>JAAGOF010000055.1:466944-595846 GCA_010645155.1 Tigriopus japonicus | reverse complement strand
AGTTAATGATTAACATAATTCATAAGATTACCTTTTATATGAAATTTGATCTATCCTACCAATGAGTTACTGTTGGCAGATCTGCACAACCCTTGAATAGTGGGTTGGTCAGGAATAGTATTTAAAAATTTGTCCAATCCTGCCTTAAATGCTGTAGAGGATCAGCTCCTACATATTCCCGACGAAGACTAATGGGTAACAAATTGAACAATGAAGGAGCCCGATAAAGAAGAGAGGAGGACTTCATTGATCAAACTAGCCTCGATTCCCTTGGATTTGGAGGTGCTCTCAAAAGGCAAGTAAAACCTCTACGATCACTACAACTGATCTCAAAGCCTGGGTTAGGACAGAGCCCATGAATGCTCTTGAAGACATACAGTATCAGATACCTTTCATACCTTCTCTGAGTACTGTACAGCCCTAACTTCTGGAGCCTCTCCCAATACGAGAGCTCTCTCATTCTTGTGATGTTCCTGGTAAAACATCTTTGGACCTGCTCGACCTTTTGCAAACCTGCCGATCTCATTGGAGCCCAAATGGGTGAGGTATATTCAAGATGCGGTTGAACAATCGACTTGAACAGAGTTAGCATCATAATACCATCTCTGGACTTGATAGTGCGATAGATCCAGCCACATGTTTGAAATGCCTTCCCCACTTTCAACTGGATATGCTCATGGAACTTTCCATCATCTTGGATGATAACCCCTAAATCCCTCATGGATGAGACCTGCTCAATATCACAACCTCCATTGTCTTTGAGTGGAACATCTAATTTGGACGTCCCATACGTCATTGTGCGGAATTTCATCCCGTTCAGTGCCATATTACTCTGACCAACCCAAGAGTAGACTATCTCCAAGTCCTCAACTAAAAATTTTGAGTCCCGACCATTCCTTCCACAAACTAATTTTGTGTCATCAGCATATGAAGAAATACTGGCTTTTGTTCTAAACTTCTGGAGAGGAGCAATAAAGAGAATAAACAGGAGCAGACCTAAGATTGAACCTTGTAGAACACCTGACTTGACATCATACATGCCTTTAAATGATCCTTCAACCTTGACTATTTGCTTCCTCTCACTCATGAAACTATCAATCCAATTCAGGAGCTTTCCTTGGATCCCAAACTCTTTGAGTTGATCGAGCAAAAGACCATGATCTACCTTATCAAAGGCCTTGGCAAAGTCAAGATAGACTACATCAACTGACTAGTGACTTTGAAGACCCTCAATGATCTGCTCGATGTGGTCAACTAATTGGGTGACTGTACTAAAATGGGCTCGAAACCCATGCTGCCCTGGGGGAATGATATCATGAGCTTCCAAACCAAATACTCAACAGGCCTGGACTTCATGATCTTCTCAAAGACCTTTGCAATACTGGAAGTCAGAGAAATGGGCCTATAATTACTAGGAAGTGACTTATCTCCGCCCTTAAAAATTGGAACGACATGGGCTACTTTTAGAGAAGAGGGAAACTCGCCCTGATCTAAAATGCGACGCATCAAAAAGTAGAAAACAGGGGCAAGAATCTGTGAACATTTTATCAAAAACTGAGACGTCACACCATCAGGTCCAGGCGAACTCGAGAGCTTTAATCATCTTTTTTTTTAGCATTTAGAAATTTAAGCATCTTGATCTGTAAATACCAGATCCTCCAACAGATTATCGTGACTATCAATGCCAGTCACATCAACAACATTACTACAGTCATGACCTGCTCTGCCAACCCTTTCCGGCATTGAAAATACACTTGAGAACTGAGGCTAGTTTTTTAAGCGCAAAGATCGATCTCAAGATCGAACTTACAGTACTAAAGTACGATCTTAAGATCGATCTTTGCGTCTTTAAAAACTAGCCTCAGATCTCCAAGCATATTAGCCATAACCTCACCATCATTAACGGTTTTACCGTCGACCTCAAAAGGTCCAACAGGATGTTTCGTTTTTCTCTTAGTGTTTGCGAACGAGAAAAACGCCTTTGGATTCGTCTTAACCTCCTGGATCTCTCTACTTTCCTTCTCTAACTAATTGGTATCCATGGAGGCCCTAATCTTTGCTTGGTTAGCGTCCAATTTGCTTTGGAGGCTAGCTAAAACAAATGGATTTGAAGTACGTCAAAGTCTATTTGAAATCTGACAACTCCTTTTAAACAACTTCTTTCCAAACTTTGGAATTCTAGACAATGGCCCACCTTTTGGCGCTGTTTCTGGAAAACACATAGACAAACAAACCTCCTGAAAAATGGAAATCAGCCTATTTATGGCGTCATCTTTGGATGGTTCCTGCTTCAAAATGGAAATCAAGTCCAACGCTTCCAACTTTCAACAATAATAGGTCAATGTTCCTCTTTGAACTTGAACTTTGCCAGACCCACCTTTTGTGCAGGTTTAACCCTAGAGTTCGCCGGCTTTTGAGTAATGGTCGACCTTATCTCAAGAATGTGATGATCTGAAAGGCTACATGGGGCAACATGGACATACTGGATCAGATCAGGGTCGTTGGAAAAAACTAAGCCTAAATTACGCTCTGCTCAGGTTGCAACACCAACGTGTTGAGAGAGATTACGCAAGATCGCAAACTCTTCCAATTTTTTGAAAGACAGCGATGCTGTTTTCGAAATGGAAATGTACCCACGATACGATTTTTTAAATATTCGATCTCCCATTATAAACATCCAATTACCCGAGAAGCTTGAGTTTCGCTTGTAATTTTGCTTATCAGCAGGATCATGGTGACGTCATTCTTTCGTTGTTTCTTACTTACCCATTCGTTTGTTGTAACAAAAGAATGACGTCACCAATGTGTGCATGATCCTGCTCTATCTTTTCTGTTCTTGTGTTCCATTTCAATTTCTGGACCATCAATTCAACGTCGGCTCGACGTCTAAAAGTGTTTTCAACTGTCAGAACCTAAAAAGAATACATGATTTGAATTTTCAAATATTCGATCTCCCATAATTAACTTTCTATTACCCGAGAAGCTAGAGTAACCAATAACATGATTGAGTTTTGCTTGTAATTTCGCGTACCTTTGCTGTTCCCGTGTTCCATTTTAATTTTTGGACCATCAATTAAACGTGTGATCGACGTGTAAAAGTGATTTCAATTGAGAGAAACCAAGAAAAATACATGATATGATTTTTTCAAAAATTCGATCTCCCATAATAAATGGAAATAAACGAGTAGTAAGCTTCCAACTCTCGATGGCGCAGTCGGCTTAAAAACCTGCTCCGTCCGTTGTCAGAGAAAAATCTTATTCACTTCGAGTGACGAGCTCGATTTCACACTATTCACTTCGAGTGACGAGCTCGCCTTGTGTTTTAGTGTTTGTGAACTTTGTCTTCCTCATTGACATCCTCCATTGGCCTTTTCATATAACAATATGGCCAATCCCACAACCGACGAGGTTGAGGACATAATTGCGGACTTTAATCTTCTCCCCGTGGGTGACGAACCTACTTACGAAAACGCGAAGAACTCCGCACGGGCTTACAGAGGAAAATTCACCCTTAAAGTCCAAATCTTCAACAGTTGCTTGACTTCTCTTGCAACAAATAAATCCGCATTCCTAACAGCCAACGCCAAGGACCTATTTCGCGATTTGACTACAGCATTCGAAAAATGTGACAACGCATAACGTAAAGTGCTCCACGTCGGGGGGAAACTCATCGACTCGGATGGTGAAAAGTTATGGCAAAAGAAGCTAAAGGAAATTTGCGATACCTACGTCGACCTCCAAAACAAAATGGCTCTCGCTATGGCAAGTGCAACGCCGACGTCTAATACTCAGGAGCAAACGGGGGACATATTTTTTAAAGCACCAGTCAACGACACTCTTCGACCTGAAGTCCTGACTCTCAGTCACACACCACAGGAAATGAGAAACTGGCTGGAGAAATTGGGTGTTTTCTTGCGGTCCAACAACTTCGATAAATCTCCACCTGACGAACAAATTGCCTATGTAAGGCAATTTCTATCGCCAGATCTGGCCGCAAGGGTTCAATATGACACAGACCCATCAATAGACGTGTTCGACAATGGTGGAATTGTTGAACTCATCCGCAAGCAATTTGATCTCCGGTATCCACTTGTCACCAGACGCCTCACGTACTTTACGCTAATGAGGAAAGAGGGCCAGCCGCTTGAAGCATTCACCTCCAAATTGCTTTCACTTTCCACTGAAGCCGATCTCCACAGCATGACGGTCGATGAGATTCAAATCTTCCGTATACTAACGGGATGCAATGACCCAACCCTTGTAGGAAAGCTTCTGGATATGAAGAAACCTTCGTTAGAGGAAGTGCGAAACAAGGTGATTCAATACGCCTCTACGAACAAGACCAAGAAAGAGATGGCCCCTAAACATGTGCAGGCAAAGGTCACGAAAACGGGGGTATATTCGTCTTCGGGGAACCATAAACCCAACAATTCGGGCAAAACCCCTATGATCAGCCCCACCTTCCTCAAAGGAAAGTGCTTCACGTGTGCTTCTCCAACACACGCTACGAAAAACTGCCCTCACAGAAAGAAGGCCCAATGTACAATTTGCCACAAATCGAAGCACTTGGCGAGTGCCTGTCTGGACGCCTGGAATAAGGGCCTCACGAGATCCACACCCAAAGGGCCCCCACAAACGCTCACGAGGGACATAACCGAGGACCGAACGACATGACTAGTCATGGGCAGCAATCGCCCTACCCCAGAGCTTACATTAAAGCTCCAATGCCTCGGAAATCCCAACTCCAAACCATTTATCATAAAAACCATCCCTGATACCGGTACTACAAGGACCCTAATGTCTTTCGACATTGCTCAAACCTATGGCATCATCATCGATCGAAGTGAGAGACGCAAAATTCGTGCAGCAAATGGTTCTCTCATGGATTGCCAAGGACACGCAAACCTTGCGGCTACGTTACAGGGAAAGAACAGGGACACAGTTTTTCTCAACCCCCTGGTCTCCAAAGATATCAAAAACGAAATCTTAATTTCATGGCACGATCTAATGGAACTTAAAGTTATTCCCTCTGGATTCCCTAACCAAAGGTGCCTTCAAATACAAACTTGCGGAACATATGATCAAGTATGCGAGCAAATTTTATCAGAATTTCCTGATGTCATTCAAGACGACCTAACACATAAGCCTATGGCAGGTCCTCCGATGGATATCATCCTCAAGTCGGTACCTCCCACTCCACCACTCAAACTAACGAGATCTCGCCCGGTACCCCTACATTACGAACTCAAGGCTAAAGCCTATACCGATGACCTCATTAAAAAGAAAATACTTGAACGTGAGAATGAAGTGACCACATGGGTTAGTCCGGGACATTTCGTCCCCAAACCCAATGGAGATGTGCGTCTAGTTACAGACTTCACTGTTCTAAACAAGCACGTCCAACGGCCTGTCCATCCATTTCCTAGTTCTGGCGAAATCATCCGGAAAATTCCGCCCGAGGCAATCCATTTTGCTGTCATGGACGCAGTTCAAGGTTACTTCCAAATCGCACTCACCCCTGAGGCATCCAAATTAACCACGTTCCTCCTCCCGTGGGGGAAATTCCGATATCTACGGGGCCCTATGGGTCTTACCTCAACAAACGACGAGTGGTGCACGAGGTCCGACTACGTTATTGCCCAATTCCCTTGGGCCTTAAAAATCGTTGACGACATTCTGGTATGGGCGGCTACCATAGATGAGCTAAGAGCCAGGATAAAGAAAGTGTTGTGCAAGTGTCGAGAAATCAACCTCACAATTTCACGGAAAAAATTACGAATGGGTAGTGAAGTGAAATTTGCGGGATACATAGTCTCGTCAAATTGTGTGAAACCAAACCCAGACAAAGTGGCAAGCCTTCAACATTTCCCGACACCCAAAGACATTACCTCATTACGTTCATTCCTAGGACTCGCCAACCAGTTTTCAACGTTTATACCTGATCTCACACATATGACAAGGGGCATGAGATCATTGCTTAAGAAGAATACTGGAATGATTTCATGTACTAGGTTTGGTGTTCTCTCTTTCTATTCTTCCGGTTCATTTCCAATACCAGTTCCCCGACATTTTATTCCACCTCATCACTCTTCTCTTACTCCTTGTACCGTTCACATCACTCTCATCCAATCACCCGAATTATACATACTCTTTATTATACTTGAGTTCCTGCATACAATCTTTCCGAATACAGCATATACATGGTCCCCAGAAATCGATGAAGAATTCCGAAACACTAAAGATCTTCTTTCATCCCCCATGTTAGTTCGCCCTTTCAACCCCCTTTTAGAAACCCACTTACTAACCGATGCTTCGAGAACATACGGATTGGGATTCTTACTCTTACAGTACGAGAATATCGATGACATATTAAGTCCGAGAATAGTACAATGTGGCAGTTACTCACTAACCCCAGCACAACAAAATTACGCCGTTGTTGAATTGGAATGTCTAGCCATAGTAAAAGCAATCCAGAAATGCGATTATTATCTACGAGGTATGAATACCTTCCATGTGGTCACAGATCACAAACCTTTAATCGGAGTGTTTGGCAAAAACATGCCTGAAATAGATAATCCTCGACTTTTAAAATATAGGGAAATTTTGTCGGGATATAACTTCTCAATTATATGGAACGCGGGTAAAAACCATTTAATTGCAGACGCCCTGTCTAGGGCTCCGTTCTTTCCCTCCAATGCAAACGAAATTGAGCCGATTAACCCCATTTCTTGGCATTTAAACAATGACCAGCCAATTTCGACGATGAGGGTTGTTAGTGATCCTGCCCTCGACTTCCTCTTCGAGGCTAGTACAGAAGAAGTCTACTCACAAATCGTCGAAATGTTTCGTAAAGGGAAAACAATGACTCACATTTCACCGCTTCACCCCGCTCGAACATTCAAAAATATTTGGGACGAACTGTCTCTAATTGAGAATGATAACGGACGCGAATTTCTTTTAACTTGGGGAAACCGGATCATAGTCCCTACCACCGCAAGACAAGAAATTTTAAATCGCCTCCATATATCTCACCAAGGACTCGTAAAAACTAAACTGTCCGCTAAGACCCGATACTATTGGCCGGGCATGAATAATGACATCGCTCAACAAATTCAAAATTGCGATGCCTGTCAAAGATATCAACCCTCTCAGCAAGCCGAAAAACTGCAACCCTACACTTTAACCCAAACCTTTCCCACCGAACTATTCGCTGCCGATATTTTCGAATTCGCAGGGAAATCATACATAGCGATGGTGGATGCTTACTCCGGCTTCCTGATTGTGGAACATCTGACAAAAACGTCTACCGATGACGTCCTCAAAATTTTTACACACTGGTTTGAAATTATAGGTTGGCCAGTGTCGGTCATTACTGACAACGGACCCCAATTTCGAGATTCCTTCTCACTTTTCTTGAAAGAAAAAGGTGTCAAACATTTAACTTCCTCACCATATTTCCCTTCGAGCAATGGGCTCGCCGAGTCGGCGGTCAAAAACGCCAAAATGCTATTGAAGAAATGTGCCCATACAAAGGCAAACTTCAAATCTGCTTTACATGAATTCCGATGTACTCCCCGTTCTAATGGACTTAGTCCTAACGTGCTTTTCTTTGGACGAAACACAAGAGGTGCACTTCCCTCTATAACCACAGAAAACGTACCAACAGAGCAAGGCATATTCAAACTTCGTAATTCTCACAAATTAAGCAAAATTTCCCATTTCAATGATTCGGCAAAGTCTCTTCCTCCCCTTCAGGTGGGAAAGACAGTTCTTGTTCAAGACGCTAAAACCAAAACTTGGGAACAAAAGGCAATAGTCTTAGCCAAACTACCCAACGGAAGGTCATATCTTTTGGAATGCATCGAAACCGGAAAACGTTTTCGCCGAAATCGCAAATTCCTTCGCCCATCTAGACATTCCCAATTGGCATTAAAACAAACGCCTGTAAATAACATTAGCCCAGTAGTTCCCAGGCGTTCAAAGCGACTTCAACCTTCTTAATCTCTTCTATCTATTTTCCACTTACTTAACATGGGCAACCAAGCCGGGCGCGATGTGACTACGTCGGACAACACTCAGCATACTGAGGACCGAACCACACACATTTCAAGTGCTTCAAGTGGGTTTCACTTTCTAGAAATCCACACCACGTCCGCAGGCATTGGAGCAACGTCCATTATTTTCCTCTTCGTCGCTCTATTCGTCGTGTGTAAGTGCATTTCGTGGTGCCATCGACACAACATCGAACACAACACTTACAGACAATTCTATCGCTCACACTACCAACCCTCTCGTTTCCAACTCCAGAACACACCGCCAATACAGCTCGATCACGAAGTGCATTCTCCACCAAATCCAAAAGATAGACACAGAACAAGTTCTCTTTCTTGCTAATATGATCGTGTTGTTGCATAAGATCCTACATGTCTTTGTAATCGCCATTGTAGAATCTCGGGGGGAGTTGTTGCATTCGCCCCGCACGCTTTCAGAACCCCATAAATCATGGTGTACTAAATGGAAATAAACGAGTAGTAAGCTTCCAACTCTCGAGACATAACATTCCACACTTGGGCATATTTGTGCTCAAGGCATCCGGATGCCTTTGGTACCGTTAGGTCGCCTCTGGATTTGGAGCGAGTCAACCGTTTCTTATCCTGGGGTGTGCCCCTTCTCCCGCTCGCTCTTTCCAGATGGGTCTATTTTTGACCATGGAGTTTCCAAGCTTGGATGCAGGATGAAACCACACTCAGTTCCAAGACCGTCAATTGGCCTGACCGTTTCACCAGCTCCATGGTTGATACCCTATCTTTTAGGTTAATTCCAAGGCTGGCTCTGACCGCGTTGTTTAAGCAAACTTGGATTGATATCATTGTTGCCGATTCATGGATGCCATCGCGCCAACCGGTAGTGGGGTCCGTATAGATTTCTATCGCATAGCGTATCTTTGAGGTGATCAGAGGCGTTATTAATTGTCTGATGTGACTCCTTGGTATGTGATGCCTAATTCGCCGAATCGCCCCTACCCGTCGGTTTAGTCCGGTGCAGAGTTCGTCGATGTGATGTTTCCATCCTCCCCTTACTGAGATGGTGACACCCAGCATGCCTTGTTTATTCCTTGTTTTTACTGGAGTACCACAACACATGATTTCCTCCCCACCGTGTTCCCTAAACTCTAATTTGCCTGTTTTTTCGGGATTCAGCACTAGCCCATTCTGTTGTAGGTATTAAGCTACTTGTCGTGAGGTTTCTTGAAAGCTTTGATGTAGTGCCTCCCTGTTCTTCCCCTTGACCACGGCAGTAGTGTCATCGGCGTAGATGATCAGTGGTGTCGTTACTGCTGTTGTCATGTCACTTGTGAAAAGGCTGAAGAGAAGGGGAGATAGCCCCGAGCCTTGAGCACATCCGACACTCAGCAGGTTAGGGTCTGAAAAATGGCTGCCCACTTCAACCGTCTGGATCCGATCTTTCATCAATGTCTCCAGCAACATCAGAGCCCCCACACCTAAGCCATATATAGACAACTTGTCGAAAAGAAGCTGAACGTCTACCATGTCAAACGCGGCCGAAAGGTCAAAGAACATGGCTCCGACTAGCGACCCTTACCAGAGACTGGCCGTCGTAGGCTAACACACGGTGCCGATGATTCACGCTGGTGATTGGTCAATAGCATTCAGTTGAACATTCAGCTAATTCTAACGAAGTTCAATAACAAACCAGAGTGCTTCTTCTTTGTTGATTTTGTAGTGATCTGACTTGGTGCCGGGGTTGCCAATTTACCGATGTGAAATCATATTCCCCTCTATCTACCAGTCTTCATAAACCCGTTTTTCCTTTAAGGATCACCAAAAGGCAAGGCATCCCTGACTTTCGTGACTTCTGAGCAGGGTTGCAAATCAAACTCACATTCGTGTTTGCTCATATACAAGAGCAACGCACCCATTTTGCAAGTAGTAACCCTACCTTGCAACCTCCCGTGAAAAAACTTGCGAAAGCCCAGATTCCACATCACTAAGATTTTGTTGTCAATCACCCGATCGTGTGACATTAATTGGCCCTTGTTAAAACTCCACACTAATTGAAATTCACTTTTTTCATATCGGGTAAATACCTTACATACATTTCCAGCAGACTTGAGGACTTTCAATAACCAAACTGCCCTATGAAATGAGCGAAATAGTTTAGATGTGTTTCGTAGAAGAAAAGGTTTCTTTAATCATGAACTTCGGCTTCCCGCATGATGAATGACGTCACAGACAGTCCGTGCCGGGTCAGGCAATCATAGATTTGAATGCCAATCTCTGCCTTTTAGTATTTCTAGCTCCGACCTTGTAGGACTCCTCTCTTGCTTTGGACTAGATTGAGACGGCTTCCGTCACAGCTGTGACGGTTGAATGATCTCGCCTGAAGCCGTGTTGTTCTGGAGGTATTATTTTTATGTCTTTGCTGAATTGATTCAGTTGTGCCCTTAGTATGTCCTCCATAACTTTTGAAGGGGCTTTCACCAGACTTATTGGTCGGTAGTTTTGCACATTTGTTTTGTCTTTCTTTTTGTGGATTGGCACCACCCGAGTACGTTTCCAGTCCTCTGGGAATTGACCCTCCCTAATTGATTGATTAATCAATAGCGTTAAGGGTCGACGAAGGGTTAACGATTGCTTCTCCACAAATTTTGATGATTTCTGGCGTGAGAGTGTCCAAATCATGCTTTCTACTGTATGAAGAAACCTCTATTTATCCATATTCTCACTATCAATAAACCAAATATATAATCAATAACGAGATGTGGAAGGAGGACGACGGTGTAATTCAACTGATCAGCAACACGAAATAGGGAGTTTTTAATAGTATTCACTCGATGTCCGAAATCTCCAAACGGGGGCAGGAAAAGGAACAAATCCAGTAAAAACCTGCGATGATTGCATATGTCCGAAGAATTGGTAACGAATTCATGGGTGGGAGGGTGGGATTCGACTCCGAAGAACCACCGGATAATGATGAGATGAGGAGCTGAAAAGAGCAAGAAAAGCAACCGCAGTCGGAAATTCTTCACATAGGAGTGGCAACCTATATTTATCGTTCGATATGTATAAATGTCGTTTTCTACTGTATGAAGAAACCTTTATTTATCCATATTCTCACTATCAATAAACCAAATATATAATCAATAACGAGATGTGGAAGGAGGACGACGGTGTAAAAGATCCAATACCGATTTCGGGTTGCTCGTCAGGGTATGATTTATTTAAAAGCGAGAGAGTTGCTAATGGAAGTTAAAATTCGAGGTATATGTTCATCGTCATAATCGTCAGGAATGAGGCTGTTAGCCGACCAACCTCCAGCAGTACCAACTTGTGATGAAGAATGTCCTAGGGCTTTCGCTGTTTTAACGCCTCCTCTCCGGCCAGAGTGGCATCCAAATTCGGAGGGATTTAATCCAATGGCTGACAGAACCGTAAACTGAACATTTCGAATTGAATAGTAAGAAGATGGCTCCAAAGATACCTTGTATACTTTTCCACACTTAATAAATTTTGGCAAAAGAGGACCTTGATAAGGGACTCCAGAGGCTAAAGATAGACGTGATAGATAAGCTGTGTACAACTTTTTTGGACATTGAAAATTGTTTGTAGCTTTAAGATAAGCCGTGTGTCCCAAATTAAATTGGTCATATTTACGATGAGGAAAGAATACGGTAAGTTTGTCTGATTGAATTGTAATATTAGAGGTGAAGACTAGTGAAAGGTCATTGAAGCGAGCCAATGTGAGAAAGGCAAAAAACTCAAAAATTACTTCTCTTCACATATGCAATGGTGCAGTAGGTGTGATAGAGAACAGGTCAGTACTGATGCAGTGATTCAAAATTTGAAGAAGAATGTCATGTGTCTTGGGAGATTTTCGAACAATAGGTTTGGAAAATGTTTTCTTGGCACCAAGCAAAAAAAGCTTTATCGGCTTGAAATTGCAAGGTAAAGGATAGCCGTTAGATTCGTGAAAGGCCGATATGGAGGCCGATATGAATTGGCAAGCTGAAGTGGATTTAGATTTATCTGTGTGGTACTGAAGGAAAGCTAAAACTGTGATACTTGATGCTGGTAAAAATTCCTTTTTGTGACTATGACAAAATGTGCGGAATTGTTTCCAATACATTCCATAAAAAGCTTCCAGGTAGAGGGAGCTTTGGCAGCGTCGATGAGAGTTTTACTTTTCGAAACGAGAGACCTGAAAGCTGAAAGGAGTAAATTATGCAAGTAATTAAAATGAACATTTATTGCAACCACGATAAACACAATGTGAGGGATTAATAACAGAAAAAGGATCGTCAAAAAATAGACCGTTATAAATAAGATAACAAAAAGGAAAAGACGGTAGTCCTGCAAAGAATGTGCTGGTTACATGTTGACCTGAACGTAAAATTGGGTGGCCGATGAAAATATGGGTTAACAGGGATGAGAAATGTGTTCCATCTGGGCAAAGGGATAGCCAAAATGTCGCAGCTGGCCATAATGGGGCAATAAGAACTACTGATGCTTTGTGAAAGAGGATGTGACGGATACAGGCGGAAATTAAGTTAGGTGGAGGACAACAAAATCCAAAGCCATACTGAGACCAATTGAGAGAGAAGGCATTGATACCAGCGCTATTCAAGGAGGGGGTTTTCGAAAAGAAAATACGACACTTTGCATTTGAGTCATTAACGAAGAGATCTACTGTCGGTGCAGGAGGAAGTACTTTTAATAAGGCAATGTATGAAATTGACGATAGGCCCCAATCTTGCAAGTCAAAAAATCGAGATAAGTGATCTGCGATTGCAATTCTAGGGTCTGATCTGGGAAGCCACAAAGATTGCAAAGTTATTTGATGGGAACAACAAATGAGATGAATTTCCATTGCCAAAGTTTGAAGAGATTGCACGCTTGATCCCTTGAATAATATCTTAGAAACATTTTCATTATCACAAAGAAGAAGTATTGATTGGTTTGCCCAAGATTGAGCGTAAAGTGAAACCAATTCTTTTGCAGGCAAGAGTTCTCGATATGTAGAGCTCGCCAGCCGTTCCATAAGATTCAAGGGCCTCGAGAATGCCTTTTTGGAGAGACATGGTCCTTGATGTGAATGTCGAGACGTATGACAAAATATTTCAGCAGCTCCAATGCCTATAGCTGAAGCATCGGAGGCGAAAATTCTGTTTGGAACAACATTGGGCAGAAGCCGAATTGGCCAACCATTAAGGGAGCTTATAGAATTTTTTAAATAGAGAATTTCCGTTTAGACTGACGGGGTTATAGATACCCAGCCCTCCCAAGAAGAAACATCCGCGGAAGCCGAAATCAAATGATGACCTGAGCGTGTAAGAAGTGAAGATACAGGACCCAGAGCTAAGCGGCAAGAAGACACTTTCCCGTAAAAACTTGCCAGAAGTTTGATTCTTACTCGGCGTTGTTCAAGAAGACTATCGGCCAGAAATAAAATGGAGTTTAGCTTGTCTTGTGGAATAAAGTATTTGAGATTGATGAGGTCGTGATCGAGGCCTAAGAATGTTCCATATTGCGTTGGAGACTGGATGCCTTTTCCAGGCTTAATAATCCACCCAGCCATCCTAAGACAAATGGCGGCGAAGTTGGAATTAAGAAGGCAATGTATATAATTATCGCCTAAAACTCTTTGATCGTCTATATATATTGAAATGGGGACTCCATGACGTTGACAGAAAGCAATGTGTGGGCGAAGAAGTTTTGTGAAGAGATGGACAGCTGTTTTAATTCCCAGGAAGAGAACATTCCAAACAAATGAAAATGTTTTGCCATTTCGTTCCCACTGTATTCCAAGATATTTCCGGTGCGCCGGATGAATTGGAACCTGATGGTATCCTGATTCAAGGTCTGAAGTTGTCATAAAGCATTTTGGGGTCAATATGTCATTAGCAATTTCCAGATGTGATAGTTTAACATGTTTGTCTTTTAGCAAAGGATTCAAATTTCTTGAGGCGTCTACAACCAGTCGTTTTTTGTTGCTCATGATCACAGAGAGTGGTAAAATGATAAGAGGTGGGTCAATTGCGACAGATATGCAACCAATCGATTCAAACAGGAAGAGTTGATCATCAACGAAGACCCTATCCATAAGTGCGCTTTTGTTATTCGGGAGATATGAAGGAGTAGAAGGAGGGCTATTTTTAAAGGGGAGTTTATAGCCTTGTTTAATTACTTTGAGAATGTCTGAAGGAGCTTGTAGAATGTGTTCCCAAAAATGGTGAGAGGCTGAACTACCGATGGCGCCAGTCAGTGCTGGATTAGTCGAAACAGATTTGTTGAAAATTCCCAATTCTGAACAGCCAATGGTGGGATGGAGAAGGGAGTGTCCTATGAACCGAAAAAAAAACTGAAACTAAAATCACGCCTGAAACCTAACTTTCAAAAAAAGGAGGAACCAAAGGAATTTGTAAAAACGACTTTTAATTTGTAAAATGCGATTTTTAAGTAAAATTGGAAACAATTTCTTAAGACTTTTTGGGTGCACAAGGAAAACCAGGGTGGTATGTTAGACCACACGAAAAACATTTTCTCTCTTCATGATTGGGATTGAAGGTGCGTCCATTGAAGGTTGAATAAGGCTCAAATCGTGAAGAACCCCTAGTACCAGTGAATGATTTTTGGGGCCGGTAGTTAACCGAATTATAACGGTACTTGGGTTTGAAAGAAGCATGTTTCTCATCAGTTTTCTTCTTTTCACGATTTGCAGCGACATGAATGCGGGCCAAGTGACGATCGACCACTTCGATTCTTTTAACCGTATTTTCATGAAGTTGGTGATTGCCTTTGAACGCTTTCAAATATTCGTAGCTTTTAGATTGGACAACTTGAACTATCTGCTGGTCATATTTAAGTGCAGATTGTACGTCCAAATAAGCTAAAACCGCACGGTTGCGCATTGACATTAGCTCGGCAATCGGAGATAGGTCGTGCGAAAGAGGAAGCCCAAGTAGTGTTCTTGCCTCTTCAAGAGAGCCGGAAAGTAAAGGCGAGTTCAAGAGAGGATGTAACTCCTCCAGACCATAGCCTAGTATGATGTAGCTCTTGTTAATGTCCCGAAGACTGAAGGTGTTTTTGTTGAGACCTTCACAAAGTCTCGATAGTTCCGATCTGCGGAAGGCGGATTTCGCTCGGATATCTAAAGCAAGTGAGAAACATCATCGAAATGAGTGGCTTCTTAGACATCATCGAAATGAGCGGTCAATTTTTAAGTGTTGGGAGATGTGAGAGAAGCGTGGGAGATGTGAGAGAAGAAGAGAGAGAAAAAAAAACCCGTTACCTTGATCGTCGACCGTAAGGCCTGAGCTTGCGTCGCCAACGAAGTGACCAATGGGATAAGGGTGGGCCAAAAGGCCTGAATTTGTGGCATTTGAGGCATTGAGAGAGTTGGTGGAGACTTGCAAGGTTTCATTAATGCCAACGGTCGTTTCTTCAATCACTGGGGTTCCAGATGAACTCGAGCGTTCAGATTGATGAGGGATGCTTGAAGATTGAGGAGTCAACTTCTTGGCAATTGTGTCGCCCAGTTTCTCCAACAACTCGGATTGATTTCGAACGAGCGCATCAATTTGTTCTTGCGATGTGGATTTAAACGCCTGACACATGTCTTGGGCCACTTGGGAGAATTGAGCCAAAAGTTCTTGATTTGCTTTGCCGGCCATTGTAACGAAGTTTTAAGAGAATAATTGAGAACCTCTGCCGACTCAGAAGAACCACCGGATAATGATGAGATGAGGAGCTGAAAAGAGCAAGAAAAGCAACCGTAGTCGGAAATTCTTCACACTGGAGTGGCAACCTATATTTATCGTTCGATATGTATAAATGTCGTGCTGTTGAGGTCTTCAATCTTTTTAAAAGCCATCCTCACTCTTGCAAAGGAGACTTCTCCAAACGAAAACGTCCCCGCTTTTAAATTGAGTTTTTCCGCCAGTTTTCTTGTGTGTTCAAACGGATCACTTCCTGAGCTTTTGACTTTGGTTTTCAATGTTTCAACCTTTTCAGCGAACCATTCTCTAAACACATTTGAAGTCGCTTCAGAAGGGATGAAATCATTACCCTGTTTCACCCGGATTTCTTGACGTTCTTTTTTTCCGTGCAGTTCATCCAACATTTTTCAGATTCCCTCGGGGTCTTTCCTCAGCCTCTCGCCATTTCGTTTCAGGTGCTCTTTCTTGCTCATCCTGTTGCACTGGTTTCGTAGTATTTTGAACTGCTCATGTCTTCCAGTCTCCCTCGCTCGATCTCGTCTTTTCCTTAAATTATCCAGCTCTTTTGCTGGTTTTGGCGTTACTCTCTCCTTGCACAATACTTGGCGTAATGGAGCGAAGCTGTCCACGGCGTTTATGATATTCTTCTTTATTCTCAGTGCCTTCTCGTTCACTGATAGCCATTCGAAATCCTCCCAATTTTTCCCGAGCAAAGATTCCCGGAATTTCAATCGATCCATTTTCTTGATGTTCCTTCTCCAGCTGCACTTTACTCCTTTTTGTGCCGCAGTAATATTAAGGTTAGCTACTATTGCGTCATGATCACTACACCCCAATGAGATCTTCGAGATTTCAGAGATTATGGCTGAGTTGGCAATTGCCCAGTCAAGGTGGGAGCTCTGGTTCATTCCTGCCTTGTGCCTTCTCCATGTCAGTCCTGGTGAGTGTGCTTCAAATCCCAACGTTGCCAGGGCATTACCTTGTAGGCTTTGTTTTTCTCTGAATAGTTTGGTTCTTCATTCCACAGATCCATATTCCAGTCCCCCATGACAATCAAAGTTGCTTGCATAGGCATTCCAGCACTTCGATGAAGTGTTGCAAATCTTCTTCCTGCGTTTTGTTCCATTCCCGATATATATTGCAGATTACCAGTTTCTTTATCGATGGGAGCTCAAGTTTCAGCCAGATTTGCTGGCTCGTCTTGGAGAATTCAAGTTTTTCGTTAATTAGTACTGACGTTACGCGGACTAGCGTTATGACTCGCACCTTTCTGGTGGGGCCGACAATAGTATGGAATCCTGGAATGTGGAAAGGCTTTTCATGGTCGTAGTTTAAATGATTTGTCTCTTGAAGGTGGATTACATCAGGCTTGAGTTCTTGGACGATGTTTTGGATTTCATTTTCTTTGGTATAAAGGCCACGGCCAACATTAAATGATAAGACCGAGAACTTAGCTCATTTTGATTTTAGTTTGGTGAATCTTGGGTTTGCCCTTTTCTTTGTTTGAGCACTGGCTTGTCTTTGGGGCCACAGACAACCCAACTCCTTAAGTTTCCCGTCTCTATTCCCAATTCTGCGTTCTTCGTTTTTGCTTCCTCACATTTCTGTTGATATTGTTCTCTTTGTTGTTTGGTAAGGTCAGGTTCCACTCGGATCCTTGAGTAATTTTCGGCATTGCATTTTCGTAGTCTAAAGGCTCCTTCCTTGTCTGTTACTTCGTTTCTTTTCCTGGGACATTTCATTTTTGCGAGCAGAGGTCGGTAGCGTTTCTTTCGATCTGGTTGTCCAAGTCGACTCACTGATTCTAGGTCTTCACTTAATAGTTGCACCTCTGGATTGCGAAGTTTTAATACTTGGAGCACTGCGTCTTGTTCAGTCCTTCTGTAGTTTTCTTCGTCTTCGCATGTGTCTTCTTCGACTCCCTTGATGATAATATTTTTCTTCCTTGAATCCTGTTGGGCTATTTCTTGAATCACGTTTCCTGCTATGTCTGCCCGTGATCTTGCAGCCTCTCCACAATTTCCTGCGACGTTGGACTGTTCCAGCGGCTTTTCTTTCATCCGTTTCTCCTCAAGGATTTTGACTTTGTTCTTTAGGGCTTCATGTGCTTCTTTAAATTGTAGGTTAGTTTTTATAAGAAAGGTATTTTGTTCTAAAATAAATCTCATGACCTCCGCCAGAATGGTTTTTCCAATTCCCTGTTTGTTTCGAATGGTGTCCTGCAGATGCTTTAACGATAATATTGCCGATGGGTTCATCATTGGTTGCAAATGGAGGTGGTACAATTTCGCGTATCTTTTCTGTTCCCGTGTTCCATTTTAATTTTTGGACCATCAATTCAATGTGTGTTCGCCGTCTCAAAGTGTTTTCAATGGGACACTGTAATCGCATGCGTTTTCTTTTCTTACCGCTGGAGCCACCACCCCAACTTCAATCCGCCTGTCTTAGCTTGGAAGAAGCGAGAGTGCTTCAGTTAAAACGTGATAAATCCCTCCTGTGAAAGGCCTTTTGTCAAAATGAGAACAGAATTGACTGGGGTAGAGACATATCTGAGTCATCAAACAATCACTCTCAACATTCGTTGACAAAATGCTGAGGATTTTACGATCAAAATGATAGCGATGATATTACGCTTCTTCACAGTCCAGCCCTACTTTGCCCATCTGCCAGTCTGCGCTCCGTTACCTTAGCGGGAAATTTCAAAATTTCTCGCTCTCTTCTCGAAGGCAGACGAGACGCGGCAGCTGAGGCTGGAGTGTGAGGAAAAGTGAAATCATCACTATCATTTTGATCGTAAAATGCTCGGCATTTTGTCAACCAGTGTTGAGAGTGATTGTTTGATGACTTAGATATGTCTCTACCCTAATCAATTCTGTTCTCATTTTGGCAAAAGGCCTTTCACAGGAGGGATTTATCACGTTTTAACTGAAGCACTCTCGCTTCTTCCAAGCTAAGACAGGCGGATTGAAGTTGGGGTGGTGGCTCCAGCGGTAAGAAAAGAAAACGCATGCGATTACAGTGTCCCAATGGGACACTGCAAGAAAGAAAGAAAGAAAGAGAAAGCAAGAAAAACACATAATATGATTTTTCAAAAATTCAAAATCCCATAATGAACTCGCCATTACCCGAATGCTTCTTCAACCAATGACATATTTGAGTTTTGCTTGTATTTTTTCGTATCTTTTCTGTTCCCGTGTTCCATTTTATTTTTTGACCATCAATTCAATGTGTGCTCGACGTCTTAATGTGTTTTTAATTGAGAGAAAGCAAGAAAAATAGATATGATTTTTCAAAAATTCGATCTCCCATAATAAACTCGCTATTACCCGAATGCTTCATCAACCAATGACATATTTGAGCTTTGCTTGTATTTTTTCGTATCTTTTCTGTTCCCGTGTTCCATTTTAATTTTTTGAAGCTTTATCAACTAATGACATTTTTGAGTTTTTCTCATAATTTTGCTCAAATTTTCTGTTCCCGTATTCCATTTTAATTTTTTTGACCATCAATTCAATGTGTGTTCAACGTCTAAATGTGTTTTTTTTAATTGAGAGAAAGCAAGAAAAATACATGATACTATTTTTCAAAAATTTGATCTAGAATAAAAAACTCGCTATTACCCGAATGCTTCATCAACCAATGACAAATTTGAGTTTTGCTTGTAATTTTGCGTATCTTTTTTGTTCCTGTGTTCCATTTTAATTTTTTGACCAACAATCCAATGTGTTCGACGTCTCAAAGTGTTTTCAATTTGGAGAAAACAAGAAAAATACATGATATTATTTTCAAAAATTCGATCTCCCATAATAAACTTTCTATTTCCCCAGAAGCTTGATCAACCAGTGACATATTTTAGTTTTGCTCATAATTTTGCTTCTAATTTCCGTTCTCGTGTTCTATTTTAATTTTTTGACCATCAATTTGATGTGTGTTCGACGTTTAAATGTGTTTTTAATTGAGAGAAAGCAAGAAAAATACATGATATGATTTTTCAAAAATTCGATCTCCAATAATAATCGTTCTATTTCCCAAGAAGCTTGAGCAACCAATGACATATTTGAGTTTTGCTCATAATTTTGCTTATAATTTCCGTTCCCCTGTTCTATTTTAATTTTTTGACCATCAATTTGGTGTGTGTTCGACGTTTAAATGTGTTTTTAATTGAGAGAAAGCAAGAAAAATACATGATATGATTTTTCAAAAATTCGATCTCCCATAATAAACTGGCTATTACCCGAGAAGCTTGATCAACCAATGATATATTTGAGTTTTGCTTGTATTTTTTTCGTATCTTTTCTGTTCCCGTGTTCCATTTTAAATTTTTTGACCAACAATTCAAAGTCAGCTGGACGTCTAAAAGTGTTTTCAATTTAGGGAAAGCAAGAAAAATACATGATATGATTTTTCAAAAATTCGATCTCCAATAATAAACGTTCTATTTTCCGAGAAGCTTGATCAACCAGTGACATATTTGAGTTTTGCTCATAATTTTACTGATAATTTCCGTTCCCGTGTTCCATTTTAATTTTTTGACCATCAATTCAATGTGTGTTCGACGTCTAAATGTGTTTTTAATTTAGAAAAAGCAAGAAAAATATATGATATGATTTTTCAAAAATTTCATTTCCCATAATAAACTCGCTATTACCAGAATGCTTCATCAACCAATGACATATTTGAGTTTTGCTTGTACTTTTTCGTAACTTTTCTGTTCCCGTGTTGCATTTTAATTTTTGGACCATCAATTCAATGTGTGTTCGACGTCTAAATGTGTTTTTAATTGAGAGAAAGCAAGAAATATAAATGATATGATTTATCAAAAATTTGATCTCCCATAATAAACTCGCTATTACCCGAATGCTTCATCAACCAATGACATATTTGAGTTTTGCTTGTATTTTTTCGTATCTTTTTTTTTGTTCCCGTGTTCCATTTTAATTTTTTGAAACTTTACCAACTAATGACATTTTTGAGTTTTTCTCATAATTTTGCTTCAATTTTCTGTTCCCGTATTCCAATTTAATTTTTTTGACCATCAGTTCAATGTGTGTTCGACGTCTAAATGTGTTTTTAATCGAGAGAAAGCAAGAAAAATACATGATACTATTTTTCAAAAATTTGTTCTCGAATAAAAAACTCGCTATTACCCAAGAAGCTTGATCAACCAGTGACATATTTGAGTTTTGCTCGTTATTTTGCTTATAATTTCGGTTCCCGTGTTCTATTTTAATTTTTTGACCATCAATTTGATGTTTGTTCGACGTTTAAATGTGTTTTTAATTGAGAGAAAGCAAGAAAAATACATGATACTATTTTTCGAAAATTCGATCTCCCATAATATACTTTTTAGTACCCGAGAAGCTTGATCAACCACTGATATATTTGAGTTTTGCTTGTATTTTTTCGTATCTTTTCTGTTCCCGTGTTCCATTTTAATTTGTGTGTTCGACGTCTAAATGTGTTTTTAATTGAGAGAAAGCAAGAAAAATACATGATGCTATTTTTCAAAAATTTGATCTCGAATAAAAAACTCGCTATTACCCGAATGCTTCATCAACCAATGACAAATTTGAGTTTTGCTTGTAATTTTGCGTATCTTTTTTGTTCCTATGTTCCATTTTAATTTTTTGACCAACAATCCAATGTGTTCGACGTCTAAAAGTGTTTTTAATTGAGAGAAAGCAAGAAAAATACATGATATGATTTTTCAAAAATTTGATCTCAAAAAATAAACTTTTATTTTCCGTGAAGCTTGATCAAACAATGACAAATTTGAGTGTTTTGCTCGTCATTTTGCGTACCCTTTCTGTTCCCGTGTTCCATTTTAATTTTTCGACCATCAATTCAATGTGTGGTCGACGTCTAAATGTGTATTTATTTGAGAGAAAACAAGAAAAATACATGATATAATTTGTCAAAAATTCGATCTCCCATAATAAACTCGCTATTACCCGAATGCTTCATCAACAAATGACATATTTGAGTTATGCTTGTATTTTTTCGTAACTTTTCTGTTCCCGTGTTCCATTTTAATTTTTGGACCATCAATTCAATGTATGTTCGACGTCTTAATGTGTTTTTAGTTGTGAGGAAGCGAGAAAAATACATGACATGATTTTTCAAAAAAAATGATCTCCCAAAATGAAATCCTTATTACCCGAATGTTTCATCAACCAATTACATATTTGAGTTTTGCTTGTATTTTTTCGTTTCTTTTCTGTTCCCGTGTTCCACTTTAAGTTTTTGACCATCAATTCAATATGTGTTCGACGTCTAAATGTGTTTTTAATTGAGAGAAAGCAAGAAAAATAGATGATATGATTTTTCAAAAATTCGATCTCCCATTATAAACTCGCTTTTACCCGAATGTTTCATCAACCAATGACATATTTGAGTTTTGCTTGTATTTTTTCGTATCTTTTCAATTCCCGTGTTCCATTTTAATTTTTTGACCATCAATTCAATGTGTGTTCGACGTCTTAATGTGTTTTTAATTAAGAGAAAGTAGGAAAAATAGATGAAATGATTTTTCAAAAATTCGATCTCCCATAATAAACTCGCTATTACCCGAATGCTTTATCAACCAATGACATTTTGAGTTTTTTTTGTATTTTTCGTATTTTTTCTGTTCCCGTGTTCCATTTTAATTTTAGGACCATCAATTCAATATGTGTTCGACGTCTTAATGTGTTATTAGTTGAGAGAAAACAAGAAAAACACATGATATAATTTGTCAAAAATTCGATCTCCCATAATAAACTCGCTATTACCCGAATGCTTCATCAACAAATGACATATTTGAGTTATGCTTGTATTTTTTCGTAACTTTTCTGTTCCCGTGTTCTATTTTAATTTTTGGACCATCAATTCAATGTATGTTCGACGTCTTAATGTGTTTTTAGTTGTGAGGAAGCAAGAAAAATACATGATATAATTTTTCGAAAATTCGATCTCCCATAATAAACTCGCTATTACCCGAATGCTTCATCAACAAATGACATATTTGAGTTTTGCTTGTATTTTTTCGTAACTTTTCTGTTCCCGTGTTCCATTTTAATTTTAGGACCATCAATTCAATGTGTGTTCGACGTCTAAAAGTGTTTTTAATTGAGAGAAAGCAAGAAAAATACATGACATGATTTTTCAAAAAAAATGATCTCCCAAAATGAAATCCTTATTACCCGAATGTTTCATCAACCAATTACATATTTGAGTTTTGCTTGTATTTTTTCGTATCTTTTCTGTTCCCGTGTTCCACTTTAAGTTTTTGACCATCAATTCAAAGTCAGCTGGACGTCTAAAAGTGTTTTCAATTGAGAGAAAGCAAGAAAAATACATGATATGCTTCATCAACCAATGACATATTTGAGTTTTGCTTGTACTTTTTCGTAACTTTTCTGTTCCCATGTTCCATTTTAATATTTGGACCACAAATTCAATGTCTGTTCGTCGTCTGAGAGTGATCTCAATTGAACAAAATAAAGAAAAATACATGACACGATTTTTCCAAAATTCGATCTCCCATAATTAACTCTCTATTACCCGAGAAGCTTGATCAACCAATACCATATTTAAGTTTGCTCGTTAGTTTGCCTATGTTTTCTGTTCCCATGTTCCATTTTAATTTTTGGACCACAAGAGAAGCTTAATCAAACAATTCTATTTTTGAGTTTTGCTCGTTATTTTGCCTATGTTTCTGTTCCCATGTTCCATTTTAATTTTTGGACCACAAATTCAATGTCTGTTTGTTGTCTGGGAGTGTTTCCATGCATCAGAAAACAAGAAAAATGCAAGATATGACTTTTCAAAAATTCGATCTCCCATAATAAGCTCTCAATTACCCGAGAAGCTTGATCAACCAATACTATATTTGAGTTTTGCTCGTTATTTTGCCTATGTTTTCTGTTCCCCTGTTCCATTATAATTTTTGGACCACAAATTTAATGTTTGTTTGTCGTCTGGGAGTGTTTTCAAACATCAGAAATCAAGAAAAATGCAAGCTAAGATTTTTCAAAAATAACATCTCCCATAATAAACTCTCTATTACCCAAGAAGCTTGATCAACCAATACTATATTTGAGTTTGCTCGTTAGTTTGCCTATGTTTTCTGTTCCCATGTTACATTTTAATTTTTGGACCACAAATTCAATGTCTGTTTGTGGTCTGTGAGTGTTTCCATGCATCAGAAAACAAGAAAAATGCAAAATATGATTTTTCAAAAATTCGATCTCCCTTAATAAGCTCTCTAATGCCCGAGAAGCTTGATCAAACAATTCTAAATTTGAATTTTGCTCGTTATTTTGCCTATGTTTCTGTTCCCATGTTCCATTTTAATTTTTGGACCACAAATTCAATGTCTGTTTGTGATCTGTGAGTGTTTCCATGCATCAGAAGTCAAGAAAAATGCAAGCTAAGATTTTTCAAAAATACGATCTTCCATAATAAACTCTCTATTACCCGAGAAGCTTGATCAACCAATACTATATTTGAGTTTTGCTCGTTATTTCGCCTATGTTTTCTGTTCCCATGTTCCATTTTAATTTTTGGACCACAAATTCAATGTCTGTTTGTGGTCTGTGAGTGTTTCCATGCATCAGAAATCAAGAAAAATGCAATCTAAAATTTTTCAAAAATATGATCTCCCATAATAAACTCTCTATTACCCGAGAAGCTTGATCAACCAATACTATATTTGAGTTTTGCTCGTTATTTCGCCTATGTTTTCTGTTCACATGTTCTATTTTAATATTTGGACCACAAATTTAATGTCTGTTTGTTGTCTTGGAGTGTTTTCAAGCATAAGAAATCAAGAAAAATGCAAGATATGACTTTTCAAAAATTTGATCTCCCATAATAAACTCTCGATTACCCGAGAAGCTTAATCAACCAATACTATATTTAAGTTTGCTCGTTAGTTTGCCAATGTTTTCTGTTCACATGTTCCATTTTAATTTTTGGTTAACAAATTCAATGTCTGTTTGGTGTCTNACAAATTCAATGTCTGTTTGTCGTCTGGGAGTGTTTCCATGCATCAGAAATCAAGAAAAATGCAAGATATGACTTTTCAAAAATTTTATCTCCCATAATAAACTCTCTATTACCCGAGAAGCTTGATCAACCAATACAATATTTGAGTTTTGCTCGTTATTTTGCCTATGTTTTCTGTTCCCATGTTCCATTTTAATTTTTGGACCACAAATTCAATGTCTGTTTGTGGTCTGTGAGTGTTTCCATGCATCAGAAATCAAGAAAAATGCAAGATATGATTTTTCAAAAATTCGATTTCCCATAATAAACTCTCTATTACCCAAGAAGCTTGATTAACCAATACTATTTTTGAGTTTTGCTCGTTATTTTGCCTATGTTTTCTGTTCCCATGTTCCATTTTAATTTTTGGACCACAAATTCAATGTCTGTTCGTCGTCTGAGAGTGATCTCAATTGAACAAAATGAAGAAAAATACATGACACGATTTTTCCAAAATTCGATCTCCCATAATTAACTCTCTATTACCCGAGAAGCTTGATCAACCAATACTATATTTGAGTTTTGCTCGTTAGTTTGCCTATGTTTTCTGTTCCCATGTTCCATTTCAATTTTTGGACCACAAATTCAATGTCTGTTTGGCAGGGTTGGTCGGGGGATCAACTTTTTCGATTTATCCCCTTTACCCGGGGATAAACGGGATAAATTGGGGGATAAACGGGATAAACGGGATAAATGGGGGGATAAACGGGATATATGGGAGGATAAACGGGATGAACCGGTGGATAAACGGGATGAACCGGTGGATAAACGAAATAAAGCAAATTTTGTTCCGATTTTGACATGTTTGAATACTTTTTGGCATCCCTGAAAATGGCCGATCAAACACTAAAGGCTTAATATAAATATCAATAAAATATATTTACAATATTTAACAGATATATAAAAGAAATAATTGTTATACATTATCAAACTCAAAAAACATGTTACAATTGACAATACTTGTCGAGTGGGGATGAAATTGAAGTCTTCCACAGTTGAAGATATTGAGGTAAGAAAACTTCATGCTCAGTGAATGTAATACAGAGACACAAAAATGAAGTAATTTCTAGAAATAAGGGGAATTTGTTTGATAAAGGAGGGAAATCCCCTTTATCCCCGTTATTCCCTGGAGGAAAATCCCGTTAATCCTAATAAACGGGACGCTTTATGGAAGAGAAAATCCCCCAACTAACCGTGCAATATTCCTACAGAGCAGACAGCCTATATCAGATTGCAGCTGCAAAGCTGCGTTTTGATTTCGGAAACACAAACAAATAAAAGCTAAAAACCTAGGAGTTTTCATTGTATTAATGGAAATCATTTTTTGTGTGGGACTTAATTGAAAAAAGTGAGATTTTGTGGGTAATATACTGTTACAGAAATTTGTGAATAAATATAGAAATGAGGAAGAAACGCTTGAAACGTAGGAAAATTGCTTTTAAGATAGGATAAAATGCTTGAAGACAGAAAAAATGCTTTTAAGGTTGGAAAAAATGCTGGAAGAGTAAGAGAAAATTGCTTTTAAGGTAAGAATGCTTGAAGAGTAAGAAAAAAATGCTTTTAAGGTCGGAAAAAATGCTTGAAGAGTAAGAAAAAATGCTTGAAAAGTAGGAAAAAAGCGTGAAAAGTAGGAAAAAGCTTGAAAAGTAGGAAAATCCCGTTTATCCCGTTTATCCCTTTTACTGCTTGAAGGAAAATCCCGTTTATCCCAAGGGGGATAAACGGGACTCTTTTTGGAGGGGATAATCCCCCTGACCAACCCTGCTGTTTGGTGTCTGGGAGTGTTTTCAAGCATAAGAAATCAAGAAAAATGCAAGATATGATTTTTCAAAAATTCGATCTCCCATAATAAACTCTCTATTACCCGAGAAGCTTGATCAACCAATACTATATTTGAGTTTTGCCCGTTATTTTGCCTATGTTTTCTGTTCCCATGTTCCATTTTAATTTTTGGACCACAAATTCAATGTCTGTTTGTGGTCTGTGAGTGTTTCCATGCATCAGAAATCAAGAAAAATGCAAGATATCATTTTTCAAAAATTCGATCTCCCATAATAAACTCTCTATTACCCAAGAAGCTTGATCAACCAATACTATATTTGAGTTTTGCTCGTTATTTTGCCTATGTTTTCTGTTCCCATGTTCCGTTTTAATTTTTGGACCACAAATTCAATGTCTGTTTGTCGTCTGTGAGTGTTTCCATGCATCAGAAATCAAGAAAAATGCAAGATATGACTTTTCAAAAATTTGATCTCCCATAATAAACTCTTTATTACCCGAGAAGCTTGAACAACCAACACTATATTTGAGTTTTGCCCGTTATTTTGCCTATGTTTTCTGTTCCCATGTTCCATTTTAATTTTTGGACCACAAATTCAATGTCTGTTCGTCGTCTGAGAGTGATCTCAATTGAACAAAATGAAGAAAAATACATGACACGATTTTTCCAAAATTCGATCTCCCATAATTAACTCCCTATTACCCGAGAAGCTTGATCAACCAATACTATATTTGAGTTTTGCCCGTTATTTTGCCTATGTTTTCTTTTCACATGTTCTTTTTTAATATTTGGACCACAAATTTAATGTCTGTTTGTTGTCTCGGAGTGTTTCCATGCATCAGAAATCAAGAAAAATGCAAGATATGATTTTTCAAAAATTCGATCTCCCATAATAAACTCTCTATTACCCAAGAAGCTTGATCAACCAATACTATTTTTGAGTTTTGCTCGTTATTTTGCCTATGTTTTCTGTTCTCATGTTCCATTTTAATTTTTGGACCACAAATTCAATGTCTGTTTGTTGTCTGGGAGTGTTCCCTTGCATCAGAAAACAAGAAAAATGGAAGATATGATTTTTCAAAAATTCGATCTCCCATAATAAACTCTCTATTACCCGAGAAGCTTGATCAACCAATACTATAATTGAGTTTTGCTCGTTATTTTGCCTATGTTTTCTGTTCCCATGTTCCATTTTAATTTTTGGACCACAAATTCAATGTCTGTTTGTCGTCTGGGAGTGTTTCCATGCATCAGAAATCAAGAAATATGCAAGATATGACTTTTCAAAAATTTGATCTCCCATAATAAACTCTTTATTACCCGAGAAGCTTGAACAAACAACACTATATTTGAGTTTTGCCCGTTATTTTGCCTATGTTTTCTGTTCCCATGTTCCATTTTAATTTTTGGACCACAAATTCAATGTCTGTTTGTGGTCTGTGAGTGTTTCCATGCATCAGAAATCAAGAAAAATGCAAGCTAAGATTTTTCAAAAATACGATCTCCCATAATAAACTCTCTTTTACCCAAGAAGCTTGATCAACCAATACCATATTTAAGTTTGCTCGTTAGTTTGCCTATGTTTTTAGTTCACATGTTCCATTTTAATTTTTGGTTAACAAATTCAATGTCTGTTTGTGGTCTGTGAGTGTTTCCATGCATCAGAAATCAAGAAAAATGCAAGATATGATTTTTCAAAAATTCGATCTCCCATAATAAACTCTCTTTTACCCAAGAAGCTTGATCAACCAATACTATATTTAAGTTTTGCTCGTTAGTTTGCCTATGTTTCTGTTCCCATGTTCCCTTTTAATTTTTGGACTGCAAATTTAATGTCTGTTTGTCGTCTGGGAGTGTTTTCAAACATCAGAAATCAAGAAAAATGCATGATATGATTTTTCAAAAATTCGATCTCTCATAATTAACTCTATATTACCCGAGAAGCTGGATCAACCAATACTATATTTGAGTTTTGCTCGTTAGTTTGCCTATGTTTTCTTTTCCCATGTTCCATTTTAATTTTTGGACCTCAAATTTAATGGAAAATTTCTGTAACAACCAATTTTTGTCACAAGGCATATAAACTGGGCTATTGTGACAAAATTCTCTCTACAAGACATTCGAGCGCCGACAGCGGCACTGACCCGATTGGGATGGGTGTTAATGGGTCCCAATGACTCATCTCAATATCATTCTAGTTCCCATGTTTGGTTTCGTGTTTCATCTGAAAACAAGGTGGGGATGGATTGTGAGGAAAATTCAAAGATGGAACAATTATCGAAAAACTTTTGGGAGCTGGAATCGGCTGATCATCAAACAAAAAAGTGGAGTGAAGAAGAAAGGGAAGCTTATGAAAAACTCAAGATTTCGGCAATTGAATTCAAGAAGTCACTAGAAACAACGAACTGAACAGAAAGAACAAAAAGGATGTTCCACGTAATACAAGTTGTTCAAATCGGTAAAATGAGGGTGGCCAAACCCAACAAAACCGGCCCTTAAATGATCCCTGGACAATTATTCTTCAATTTGAACTCGTTTAGCTTATTTAGAAATTTTTTTATTTAATTTTTTTAATTTATTTAGAAAATAAAAACATAAAAACTTCCACACTCAATTTTGCTGTCAACCAACTCGTTTTGAATTTTACGTGGTGAAATCAAAAACAAACAAGACTTGCGCTTTAATTCCAAATCGGTGCGTTTAAATAGAGGTTGGCTGAAGTAAAAGAATATTCCTTTGAATATTCTGAATAAAATATCCCGTTTGATCTAACTCTAATTTTGCCTCTCAAGACAGCCATAGCTGTTTAAAGAAGGACACTACTCTCAACCCGTTCCAAAATAATCAATTGACAGATCGACGCAAGTTCGCCGCCGACTTGGCTAAGTGCGGCAAGAACGCCAAGGAGATCATGGAGGCCACAAAGACCGCCTACGGAAAGCCCTTGAGCAGCGCCATGATCTATGACGTGCTGAAAAGACGAAGGAGGGCAAAAACGCGGAAGATCAGCGAAAGTTCAATGCCAAGAAAACGTAGAGGACCGGTGACAACATTGACGCCGTCAAGGCCCTCATTTGTGATGACAGGCGCATCAGCATCGCTGACACCGCCCTAAAGATCGACCTCAGCTAGGGCACCATCTCCAATAACATCCACAAGGACCTCAACTACTCCAAGAAGTCCGCCAGGTGGGTCCCAAAGCTGCTCTCGCCTGAGCAGAAAGAAGAGCGAGTCCGGTCCTGCAACCATCTCATCAAGGGAGTGCTTAATGGCGGCAAGGCCCACCTGGACAGCATCGTCTCAATGGACGAGACCCCGTGAGCTTCAGCACCCCAGAGACAAAAATTCAGTCCATGCAGTGGCTGCCAAAGGGGTCTTCAGCCCCAATTAAGGCCAAGGTAGCCAGTAAACCCTAATCTCCATACTCCGTGTCACGGGGGAGGTTGCGTGATGACTATTTTGATGTTGCGGAAAAACTACACGGATTTTGTCTAGGTACGGCTACACAGAAGCTCATGTTAAAAGAGCTTGTGTAGGAACGGCCAGAACAGCCTCACATATACCAGGGTGATCTTTGACTTCCTTCTTAACAATTACCACTTTGGGATCTGTGTTGTACCCAAACTATTGACAACCGCACAACGGATATTTACAAAAGTCTGCTCGTCAGCTGTCCTCGTTTGAGGCTTGTCAACAAATCTCAAAAACTGTTCCTTCTAGTGATGGGTTTCGAACCGGGAGTGCTGCCATTTTTTACTCGGAAGTTTATCATTGTTGATTAGGGCAGGTTGTATTGAACGTTTTCAAAAAGACCTAAACAGGGACCAATTTGGCAACACTCGAACTAGTTCGATTTCGAGTTCCATCAGTAGCTATACTTTTGGATTTCGAGTTGGCAGTGCTGCCATATTTTATGACGTCTCTAGTTGAGAAGATTAGTTGGGGGTCAACTTTTTGACCTTAAAATCCAAAGTGGCAAAACTCGGCCAAAAATCCAACTCGAAACCCATCAGTAGTTCCTTCTGCACTCGAGAGTTGTCTCTTAGTACTAAAATGGCTTGTATCAATCCAAACCAAGTAACAAATGTTGATGATGACGGAGTAATGGTCCTACAAATGAAATGCACTATAAATAGCCAGGCTTTTCAGCTTTTAGCTTTTCATAGGAATGAAGTGGTGCCTAAAAACTATGTTAATAACTTACAGATCAAAAATACAAACATAGGTACAGTTATAATGTTCAATTAATGAGGGGAAAGAGATATTCTTGGTGCATTTTAAGTTAATTAAAAAATATCATGTATTTTCCAACATATCATAGTGCTTATAGTATTAGAAACTTAAATTTAAAACTAAAATCATAAAAATGTTGGAAAGTACATTTTCACCATATTCAGTTTTTTAGTTTATGCTCCATTAAAAGAATTGTAGTTAACACGATTTTCATGTTCTGGTGAGTGTATACTAGGTCTCAATTGAAGGTCAATTAAACAGATGTGCTACTTTCTTTAAATGAAGTTCACATTTATTATGTAATGCTGTTTGTCCTTATCCAATTGTATCTGAACGAAATGTCATCCCATTTTGACATCATACACCTGGTTTTTCATTTTATTGATTTATATTTTCAGACAAAAGATTGCACCAAGGTGCAATTATTATTTAGAACTTGTCCTTTTATTTCAATATGCATTAAGAAGGTATCATTGCACAATTGTTAGCCTCTCAAATGTGAAAAAAATCAAGGTCAAAAAGGTTGCCAACAAGGAATTTGGAACTCTTAAAAGGTCATCCCGGATCATCCTTACATATTGGTTGGGAGCCAAAAAGGGCATATTTTGATTCCATTTCATAAAGAATACAGCTAACTTTCTGCTATCTAGAAAGCACTATCATATTGCACAATGGGTGTACCAGATTGCAAATAGAAGCCAACAAATTATTTTTAAACTAACGACGACACAGAAATGGGACTTGAACGTGAAGGCAAATTGTTGTTTTATTTTGTTCATATGTCTAGTGCCTATTCCATTCACATTTTGTGTCACAACGATGTTCTTTACAATTGTTCAAAATTCATTCTTTCTTCTCTCTGCTTTTGTTCCTAACCCACTTTATAATCAATACTGTTTTCACACCCCGTCATTATTCCAGGATATCTTTGCATTATTTTACTCAGCCACAGGTAAAAATGGCACATTTCACAGCTCAAGTATCAAATTTGTTAAGAAAACATTTCCAAACTAAAGCTGTATATCCTAAAAGGCTGAATATTTTATGAGGTAGGAAATAACTTAAGATATATTTTATTATGTGGTGCCTGCTCTTTACAGCCTTCATCAGATCAAATCTCTGTTCATTAATATTATCTTGGAAAATGCATCTTTTTTGTTTCTCTTTTGATTTACATGGCCATTTAAGATATTAATGTAAGTCTCATTTGTCCTTTCCCCTATTTGGGGGCTCAAATGAACGCATTTTAATGAAATTCGTCAAAATTTGGCCCAGCTTTTCACCACAGCACACTAAATCAACGAGCGAAGGAACATCTTTTGCTCAAAAGCCTTGTTTTGAAATTTTAAGCGCTCTTGCGCCGGCCCGCAATCAGCTAGGGCTACTTCAACTTGTCAATAGGATAGTTATATTGGTTGGAACGAGTTTATAGAGGTTGTGAAGAATTGATTGTTGTCTTTCGCTATGGACCCTGCCAAGACCTGCCGCGTAGACACGCTGTAGGCCAGCCAGCACTGTCCAGACACATAGGAAGAGACAAATTACCTAATATTTCAAGTAAATTTGCCCACAATGTCACCAACCAATGTCCTTTTTGATATCGGTAAACAATTATGATACTTATTTATCAGTATAATTTCACACATATTGCGAAATAGTTAAAATTATGTTGAGTTTTGTTTCTTCCCGAGTGCATGGACAATGCTGGCTGGCCTTAAGCGATGTCTACGCAACAGGCTGGTGGGGCGGGAATAGAGGGGGACAATAAACGTACTACCCGAAGGAAACGAAACTAAGGGTTGAAATACAAAAAGAAAAGCCCAGAAGGGAATAGGAGGCACGATAGGAGAGCAGAGATAAATAAAATTCCAGTACACAGGATCAGATTTAAAATGTATGATGTCAAACAAACTATAATTACAAAATCACGCTCCAGCGTCCCATTGCGCGTTTTTGTAATTTTCATTCCTTTTAGAACCATTTAGGGAGAGAAACTACTTACACCCATACCTGTGCACCCTAACCAAAAACGGGAAAAAAGAAGCGCCAAACTGATGACGCCCGTCCGCATGCTGAACTTAGATCTAATCAAATGGTTGGTTTTCCTCGCCTTTGGCTTTTTAATTCAAACAAGCCTCAAATAAGGGAGAAAATTGTATTGACAGGTGGAATGGGCCCATTTTGGGGTGTCAGAGAATTTAAATGTGACTATTTTGATCCAAAATCATCTTGATATCCATATCCTCGAATTGGTCCGTCTAGTTTCCTCGCAATATCAAAATGTTCATCACGCAACCTCCCCCGTGACACTGAGTATGGTGATTAGTAGAGCCAGGATTTTTAGGTGAAGAAAAAAGCCAAAAAAAGTGGTAAATAGGTGAAGAAAATAACCAAAAAAAAGTTAAAAAAAGGTTCTTATTGTGCGCCTTTTACAATAGAAGCACTTTCATTGGTGAACGTATTGGAATGTTGAAGTATACCGAGGTCACCCTGAGAATCCCGATTCACCTGACACGCTTTTTATCCTTATTTGAGACTGTTTGAATTTCTATCGGAATATATAATGTGAAGAATTATTGCCGTTGATTACCTCAGTAGCCTAACACTGCATGGTGCAGTCGGCTACCATACCACGCCCACACCACATTCTTACCAAGTTGTGCCATTTGAACCATCATTTTCAACAAGGACAAGTTTACAAGCTTGTCATTTGAGGCGCCAAATTTGATTGACTCACAAAACCTCCAATGCGCTGTTTTTTTGCGCAGTGCCCAGAAGCCAATTCTTTAAAAAATGAAGAAGTTAGATAAATGCAACCATTTTCTTTGGAAGGCCAATGGAAAAAAATAATTGTAAATTTTACTCCTTTCTACATTTTTCAAAGAACTGCCTCTAGCCTCTTGAAATTAAATGTGAATTCAAATCAATGCCCTTCCTTAGTGATAGTTTAAATATGACCATTTTTCACTAAGTTAGAAATCACTTTCTCTAAACCAGGTGGTAAATGTTGTAAATCTCGGCATTTATTAACCTTTTGTCCCAAAAAGTGGCAAAAAAATTATTTTTTTTGCTAAAAAGGACAAAAAAAATTTTTTTCATCAAAAGCAGTAAAAAAGGTGAAAAATTATTTTCTAATTTTTCACCTAAAAATCCTGGCTCTAGTGATTAGGGTTTACTCAAGGTAGCCGCCTCGAGGCGCCATCAGATAGTGGTCTCATTTTTCGACTCGTCCAGCCTGATATACAAGCACTACATGCCCTTGAAGACCACGATGACGCGGGCGTACTTGATTGAGATCCTCAAAAAGTTTCTGCACGTGATGCACCGCAAGAGGCCGAACCACAAGTGGAAACTCCACATGGACATTGCACCTTTTGCATGCTGCAAAAGCCACAGAGAAGTTCCTCGCTCGTATTATAATCCAATCCCGACAATATATCTTGAAGCTCTCGATCGGCACCCACGAAATTAGAGCCATTGTCCGATCTCATCCTTTTCACTTGTCCTCTTCTGCAAATGAATCTTCTTAATATTTGGATAAATAAATTTGTAGACTTATCGAAAACTATTTCAATATGGATGGCACGGCTTGCCATACACGTGAAAATCAGACCGTAGCGGTCCACAACACTACGACCTCGAATGGTTTTGAAAGGTCCGAAGAGATCAACACCGGAATTTGTAAATGGAGGATGGTTTCCCACTAATTTGATGATTTGATATCTTCCCGATATCAAGAATTTTCAAGCACATATTCCGTGGAAGTCAGAAAATGATAACCCAGGCCAAAGATAAAGAAACACCCGTTTTGACTCCTGCTCATTTCTTGATAGAATTGGTTGATGGTCATTCATTATGTCAACCTATGAGAAACAAAATGAACCTTCAGGATTGCTTCAAATATCTCAATACCACACTTGATCATTTTTGGAAAATGTTCCTTGCTGAATTTTTGCCAACACTACGTACATCCAAGACGACAAAACAAGACTTTTCTGATTGATGGTTGTGTAATGTTTTCCACAAATTAAAATGATTGATTGTCGATCTTTATTTTGGAGGGTTTTACTATAGGTTTCAAATATCCTTTGTTCGGTTTCGAAGACTTTGAGCTTCAAAGGCCGGAGAATGTTCTTAAATTTGATGTTCCTTTTTTCATGGTTTTTCTACATCGTTATCTCATTTTGCTCGTGATAAAAACCTCGGAATAAACGGAATATCATCGAATACAAAAACCACGAAACAAGCGCATATTTTTTCTTCACCTTTAAATTGTGTTTTTCAAGATAAGCGACGGACATCTTGATACAAAATTATGAGAATAAGCATCTGATATTCTCTTGGCTAACAAAAACCACAACATCAATCAGAATTCACTCTTTGATACGCTCCATTATTTTTTAGGCTACACTTCACAAGTAAAAAGGATGTCATCAAAGCCAAAGCTCTAGCACTCGCTGCCACTATCTATTTTGACGCATCCACAATATCTTATTTTGTGTAGCTGGATACCTGGCTAGATCCATGTCAAGACGAATCACTTGCAACTCCTGTTTACAACTGATCTCACAAGGGAAAGAGGCCCTTGTTCCTGCATTTGATGACGAGCGCAGCGAGTCTGGAAAAAGAGAACAGGAAAGGTTTTTGTTACAAGTCAATCGCGGTGGTCTCTCTCGCCCTACGGATTTGTTGTTCATGTGTTGTTTGAATGCTGATGGCATGTACAATGAGATCATGGCCAATGAAGAGCCCAAGAAAGTGATTCTTCATGCCAAATACCCAAGAGAGGTTTTTGCAAACCTTTTTGTTGTACACTGACAGAAAAAGTTTTGTTACTTCAAGTTCGAAATTTGATCGGACCATAGGGTTAAGCTAGCGGTTCTTAAACTAGGGGCCACGGCCTGACATCCTCCGAGGGGGCCCTGAAGGGTTTTTTGAAAATTCAAAAAAGTGAAATTGTCAAAATATAATGTTCATCAATCATTTTGAATTTTGATACCAATCAGTCTTTCTTAACTATGTTCCAAAACAATTCTATTGTTTTTTTTTATCCAAGAAACCTAAAGTGAAAGTTTCTGCGAAATGTTCCCAACTCCTTCTTTGGGACAGATGTTCCTTTTTCTGCCATTGATAGGCTCGCAGCTTTCTTTGAAAAGTTGCTTTTAAGAACTCCAATTCTTACGCATTGGATTACAGTCGTAAACTTCCTGAAATTTCATAATTTTAAGTCAATAGAAAACATGGATTTGCATTGCAAATATCTCAATTTCCAAGTTTAACCATGTAAATTTTCAATTGTCACTCAATCTATGACTTTAAATTCCATTGCTTAGTTTGGTATGTTTAAAAGGGAATTTCAACACAGTCCTTGTTATTGGTAAAGGTGCAATTACACAACACAGTTTATATCGCAGATTCACAGAGGTCCCAGAGTGGAGCTTGTTTTGTTTATGTTTTTGTTGGAGTAACAACGCAGCTTTCACAGCTGCGATCTGATATAGGCTGCCCACACTACAGGGATATTGCCACTCCAATTGACAAGCATTAATTTTTACCTCACCCTCAGGAATGACCCCAGGTTTGCCCATTTAAGCCGTCAAAGGTTGTGACTACTGCATGTAACTTCATACCACAGGCCACTAGAACTTGGCAAGCCCGGAATTTGAACCAAGGATATTGCGGGTAGTTGGCAAATGCTCAACCCCTACGCTACGACTGCTTACCTTAGGCCCAGAGTGGAGATATCAGAGCAGGCCGGTCATGAAATTTCATTATGGGCAGCATGGGCTTTTTATCATCAGTGACTAGTTGAAACTTGCCCAAACAAATGGATTTGTAGAAGGCAATTTGTGAAAAACATCAAGTTTTTTGGCCATGTGGCCTCCTATCTCCACTTTGCTTCTCCCACATGATACCAAAGGTGTTCAATAAAGATGATAGTCAATTCACAGACATTAAATCACACAATTATGGGATTTGGCATTGAAGATTTGTCTTGGGCACTTTCATTTGTACTATGATCTTCCACTTGTTTGGGCAAGTCTTACAACATTCTTCAGAAATATTTGCCTTTTCACGAAACTTCTGGCCAGTTTCATCAATAAGCAAGGCAGACAAAACAACAACAATGGCCTCTCTATAGACCTCTATGCGCAGATTGAGACAGGGTTTGAAGTCACAGATGCAATCTGTGCATGTCACAGTAGGTCACAATTGGCATGTAAGGAGGTCCCCACAAGAGATTGCGCGATTGCACATCTGTGACATCGCAGTTGACCTGGAACTGCGATACAAAACGTGTCGTGTAACTGCACATCAATGGGGGCCCCGGGGTTCTATAGAAGCGATAAGGGGTCCCTGGCTTAAAAAGTTTAAGAACCCCTGGGTTAAGCAGTTGAGCGGTGAAGCAAAAAAGCCACAATCATTTCAGCCATTGACATCTGTGAAAGCAAAAGCTAGCATGCAAGAAAAAGTACATGTCAAAACCCAGGACTTTCAACTTAAAGAACAAACAAAATGATTCTGTTAAGCTTAGAAATTGAAAACATTTTCTACAACATAGTTAACATCTCAGTTTTTCCGTAACAGTATAAACAAGCAACCAAATATATTTTACGGGTGAAGCGGCTCAAAGACTCATTAATAAGTTGAAACAAGACGCATAAATCATGATTGTTTTATTTGATCAAAAAATATGTAAATAAAAACACACTTCTGGGTATATAGTTGATAACTTCTTTAGTTAACAGGACTTTAGGTTAGTTTTCACTGATTTTGACGCCCTTCTCTGCCTTTTTCCTCAATTTCGCGGTTCAAGGTCGCTCACCTCATGTGAATTTGACACTTCCTCACTAAAGGCTAGCACATTTGTCTCCTGTGATCCATTAGAACCTGCAATGCTATTCATCCATTCAGTCTTTTTGACCTTTTTTATTTCTTAGAGTTGCTCTTACCAGGTGCGTGATTCGATTCAGCAAGATTATGATCTCCCTCTTGGTCACGAACAGTGGTGTCTTCGATCGAATTCTCCGCAAGCAGTTGTGAGCCTGTTTGACAATTTTCGAGTTGTAATAAATTTTTAACCAAAGACGATCTTGTTTTGTCACTTTTTCCATATTTTTATTTTCAATTGTGAATCTGGACCCCTGAATACAGAATCATCTGAAAGTTGCACAAGCGGGCCATATCCTTACCAGAACTTTGAAGGGTTTCAATCGTTGGTTTGATGTCAAAATGCCTATGATCCTCAATTTGGCTGGGAAACTCAACTTCGAGCAGTTCATTCTCTTGCACATACTCAGAAGACTCTGCAATTAGACAATAATAGAATTAGTAGGTCTGATCATTGCGTTTCATTACCTCGTTATGGGTAAAGACGATCCTTGAACACAATTTCGAACAAACATCTTTACATATTGGGAAAGCTTACGCCTTTAAAAAGAGAAATATTGACAAGAAAGCCATGCACCTTTGTTTGATCTTCAGGGGGACAAAAAAATGACGAAAAGTTGAACACTGCAGGACAAATATATTAAATCAAACCTAGTCAGATGACAAATCAAGAGAAAAAGTAAGCGTCAAGAACAATTGAACAAGTAGTTTCATTTTGAGGAACCCGAGTATCGTTTTTTCTAAAGCCGTTTACAACCTTCGATGATGTGTTTTCATGTTTAATGGGTTTTGAGGAGACCGATGTAAATGTTACTCAAAATTACATAACTTCTAAGAACTGGAAGAATTACCCACTCTTGAATGTAATGTGCGGTGAACACTTACACCATTTTTACATCTCTTATCGTTTCTATCTACAATATGAGCACTTGTTTAATGCGCCGCATTTATATGGACAAAAATTGTTCATAACGGCTCTCATCTGATAAAATGTTACTTTACATTATTAATACATCTAAGCAACGTATTTTTTTTTAAAGAAACAGCATGACTGCAAGATGATTGCCTCAATTCCTACCCAACCCACCTTCATCTTTCATGTCAAACTGCTTTTCACAACGTATCATCTCAACCGTTCGGCTCCTTTCATGAGCCGTTCCAAATACCGCAGATGCTTTCCTAGAACAACCAACAGAAACAAATCCACCTCAAATCATTCATCAAGTATGATTAAACTATTTCTTTGTCAAGACAAAACCTGAAGCACCCCACTTGATAACGTTCTTTCTGGGGCAAGGAAAGCCGTGAGGCGACGCTGCGACCCACTCTGATGAGGGTGAGTTCGCTCATCGGCATAACCATGGCTTTGGGAACGCCATCGAAGGTACGGGTCTCTAACGTGGCCAACAAACAACCCGACTCATTCTCCATGAGCTGAGCATCTCGGTCAGCCAAATATAATCTCAGAATTTCCCGGTAAGATTTGGGCACGGTGAACCTAAAGGCCATAATTTCGGAATGAGTGCACTTAGCCTTAGCTTAATGAAATATTTCTCTCTAGCTTACTCTACTACTTTGATTTGGCCGGCTTGAGGTTTTGAGCGGTAAGTGACTCGATAATCGCCATGGGAGGTGAGCATCACGTCCGAGCGTTGGATCTGACCTAAACTTCTCAAATCGAGTCCGCTACAAACGGCCAAAACGGCCATGACTTGATCAAAGAGGAGGTCTGGATCGTGGGGTGGAGCCGGTACGGCCAGGAATTCTTCTACCACATTGGGTTCAAACTCAAGGTGCGGGAACAGGCTTCGTTGGCGGCGTTTGGTCCGGGCTTTGAAAGGGTTGCCCGTAGCACGATCGATCTGCTTGAGTTTGCATTGACGAATGAAACCGGGTAAACTGGACCATCGCTGAAATGAAGCACCCGTTTCGCCATCACGATCACTGGCCGATTGGGATATCCTCTGGAAGTTGCATGCCTACCTTCAAGGAATGCTGAAACAAGTGTTGGTGTAAGTGGTCCAGGCAGTTGTACAACTGATTCATAACGCCCATCGTTACGCCTTGACGCCATTTGAGCTTGAAGAAACTCAAATAGACCTTGGCTTCCGGTGTCTGGTAAGGTTCAAGTTGGCTAAAGGCCAGGAACTCGGACCAAAAGGCTTCATTCTGCACTCGACTACTGGGTCGCCGTCGACAGAACAACTTGTGGGCGGCTTGCGCCAACACTTCCATAGGAGACTCCAGCGGTTCCACGGGCTCAGCGCTTTCGACATAAGGCACCAAATCGTCGAGGTCAGGATCGGGCGTGGGAGCCGTACGTTTGAGACGGCGCACGAGGCGTTGCGTGGCGTTCACCCGTTTTTCGCGATCATCCGACGAGAACAACGAGGGCACGTAGTCCACGTGCTGCGGGTTGCGGCTCTTTTTGCCCGTGACGAAATGAGCCGAGCAAAGCGTGTCCTTATAGGCGGGTTGCCAGAGTTGTCCATCGGGTCCTAGACGGTTGATGCGTTGACGCCAGCGAAGTGCCAGTTCACGGTCATGGCGGGGAAAGCGGAAGAACCGGATACCGCGGTGTCCATCGCGCTCAAAACTGTTGTGACAGTAGGGAGCCACGCAAAATGCCGTCTCAACCGAGCCATGTGCACGGCGACGAGTTCCAGAGGAGGAGGAGCAACCGGGGGACGAGTCTTTCACTTCGGCTTTGAGGGTGGGACTGGGGGGCAAAATGTCTTCTTCTTTCACGACGATGTAACTCTCGGGATCGTCTTCGTGGTCCATGGTTGGCTCTTTCTTTCAGTGGCTGGGTGAGAGCGCAGAGTCTGTGGGGGAGAGACCGTGGGGGAGCCAAACCGCACAACTGAGTGTGGTTTGTTATTGTCAGCGTGACCAACTGAATAAGATTGAAAAGAGCAAAACACTACTGATGGGGCCGATACCAGCAATGTCTCATACAGTATGAGACCAGACCAATACAATGAAAGTCTCGCTGGTCTTGATTCCGACTTGAGACCAAGTGAGACATGCGAAGTGTTGCCAAAATTGCTCATATTAGGTTTCGCCTTTTTCTATGGTGTTCGATTGGTTTAAATTTGAAGGCACGATATATCTAGATTTATTTTTCCGTTGTTTTAAACTGAAACAATATAAATTTCAAAGCAAGGAACAGCTCGTTTATTCCACAGCTTGGCACAACATGTTGGCTTCAGAGTTTTGAAGAAAAATACCTGAAGGACCGCTGAAAGTGTGACGTGAAATCTTATTCATTAACACCAAAACTTATGTTAAGTCCCCAAATTGCTGGAAAATATTTCGTTTAACAATTGCTTATGTTATTACGTTGCAATACAAAATTTTATATAACTCATTAGTGCAACGTTGTAATTTGAAATTTCCATTTGCTAAAGCCCATCAACATTGAAATCATGTGGCAAATCACGACATCATTACCACATTCTAGTCAACCTAGCTAAGAAGTGTGACTAGCACCTAAGATTTGAATATCAAAGGAATCATATTGAAACAGACCATTTCGGCTAAAATAGTTACTTGATACGGCGTCAATAAAGGTCATGGTCTCCATGCATAATACACATACCTCAAAAGAGAGTTAGATTTCGATTACACGCTTCAACAAAATTGTTGAACACGAATAGGTTCAATCAATGGTAGGCACCTTTTGTAGCTGTCATTTCGTTCGTAAGACTTGATACAGTATTGATGTCAGCTTCTGAGATGTATTAATTGAGACCGGCATCAGTTGGTCTCATGTATTGGAAATACCGTCTCGTCCCATCACTAGTTTGCATTAAGCCTATAACCTTATGCAATTGGTTAGAAAAATGTTTAATATTGTGGAAAAGACGTAGTATAAGCTGGGGTAAAAATGGCAGCACTAGAGATTTTCATCTTGGCATCAAGCCGGCATCAAGCCTCTAAGTCCTCATTTTTTTCGGTACCGTCTCAAGCTACTTGATTCCAGGGCGGCTAAAGTCCCAACACTACTAAATATCGGCTTGATAAACTTTATTGAACTGCTTTAAGAGTCTCGAAGCTTCTAGAAAACGAAACGAGTTCCCGCGCAACACACGGAACGGTTCGGCTCTAGTTAAAAGAACCTCACATTTAAATCGGTATTAGAGAAGCATTGACATATATTTATTATTTCTGCTCTATCTGTAACATGCTAAAGCAGCTAAAGCCAACATCATTTCACGGAATAACCATTTTTTCTTGGCCGCCTTTTTGTGAAAGCAAGAAAAAATCTCCAAACAGCAATTTTTCCATGTCTTGAAAGACACTGCCAATTACGTAAGGTCCAAAAATATGATCATAGAAGTGTTTTTGGCGGTTTTAAATTTAGCTCTTTTTCAAGAAGACTATGCTTTAAACTGAGGTGTTTTGTAGTGATGGGACGAGACGGTATTTCCAATATATGAGACCAAGTGATGCCGGTCTCTATTAATACATCTCAGAAGTTGGCATCAAGACGGTATCAAGACTTACAAACGAAATGACAGCTCCAAAAGGTGCCCGCCACTAGAGGGCTAATTGAACCTACTCGTGTTTAACAATTTTGTTAAAGCGTGTAATCAAAATCTAACTCTCTTTTGAGGTACTTCTCAAACAGTATTTGAGACTGACATTGACTGTGATTGAGACAAATCAGTGTTTGAGTTCGGTGTTCTCCGAACTCAGCAGGCAAGTTTCGATTCTTGCGCTTTTTGAGGCAGGCAACACTCCTACCGAGATCTCCCGGCTGTTGGGTGTGTCCTGCAAGACTGTTCAAACGTGACGAGCAAGAAAACTCCCGAGAGGATGCCTGGAAGTGGCAGGAAGCTACTTACTGGTTAGTCACACTGGTTAGTCACACTTTTTAGCCAGGTTGACTAGACTGTGGTAATAATGTCGTGATTTGCCACCTGATTTCAATGTTGATCGGCTTTAGCAAATGGAAATTTTGAATAATAACTGTGCACTCATGAATTAAATGAGATCTTGCGTTGCAACGTAATAACATAAGCAATCGTTAAATGAAATATTCTCCGGCAATTTGGAGGATTTATCTTAAGTTTTTGTGTTAATTAATAAGATTTCACGTCACACTTTCAGCGGTCTTTCAGGTATTTTTCTTCAAAACGCTGAAGCAAGAAGCACTGGAATCATGGAGTGGGAGGCTAGCAATGAGAATTATGATTTCCAGCAGAAACAAACCATTTGCGTTCTTCTGCAAATGAGACCTGGCTTGCAATGAGAAGAACACGTATTTCAAATTTCAGCCCAATCGAATGCCGGAGTGAAAAGTTATGCCTTCTCAAACTTACGTACTGAAGAGAGCATAGAATGAATGAACTCGCCCTTTTGTGGTAAAACGATTACCACAAAAGGGCATTTAGTTCATTCATTCCCGGTAGGATTTGCACTGAACTTTGAGTGAGCATAACTTTTGTCTCCGACGTTCGATTGAGCTGAAAATAGAAATTGTGAGATTTCCTCGAAAGACGGTTTGACTCAGAATCGTGTTTTCCACTGCAGGAAACTTCGTCACTAGTGGTAGGCTATGAATGAAGATGGATACTTGGAACCAGAATATTCGGGGTGGGAGATGTCACACCACGATTTCACATTGGGTTTGTTGTGGATTGAACTCAAACAGTGGAAGTCTTGAAAATCGGATTGATTCAGGAGCATCAAAAGCAGATCTGATATTGGAGGAGGATGAATGGATATTGATGGAAAATCGGCGTTCCTCTGAGGTCCACATTCTCTGACGGGAGACGAAGAATTTAACGTTTTTAAGATGCGTGAATGATGTGGTGATGACCATAGGTGTTGTGCTGTGGTGTTCATGGTTTGGAAATGAAGTTCAAAAGCCCCATTTGATGTTGTTAGAGTTGTTTGGGGTTAATACCCCAAGAACAGGGACACATGACGAAAAAGATTGACGAATAAAACAGAAGACGTCTGAAATGAACGTGTCGATAGTTTGAATCGAGAAGTAGTGACGAAAATACGAGGATGGAACTATGTACTAGAAGTAGGTATGTACAGTGAGACTAAAAGAGTGGAACTCAATACCACGTTCGAAGGAATGTCTCAGTGGTTGGGTGGTACGACGGCCCATACACTTTCTCCACTTGGGGCAGAAAAGTCGAAACAAACATTGCACGATCAAGGGAGCAACCACTCTCTCGCGCCGCGGCGTATGCGCATGGAACACATCAACATCGGATAGAAACTATAAATGTTCGTTAAACATGGGTAATTGACGTAGGGTGTCCCAAAACCGCGGAGCGTCCTCCGTCACTGGGGTCCTTGGGAGTGCCTCCATCATTGACAACCAATGGTCGGTTGTAGCATTGATTGCTGGAATATGAAGGACCAGTCAGATAACTGGGAATAACGGGAAGAGAAAAGACTAAGACAAGATGATTAGAGATGAATGAGCCGAGGTTGATCAAACCATTGGCAGAGTAAGGAGACAAGGGGATGAACCGATTGGGCAGGTCGGGGAGCTCTGAAGAAGGCCTTAAAATTAGGATCGTGAGGCACGGGAATCAACAACATCCGCAGAATCACATATGAGCAACGGGAATCAACTGCGTCCGATGTCATATTGAACGTTCATAAAAACGGGGCGAGTGAACTCTCTCTTTGGAGCACTTTCTTTCTTGTATAAAATTTCGTTTGTAAGACTTCGCGGAACATCATTTTTTTCTTTCTTGATAACAACCTCCATCTTGTACTGCCACCTTTTCGAAGGGTGGTGAAAATTCATCATGTATAGAATTTCCTATCTTAAGGACTTCGCGGAATAATATTCTTTCTTTTCGTGAGACAAACAAACTCCATCTTGTACTGCCACCTTTTCGAAGGGTGGTGAAAATTCATGTTTTGAATACAGTCTGTAGCAGGATAGAGGTCAAATCAGGGACCTGCAAAATAATGATCCAGGGTGGGGTGTAAAATGCAATTGCCACCAAAATGAGCTAATTGCGAGGAGGGGAATACTCCGGCCACAAGAACTGTATAATAAATTGTTATGGGAACTAAATGCTCTCGAGCAAGTTCGGACAAGTGTCAAAGGACTGCTATTTATTCAGTAGGAACATGGTCTTAAATAGTCAAATAAGGCGCAGTCTATTGTACTTGCAAGATGCGATGAGTCGCATCTTGTTGGAACATTGAGTCCTTCTTACGTATGTACATCAAAGGATGGCTATCTCATGATGGTATTTTGGTTCTTATACATCTATTCTTCTTTTTATTTTAAATGATTAAGATGACTGCAAAGAGAACGGTTTGAAAAACCCATTGGAATTTGTTTTAATGGACCCATTTTATGCTTATAAAAAGATTCGAACTCGTCACAAAATCTTTCGCAAAATTCCTTTCCTTTTCTTGCCAAAATCAGAGGTGTCTTGGCATAGTGCGTCGGAGCGAGCATTCTCCCATGGCACCTAACCGGCTGGGGCAATTGGAGAATCCTCTACATGACACTTCAGCATGAAGCTGGAAGAAATGTCTTGCAAGGTGTTGGGAGTATTCTGCAAATAAAATAAAAATGATAAAAAAACAAGTATAACGAGTCGATTTAGAACAAAGTTAGGAACATCTGTCGGGAAACTAATAACATCTTGAAATTACGTAGTTTTTTAGATTTTTTTTTAACACTGTAGCAAAATATCTTAATTAGGATACTCTGACATTGAAAAATGATATTAAAAGTCTTGAAACACTTTCAAAGAGTAAAGCTAGGCACTGATACTTTAAAGAATTTTCAAGGATTGACAAAATGGAGACTTTAAACACCAATTTCTTCAGGTTGTTGGGAAAAGATGGTAGAATGCGTCTTCTCCAAAAGCTGAAGGGGATCAGAGAGATAAAATCCGGAGGTTCAGGATGTTTTCCAAAAAATGTTAAACGTATTCCGACGATTTTGGAAACTAATTCAATAGTTGTCAATCTTTTGAGGGTAGCTGTTTTAAGCAGCTTTCTAAGTTAACCAACTTTTTAAGTGAATCATTTTTACTGTCTTGGTTAACGCTTGGAAGGTTGGGCATGCCATGGACAATAAGAATTGATGAATGGATTCCTCACAGCGATCAAGATAAAGTCGATATAACCGTCAATTTGAAAATTAAAAATTCTCTATTTCAACGCAGGATCTATCGTTAATAAAATAAATAACCTCCAAACCAGAGCAAGTACGGAAAGGCCAGACATAATTTTCAAAACAGAATCGTGGACCCATGAAAGCATCTCAGACAAGGAAATATCAATCGAGGGATACAATTAGGGCTGAATATTTTAGGTTAACTTTTTGGGCAAATTATGACATAATTAGGTTGCCCAAAACTACGTTTTAGGTTTTTTTTAGGTTGAATAGATTACACCTTTTACAGTGGCTTTTCAGACCAAATTTTGCCTTTTATCTATTGTTTTTCAGCACTTTACTCTTGGCAAGAGTAAAAGCAGTTGAGCAGAGACAAAGGCAATGAAAATTTTATTTGGCAGTGGGGGAAAATGCCAGTATAGAAAAGTTTGTGCCAGTGAAATTTGTTAAGCGGTAGAATATGGCAGAAAGTGGCAAAAATGCGACCAAAAAACCCAGATCAAAAATTGTCGACCCAAAAAAGGAGATCGGCAATTTTTGACCTAAAATGAGACCGAAAATTGTCGACCTAAACACGGAGATCGGAAATTTTTGACCTTAAAACGAGTTCAGAAATTTTTGACCTAAAAACGAGTTTAAAAAATTTTCGACTTAAAAAAAGAAATTGAAAATTTGCGCCCTAAAAACGAGATGAAATGACTGAAAACGAGACGAGAGAAAAATATAACTTCAAAAAATGACAGTGAGCGCCCTTAATTGGCAGTATGTCGGCCTGAAACCACCTGATAAAGCTAATTCGGTATGTTGTTGAGATGAAAAACATTGTGGCTCCCACTCTTCTACTTTCTTCCTTTTTTTTGTTTTAAAGACACTGGGGTAATTTTCAAGTGGGCGTAGTCAAATGACTTTAGGGTGAGAGAAAAGTTAATTTTAGGTTGAAAACTTAGTTTTAGGTAAAAATTTCCTGAAAAATGCGAGAAAAAAGTTAATTTTAGGTTGGAAACTTATTTTTAGGTAAAAATTGCCCAAAAAAGGCGTTTTAGGTTAAAACCTAGGTTTTTATGTAAAACCTAAAATATTCAGCCCTAGATATAATGTAATCCTCAATGATGGAACCGATACAAAGGATGACCGTGAAGGTGGACTCATTATATACGCAAAAGCAGATTTAAATGTTTCCCCAATGCAAATAAGTTAGTACCAAGAGAAGATTACTTAGTATTTTGATTTATATTAAAAAGTTTATCATTGTTGCAAGTGTTTCCCATCCAAGAGGCAAGAAGTCTTTTGAACTGACTGTCCAAAAAAAAGCTAACTATAATAAAGCACACTTAAACTGATATCAGATTGCAATGTGAGTATTAAAATGCTTTTGCCAAAGAATTTAAGCCGTGTTGATTTACTATTAAAAAAGACAAGACTCTTGTTTACAGATGAAGAAATAATATGTAAATCTTGAAATATTTTGAACAGTTACACACATTTTATCATGTTGTATAAACAAAACATGCAAATTGTTCTTACGTTTTACTAATGTATAAACATATAATATTATTGTAATCAGTGAGGCAAATAGCCTCATGCCCAAGGATTGAAGTAATCATGGCAAAGTTTATGTCTCCAAGTAATGTTTCAATTAATAGAACTATTTTTGTTTAAGTATACAACCATGCATTCTTTAGAATTCAATAACTTAAGTAGTGTAACTGGTTTTTCGTCTGATTTGTACAACTTTCTTTTACGTTTGTTGGACTTTTGGACATTTATGGACATCTTCTGGGGATTTTTGGACACCTTCTGGAATTTTTGGACACTTTCTGGGATTTTTGGACACCTTCTGGGGATTTTTGGACAACTTCTGGGTATTTTTGGACACCTTTTGGGTATTTATGGACACTTTTGGACACTTTTGGACACTAGGGTGTCCAAAAGTCTCTCGATGTCGAAAAATGCCCACCCTGGTGGGCATCACATGGAATCACATTGTGGAATCACAATCACATGGAAAGGTCATTGGATCATTGGAGGACAAAGATGGAGTGTTGGTAAAAGACGATCGAGACAAGGCCCAAGTGTTAATCTATCTTTCACCCCAGTAGTCAAGGGAGAGATCTCCAAGTTCCACCACGCGTTGATGAAAACTCACTCTCTGACATCTAGATCACTTCGAAAGAAATCAACGATGCCATCCTGAATCTATGGTGGAACTCAACCCCCGGGCCCAATGAAATCAGTACTACCTTCCTGAAACACACCTCTGTAGCCCTCACTGAACCACTGAAAGATCTTTTCCAACAAAGCCTTAATCTTGGATCCGTCCCAAGTTGCTGGAAAGATGCAAACGTCACCCCTATCTTCAAAAAATGTTCAAAATCCAAAGCCAATAATTATCGGCCAATTTCACTTACAAGTAACATCTGTAAGTTGATGGAGTCTGTTATCAAGATACATATTAACACATATACCACTTTTTACATACATCCAAAATCATTCCCAACAACCAACATTGTTTGCTTCCACGAAGAAGTTGTGCCACCAACCTAATCCAATTTTTTAATCAAGTCATTGATGCTATCAACAAAAGAACTCCAGTCGATGTTATCTATTTTGACTTCAGGAAAACCTTCGACCTCGTTCCACACGACAATTCGTTAGAAAAGTTCCACAAACTTGGGATTCAAGGAAACCTTCTCGAATGGATTGAGAACTGGCTCTCAGACCGACGGCAACGTGTGGTTCTTAGCGGAGAGTTCTCTAGCTGGCAAAGTGTGGAGAGTGAGGTTGTTCAAGGAAGTGTGATAGGGCCACTTCTCTTCCTCATGTATGTGTCTTATCTTCCTGAAACCATAAGAGCTCCATCATTCATGAGCTCCTTTGCCGACGACACAAAAGTTGGAAGATCCTTGAAAAGCGCCACAGATCAAATTCAATTCCAAAATGATATTAATCGTATGTGTGCTTGGGCTGAGAGCAATGGAATGAGTTTTAGCACTAGTAAGTGCAAGGTGATTCATTTCGGATATAATAACCCGAAATGGATTTATTCGATAAACGATCAAGAGACTGAGGAAGCGCTTAGCCATGTAGACCTTGGCATCACAGTCCAACAGGATCTGAAATCCTCCCACCACGTTGCAAAGGTCGTAAAAAAGCCAATGCGGTTTTGGGGCAAATCAAGCGCTCTTTCTCTGTCCGTCGTCCAGAGGTATTTATAGACATCTACAAAGCATTCGTCCGTCCTCATCTTAAATACATTGCTCCGGTATTGAACCCCTGATTAAAAAAGATGTGGCCCTTCTCGAGGGTGTCCAGAGGAGGGCAACGCGCTTAATTTGAGACCTGACTGGAACATACGAGGAGAGGCAAAGCCACGTGGGAATGACAACTCTTGAAACACGAAGAAGGAGGGTGATGCAATCCAAGTCTTTAAGCTTATGAAGGGAATGGATGACCTCAACTACCATGAAAATTTCTCCCGCCTCAGCCACGACATTCGCACCCGACAAGTAACGCCCAACAATCTCTCAATTCCATACTCTAACCTGGAACTGCACAAACACTTCTTCAAATCTAGATCTAGAGTCTAGAGATCTAGAGTCTAAAATCTAGAGCAACAAGGCTTTGGAATGATCTTCCGGAAGGGGCAAAAGAGTGCCCAACCATAAATTCATTGAAAGCATGGTTTGATGCTATTAACTATGATTTTCTTCATTTATTGTAACACCAAAATCCTCTTTTCTCATTTTTATAACTAGGGACGGGCAAATAGTGTATAAAGATTTTTGGTAACATAAACCCATTTTTCTGCATTTTTGCACTTCTCACCTTTATTTGCAGTTTATTTACGATTTTAGCCAAAATTGACAAATTGTTGAAAAAGGGTAATGGCTTTTGAAATATTTTTTAGTTTCAAGATCAAATTTTGAGCTAGTAAAAAAAGCTTGCATATGCAACCAAACATTCTCAGCACTTTGAAGAAATATGTGCCTTTCAGACACAAACCTCGCACTTTATTCCCCATCTTGGCTTTAACTATATCATCCCATCCCCAGACTTAAGAATCTCATTGCATGCAACCAACAAATTTTAAACCTAAAGAAAGTTAAGTAATCGTAAAGGAAGGATCTGACAAACAATATAGATTGTAGGCTTAGGTTTGCTGCCTAGATCGCTTTTTCTAAAAAGCCGTTATAAACTTGAAAACATCAAGCTAAGGATATATCAGTGTAGCAGCAGTACATGTTGCTTAATTGACTTGGAAGCATTGCTTTTAACTTCCAGAAGTATTTGAGAACAGTTTTGATGTGATGAGACAATGCCACAATTGAAGTCCAGTTCTGGTAATTAGCCCACGGGCCAAATATTGCAGTAATGTCACTTAAAACACACTTCTGAATACTTTCTATGATACAATTGTTAGGCACACGTGGGTCTTAAGTTTTGGTGAAATCTATTTTTTCTGTTCAATTTTCAATGGCTATTTTTGAACAGCATTCTTGAAGGACGAAAACGGACTGCTGTTAAGCCATTTAAAAGAACGGCTCAATAGATTTCGACAATATTTTAGGTATAGACAACCATGAGACCACCTTAGGAATGGAAAATTCAGAAGATTGTTTTCTAGAGCAGGGGTCGGCAACCGGTGGGCCGCGGCCCAAATATGGGCCCAAGGGTGGTCGTTGGTGGGCCCAAGAGCTATGGAGAAAGTCTAAACAAGAACCACTGAATTTCTCTGGACTGGGAGGCTAACGAGACGAATCATGATTTCGAGTAGGAAAGGTTCAATTACCTTCTTCTGCAAATCAAACTTTGCCTGTGTTGACAAGAATACGTATTTCAATTTTTAGCGCAATCTAACATCGGAATCAAAAGTTATGCTCACTCAAAGTTCAGTGTAAATCCTACCAAGAATTAGCAAATCAGCCCTTTTCTGGTAATTGCTAACCAGAAAAGGGCGAATTCATTCATTCTATGCTCTCATCAGTACACAAGTTTGAGAAGGCATAACTTTTCACTCCGGCATTCGATTGAGCAGAAAATTGAAATACGTAGTCTACTGAATACAAGCCAGATCTCGGTTACAGAAGAACGCAATTGAATTCACCCTACTGGATATCATTATTCTCATCGTTGGCCACTCACTCCAGAAATTAAGTGCTTCTTGGTCCAAAATAGTGGGCCCGAGAACCATCCATAGTACAGTACTTGTGGGCCCAAAGCTCTTTGACCGCTAATTTGTGGGCCCCTGAACCTCACAATGCCTGTTTGGTGGGCCCCAGACAAAACAAATCAAATTTTGTGGGCCTTGACCCAAAAGTGGTTGCCGATCCCTGTTCTAGAGAATTTTTAATGACTTTATAGCCTGCTTTGGTCGTGACCCAATCAATAGAACTCAATTACTTGTGCAGCATTGTCTCTTCACCTCAAAACTAGTCTCAAATATCTTTAGAACTTGTAAATGACTCTCAAGCTCAATTAAGAGCCGTAGGTACTCCATGAATGACGTTTTCAGTCCTAATGCAAGTTATTTGCTTTTTTTCGACATTTATTTGCTCTTTTTTGTTAATTATGTGGACATTTTTTTGCACTTTGTTTTCCACTTTTGGATACATTTTTCTGCAACTTTTGGTAACTAAAAGGGTAAGATTATTTGCATTTTCTGCCCGTCCCTATTTATAGCCAATAGGTTCCTTTAGACTACCAAAACATTGTAACAATTGACCACAGCCAATGTTAGGAATCCTTGGTTGGGTGTAGCTTACCTTTACAATGACATTTGCAAGTTCCTCTATGGTGGTCTCATTTGGAATTAGCGTAATAACCTCTTGGGCACCAACAATTTTTGGATATCCAACAAAAACTCGGTCGATCAGTCCACGAAGGCCTTGACGGTGAAGAATTTCGTTTTTCAAGTCCATTATCCTTCGGCTTGAATGAATATCATGGAGAGAGAGAAATCGACCGTCAGTGAAGTAGATTAAAATCAGTCTATAAGCCATTCTGTCAATTATTCCACGACGTAAGGCATGAAATTTTCAACACAGTGTTGCCAGGGGGTTTCAAGACAAAACTAGAAAATAGGTTTGAAAACATTTGCTTTCATTCCCTGCCATATAGAAAATCACCTCCATACTGCCATATTCTGCTACTTGTTTAAGCAATTTTTCCATTCTTTCTAAGGTTGTGAGTCTTAATTTAATTTGTCACTTTCTGTTCACGTTTTTATAGGTCGAATTATTTTGTAAACGTTAATCAACGTTCTACTCAAGAAGTATCAGAAGGCTCGACTATACATAAGCAATCCATAACTGACAACGCTAACCAAATTTGAACCTAAGCTTAACAATTTGAAGCCACTTTTCACGATGAAATATGATTAATTTGTGATTGATCAGTTTTAAGAAAAAAAATCGCCATACCGACATTTTCTGCCACTTTTTAACCACTTTTCCTTTTTACTGCCATTTCAAATTTTCACCTCAATTTTTTCGATACTGCCACTTTTGCAAAAAGTGGCAGTAAAAACTGCCACCTGACGTCACTGTACTAGGATTAGAGGCAAGAGACAGCAACAACCAGCGTGACCAGCGTAAGCGTGACCAGCGTAAGCGTGACCAACGTAAGCGTGACCAGCATAAGCGTGACCAGCGTGACTAATTTCTCGAAATCGAAATGGAAAAAAGTGGGAAGTTTTTCTTATCAAGTTTAGTTTGGGTCAGTACGGCTTAAGGACGTAATAAGGAGCTCAATTAAAGGTCAAACCATTTTATTAGTCATGAATGTCGCTGGCAATTGGCAAGCGCACCAAAGAACCGCACAAAAATCCGCTGGTCAGCTGCGCTCGTTCGAGGCTTGTAATTTGTAAACAAATCTCAACTTGTACTGGAGAGTACTGATGGGATTTTCCCAAGCTATCAAGCACTTCAATTTTTCGAGCTGGGCTTGTTTCCATTTCAGCTGCCTCAAGCTAAACCAAGCATTCAAGCCACAGGGCTCAGAGGACCTACGGTGAATAGCAGGGTTGCCAAGCTATTTGTTGTCCTTTTTGCCTGATCTAAAAATAGAAGTAGAAACTCCTATGCTGTTGCAGAATTTGTCATTTTTTTGCATAGATTTTTCAAGATATTTGCCTTCTTAGGGGCTATATGAAGCATGCTTCATTAAACTTGAGTGCAAACTATTTTACTCCATTTCCGGTGGCCAACAAATTGAATTTTAACTGGCAAGCCTGACACCGGGTAAAGGTGCTTGAAACTGCTTGCAAGCTTTCAAGCACAGCTGAAAACTGTTGCTTGGCCCAAACTCCTCTTCAAGCTGCAGCTTGTTTCCCATCAGTACTGGAGAGTTGTATCTTAGCACATAAAAAGCGTTTGTCTTTACAAAACAAGTTCAGCTGACAGAGCAATGGCCTTAGAAATTAAATGCTCAGGAAATAGGCATGCTAAATAAATCTCTGTAACTTATCATTATAAATGATGTGGTTCCTTAAAACTACCTAAACCACTTCCAGACCACAAAAAAAATGAATCTTCAATGATTTTGTACAAATTGAGTTGGGGAGGGATTGTTCCTAGTGGTATTTCAATAGAATAAACACAGTGAGAAAAAGGTTGCTAATTTTGTGCTCCGTAGTGTTGCGCGGTTCTTTTCTGGTGATTCTGTTCTTTCCTGTTCTGTGCTCGATCAAATATCTCGAAAGGTTTGTTGCTCCGCAACAAACGGTCGAGAATGAGATGCGATCGTAGAATTTTAGTAAAGCAATGAGACACCAGAGGCTACGACGGTGCTACGGAGTAAACAAACAGGCCCAGCTGATGTTTACTGAGCTTCCCTCATTTAATCTACATAATCATGATGCTATTATTATTTGAAGCCTAAACTCAAAATGAGAGTTCTTATATTGAAGAGCACATTTTCGCTAAATTGACTTTCCTCTGGTGTAATCTTTAGGGCCCGGATTTGAACTTGAAAAATTGATCATTTTATTTTCCAATTTTTTTGGCAAAACTTAGCCAAAAACAAGTTTTTAGGCTTTTGGGGAAAATTTTCAAATTTTTCACACTTTCATGTAAAAAAGAGACTCATTTCTCAGATTTTGGCGGAAATATTTGACAAAATTTAATTATTTTCGGCAAAATTTGTCAAGTTTCAATTTTTTGGGCAAAATTTGTCAAGTTTCAATTTTTTGGGCAAAATTTGTCAAGTTTCAATTTTTTGTGCAAAATTTGTCAAGTTTCAATTTGGGGGGGGGCGGATTTTTTAATACCGTTACAAGGAATGGGATTCCCTGTAAAGAGAGTTAATGATTAATATAATTTATAAAATTACCGTTTATATGAAATTTGATCTACCAATGAGTTACTGTTGGCAGATCTGTACAACCCTTGAATAGTGGGTTGGTCAGGAATAGTATTCAAAAAATTGTCCAATCCTGCCTTAAATGCTGTTAGAGGATTAGCTCCTACTTATTCCCGTCGAAGATAAATGGGCAACAAATTGAACAATGAAGGAGCCCGATAAAGAAGATAGGAGGACTTCATTGTTCGAACAAGCCTAGATTCCCTTGGATTTGGAGGTGCTCTCAGAACGCACGTAAAACCTCTACGATCGCTACAACTAATCTCAAATCCGGGGTTAGGACAGAGCCCATGAACGCTCTTAAAGACAGACAGTATCAGATACCTTTCATACCTTCTCTGAGTACTGTACAGCCCTAACTTCTTGAGCCTCTCCCAATACGAGAGCTCTCTCATTCCTGTGATGTTCCTAGTAAAACATCTTTGGACCTCTCGGCCTTTTGCAAACCTGCTGAACTGATTGGAGCCCAAATGGGTGAGGCATATTCAAGATGCGGTTGAACAATCGACTTGTACAGAGTTAGCATTGTAATACTATATCTCTGGACTTGAAAGTGCGATAGATCCAGCCACATGTTTGAAATGCCTTCCCCACTTTCAACTGGATATGCTCATCAAACTTTTCATCATCTTGGACGACAACTCCCAAATCCCTCATGGACGATACCTGCTCAATATCACAACCTCCATTGTCTTTGAGCGGAACATCTAATTTTGACGCCCCACACGTCATTGTGCGGAATTTCATCCCGTTCAATGCCATTTTACTCTCGCCAAACAAAGAGCAGATTTTCTCCAAGTCCTCAACTAAATATTTTGAGTCCTGACCATTCCTTCCACAAACTAATTTTGTGTCATCAGCATATGAAGAAATACTGGCTTTTGTTCTAAACTTCTGGAGAGGAGCAATAAAGAGAATAAACAAGAGCGGACCTAAAGTTGAACCTTGCGGAACACCTGACTTGACATCATACATGCTGCTGAAAGATCCTTCAACTTTAGCTATCTGCTTCCTTTCGCTCATAAAACTATCAATCCAAGTCAGGACCTTACCCTGGACCCCAAACTCTTTGAGTTGATTAAGCAAAAGACCATGATCTACCTTATCAAAGGCCTTGGCAAAGTCAAGATAGACTACATCAACTGACTCGTGACTTTCGAGCCCTTCAATGATTTGCTCAATATGATCAACCAATTGGGTTACTGTACTAAAATGAGCTCGAAACCCATGCTGTCCAGAAGGAATTAAATCATGGACTTCCGAAAAATCTACAAGCTTGGACTTCATAATCTTCTCAAAAACCTTTGCAACGCTGGAGGTCAGAGAAATGGGCCTATAATTACTAGGATGTGACTTATCTCCGCCCTTAAAAATTGGAACGACATGAGCTACTTTTAGAGAAGAGGGAAACTTGCCTTGATCTAAGATGCAACGCATCAAGTAAGAGAAAACAGGGGCAAGAATATGTGAGCATTTCATTAGAAACTGAGATGTCACACCATCAGGTCCAGGAGAACTCGAGAGCTTTAAGCTCTTGATGGCCTCAAAAGCATCTTTATCTGTGACTACCAGATCCTCCAATCGATTATCCTGACTATCAATGCCAGTCTCATCAACAACATTGCTACAGTCATGGCCTGCTCCGACTACCCTTTTTGGAATTGAAAATACACTTGAGAACTGATCTCCAAGCATATTGGCCATAACCTCACTATCATTGACGGTTTTACCGTCGACATCAAAAGGTCCTAGAGGATGCTTCATTTTTCTCTTTGTTTTGCGAACGAGAAAAACGCCTTTGAATTAGTCTTAACCTCCTGGACAACTCTACTTTCCTTTTCCATCTGATCAGAATCAAACGAGGCCCTAATCTTAGCTTGAACCAAAGTCAATTTATTTTGGAGGCTAGCTACAACTACTGGATTTGAAGTACGCCGAAGTCTTTTCGAAAGCTGACAACTCCGTTTGAACAACTTCTTTCTAACCTTTGGAATTCTAGACAATGGCCTACCTTTTGCCACTATTTCTGGAATACCAATGGACAAACAAACTTCGTCAAAAACTGAAATAAGCTTATTTATAGCTTTATCTATTGATGGTTCCTGCTTTAGAATGGAAATCAAGTCCAACTTTTCCAATCTTGCAACAATAATTGGCCAGTGTTCATCTTTGAACTTAAACTTGGCCACGCCCACCTTTTGAGCAGGTTTAACTCTAGAGCTCGCCGGCTTTTGAGTAATGGTCGACCCTATCTCAAGAATGTGATGATCTGAAAGGCTACATGGGGCAACATGGACGTACTGGATCAGATCAGGGTCATTGGAAAAAACTAAGTCTAAAACACTCTCTGCTCTGGTTGCAACACCAACGTGTTGAGAGAGATTACGCAAGATCGCAAACTCTTCTAATTTTTCGAAAGACGGCGATGATGTTTTCGAAATGGGAATGTATCCATCCGGACTAACCTCCCACTCTACAATGCTCGCCGGAAAATTGAAGTCGCCAACAACAAAGAGTCGAGAACAAACCTCTCGATCTAACTCCTTTCCAATGAATTGGAGAGCTGACAGAAATGAAGAAGAGCTACAAGAAGGTGGCCGATACATTGTTACAACAGTAAGATCAAGATCCTTGATGTGACAAATCAAAACTTCTACTTCTCCATTTGACTTATGAACATGACTAAAATGTAAGTCTTTCCTGACATATAGACATACGCCCCCATGTGGGAAAATGGGATTATCCGGGCGTACTCTATCACATCGAACTAGCCTAAAACCAGCTATTGCTACTTCTTCGTCTAAAACTCCTGGACGAAGCCAAGTCTCTGTAATGGAGATGAAGGAGACCTCTCTACCGATGGCTAACTCCTCCAGTACTCTGACTTTTGTGCTGTCTTTTTTAGAAATCAGATAATGCACGTTCAAATAGAGCCCTTTTATGGGCTTTAGGTCTTCCGATGGACCAAGTCTATCAGTTCTTGGACCTTCCTGTCTAACCTTAAAAAATCCTGCTTACTAACAAAATTTTGTTCTACAGGAAGGGATTGTTGAGGAGGGGAAGGGACGACTACATTGGAGTAGGACCTAGGTTGCCCATAGGAAAAAGTGGGATGAGGAACTGGGTTATGGATGTTGGGGAGAAGGGTAGAAATAGGAATAGGTTTTGAGGTAAGGGAAGGGAAATGGGACAAGGAGTTGGGAGGAGGAGAAGGACGAGGAGGGGGTAGGCTGAAAGGATGAAATGTTCGGGTGATTGGTTGGGGATTGGAGGCTAACCTATATCCATAACTATGAGACCCAGATTTTGCTGGTCTCGGTTTCCTCTGAGTGCCTCGTACATGGACCTGTTTACATTTTTTGGGCAAAATTTGTCAAGTTTCTATTTTTTGGGCAAAATTTGTCAAGTTTCAATTTTTTGGGCAAAATTTGTCAAGTTTCAATTTTTTGGGCAAAATTTGTCAAGTTTCAATTTTTTGTGCAAAATTTGTCAAGTTTCAATTTTTTGGGCAAAATTTGTCAAGTTTCAATTTTTTGGGCAAAATTTGTCAAGTTTTGAGGAGAGGAGCAAGAGGACGAAGTAAGCACCCAAGACCTCAAGAACTCGGAGCCAAAGGCATCAATACCAAAAAGCTCCAAAGATCCCTCACCTCAGTCTAGCGTTGAAGGTGATGTCAAAATGGGCACATTTCGCCAATCAGATCTGTTGTAGAAAGTGTTTGAGAAAGTGGGAAAAAATTTGGCACGTTGTCAAATACTGCCTTGTCGAATATTAAACAGCAAATCAAGGCACCACGTCGCTATGGCGCCATCTAAGAAAGTTCCATCCAGTTGATTTGAAGAACCTTGAAGGTGTGGCCACCCTGCAGGGGGCAGCTGACTGCGATCGCTATAAATGGTGACCCCGACGTGATTGTGAGGGTGTTTCCCATGTCCGACCTGGCCTCGAGGGTGGCCTTGATGGCTGCCTCGATGGTAGTTGTCAAATCTTCCTGTGTGAAGGCCATTTTCGTGCTTTTTTCTTAACGAAAGTTGATTGACTGCGATCGCTATAAAGGTAAATTTTAAAATGAAGATCTCTGAGAATGTTTCACACATCGCAACACTCTTTCTTTTAGATGAACTCCGTACTTGACCACATCTTCATATCAGAAAATCTTCCATCACCGGCCAGTTATGTTCATCAACTGGCCGTTTCTGATCACCTCCCCATACCAGTCACCTTCAAAATGCCCAGAAGCTTCTATCATCTGGGCGCAGGGTGGGCAATTGATTTTTGGACATTTTGTCCACCCCTGTCCAAAAGATGTCCAAAGGTGTCCAAAAATAAGGCTGTCCAAAAATAGGAGTGTCCAAAAGTGTCCAAAAATAGTAATTCGAAAAATAATGGTTAAAACATTTTTAGAATAACATTCTACAAACTTTCTCTCCAAAGTAAACGTCACTTGACGAAATCTAAGCAAGAATAAGTCAATTCAGCATAAGAAACTTACACTTAAAATGAGCCAATAACTTGAAGGCCAAACTGGACATTTGAACTTTCCACTCTTTTCATTTGACCACCGAGCATCGTCCAAAATGTGGGAAAGAATGAACGACTGAAGGAATGAACGAACAAACGAATGTGAGACTGGGACTACTAATAACACGCTCACACCACACTTCATGTTAAACATAGTATGCGAGTACATTTTAAAGCTAATTGTGTCTTGATTTGTGACAAGAGAAGGTTACTTAGTATTTTGATTTATATTCCAAAGTTTATCATTGTTGCAAGTGTTTCCCATCCAAGAGGCAAGAAGTCTTTTGACCTGACTGTCCAAAAAATGTTAACTATAATAAAGCACACTCAAACTGATTTCAGATTGCAATGTGGGTATTATAATGCTTTTGCCAAAGAATTAAAGCAGTGTTGTTTAACTATTAAAAAAGACAAGACTGTTGATAGTGTCCGATTCAGTTTCAGAAGGTTTTTATTGACGGGTTAGCACATGGGAATAATAAACCGGATAGAGAAAGACTTTCAATGACATACAAACAAGAAACACAACAAGGGAAGAACATACCAGGAAGAGCGCGCAACCTTGATTTAAGGATCAAAATGATGAATGAATTCTAACACTCGCCCTCAATCCTCATTTTGAGCAATTACTCCGCACATCAACCGAAGCTTTACCAACTTTGTCTTGGCGAGTCCCTTCGTCAGCATATCAGCAATCATTTCTTCGGTTCGGCAGTATTCCAGCTTGACATGTCCTCCTCGAACTTGCTCTCGCGTATAATGATATCGGATATCAATGTGTTTCGCACGTCCGTGATATTGCGGGTTTTTCGCAAGCCCAATCGAGGGTAAATTATGTTCATAAATAACAGCAGGCCCCTCGATGGTCAATCCGATGTTTGAAATCAGGTTCCTTAGCCAAATAGCTTCTTGGCACGCACTGGACAAAGCCATGTATTCCGCTTCGACGGCAGAAAGGGCAACGGCTTGATGCTTCTGGCTTCTCCATGACACCGGTCCACCAGCCACATGGAACACGTAGCCTGATGTCGATCGTCTGTCCTCGACGTCGCCTGCCCAATCGGAATCCGAATATCCGACGAGGTCGACACTCTGAGAACGAGAAAAATGAATTCCAAGGTCCAATGTCCCTTTCAGGTATCGTAAAATTCGTTTGGCTGCTATCCAATGAGTTTTGTTGGGATGAGACGAGAATTTGGCAACACTTGCCACGGCAAAGGCCAAATCCGGCCTTGTTCGAAGGGATAGGTATAGCAAACCTCCAATCAATGATCTGTAACCTGCTGGGTCTTCGGGTTCTTCGTCTTCGAATGCCTTCAACAACTTCAGTCCAGGGTCACTCGGTGTATCAGCTTCCTTGCACTCGCTCATACCAAACTTGTCGAGTAGTTCTTTTCCATAAACGGGTTGGCCCAGCCATATCGTTCCATTTGTACGGTCCTGATGAACATTGATTCCCAAGAAATGTTTCATTTCTCCAAGGTCCATGGCCTCAAACCTTTCGGCCATCAATCGTTTGATCTCGGTGATGTCGGTCTTTTGACCTGACTGTCCAAAAATGTTAACTATAATAAAGCACACTCAAACTGATATCAGATTGCAATGTGGGTATTATAATGCTTTTGCCAAAGAATTAACGCAGTGTTGTTTTACTATTAAAAAAGACAAGGCTCTTGTTTACAGATGAGGAAATAAAATGTAAATCTTGAAACATTTTGAACAGTTACACACATTTTACCATATTGTATAAACAAAACATTTATTTTTTTAAAAAATTATTAGCTCAAGTTATCATGGCAAAGTTTATTTCTCCAAGTAATGTTCCCAGTAATAGAACTATTTTTGTTTAAGTACACAACCATGCATTCTTTAGAATTCAATTACTTATGTAGTATAACTGGTTTTTCGTCTGATTTGTACAACTTTCTTTTACGTTTGTTGGACTTTTGGACACTTATTGTTCGTTCTTTTCTCGTTTGGACTGTATCAGGTCTCGCTTCATCCCAAAAGTGCACACCAGCCGCGAATGTTTCTCATATACAAGTACACTTTATTTGTTCTGGAAGACAATACATAAAAATAGTTGAAATGATATAAGATAATCAGGTAAATGGTCATCGCTTGTGAGAATCGTCCAACGCCCGAATCCGCCTTACCAGTGGTACTCTCGTTGCTGGTATGGTTGGTACTTTGGGGCAATCCCGGTCTCCACCTTCACGGGTTCCGGTCTGTTCAAGGAAGGTTCTCGTAGTCCCGTCCCCTTACTCACTAAGTCACTAACCGGTAATTTGGTCTCTTAAAGGAGGAGCTCTCGATGGTTCTGGCCGTCTGTAGCCCGGCCTCGCCAGCCCATTAAGATGAGAACAGCCTCTTAAACAGGCATGGCTAAAGCCAGGTCACACTGACCAGCTCCGTCTCCTCCTTGCCACCAACACTAGCTCTTCGCCCCTCCACTTATGGACATCTTTTGGGGATTTTTGGACACCCTCTGGGTATTTTTGGACACTTTTGGACACTTTTGGACACTTCAGGGCACTTTTGGACACTTTTGGACACTTTTGGACACTTTTGGACACTTTTGGACACTTTTGGACACTTTAGGGCACTTTTGGACACTTTTGGACACTTTTGGACACTTTTGTACACTATTGTACACTTTTGGACACTAGGGTGTCCAAAATGCTCTCGATGTCGAAAAATGCCCACCCTGACCTTTAGTCAGTTGGTTTAGGAAGCCTAGTTCTAATGGCGGATCGTGTGCTTTTGGTCGTTCTTGTAGTCATTGTATTGTCGTCATTGTCACGAATGGTGTGTTACTTTACGAAATCATGCGTCTACGACGCGAAAACTCCGATCTACGCTGTAGGCTTTCCCAGCAACGATAAATCGTTCAAGCGCTACGGGAGGTGGTCGTTGTCCCCGTTGTTCCCCTTGCTGATCCAGCTTAGGACAACGAGGGCGAAGACCAGGACCCCAACAACATTTTGAATGATCTTCATTTGCTCTTCGACTTGACCACACCTGACAGCGGTCTTGATGAATAAAGGTAACCTATTATCTTCATTTTTCTTGATTAAAATTAGGGAAGCTTCAAAAACCGCAACTAGATGAAGGCAAAGCAAAGGCAAAGCAGGGTTGGCAGTTAGAATTGTCCCATCCAAAAACCATCCTCTTGATCCCACACGGGACAGCCGGGTTTATCCTTCTCGGAATAAAACAGACAGAATTTTACTGTTTTTTACCTTTGCTCTCTTTTTAGCAAATAGTTTCTGCTAATGGAATTCATGGAGATTGCCTATTTTTCTTTCAGGTAGAATCTCAACGTAGAGCTCTTATTATCTCACAATGCAAAATATCCAAGGATGTGCTATTTGATTTTAAAACGACCTACTTTACCCTGTTCTAACCTTACCTAAGGTGTGGTTCTTGCCTTACTGCATACAATAGAACGTATTCTATCCTTACAAAGTTACAACCTTAACAATCTAAACTCAGTTGAAATGCCAAACATTTGACTGTTCAAGAAATAAATCACACAATCTCCAGAAATTGAGATAATGATAGAAACAACTTAGTTTCTTAAACTATGCTTGCTCTGACAGGGAGTTGCTTATTTTGAAAACTGGAGAGGACACCCAGACAAGGTGTCTTAAAATGTTTTTTTTTAGTTGATTGGGTTGATTGGAGTGTCTTTGTTAGATGCACACTAAAGATAAATGGGTTGGCTCTCCTTGAGTCCAAATGAAAGAGTGCAATGGACGGTGGCGGTGACTACCCCAGCAGTAATTAGTTATTTGCCATGATAAAGTGTTATCGTTGTTCTGAAATGCTCACATAAACTGCGAGACACCTTGCATGCATCACAAACCTACTCCAAGACAAGAAAACAAGTTCGAATTCCCATATTGTGTTTGATTGTCAGAACAGTTGCTGGTTTTGAAATGATCAAAGTTACTCTTTATAAGTTTTCACTGCACCCGTGACAATCCTTTATTCAAACCTCGCTTATCATATTGCAGAATAACCTGAAAAAGACTCGTATTTCCGCCCTCTTTGTCCACAGTAGCCTCTCCCCGTTCGCTCCCCGTTTGCTGCTGCTGTGCATTACGCAAGACACCAGACGCAATCTTCATCGATAGCAAGGTCTTTCTAGGACATCAGATGTCCATGTCCAACAAGAAATGACGCCAGATATAGGAATCCCCAAAAAGACACCATTGCTCTATGGCTAGCGCCCAAGGTTTCAAAAGTTTTGTTTTAACTCAAGATACAGTTTCGATAAAAGTGGTTTATCAACTTCCAGAGGGCCTTGGGCCAAATCCTCCTCATTTTCGTTCTATCTGTGTCATCCCCGTTTTCTACCGTTCTGTTACGGATCTCCTTCATTGTTCTCCCGTTCCTTGTTCTTTCCCTCCTTCGAGTCCGCTCCATCCAATCTGAATTTGTGATTTTGGGTTTTGATACATCTCAATGATGTGACGAATCTCAATGATGTGACGAACATTATGTGTCCCTTTCACGAACTTTGTTGATTTCTTAGTGAAAGCCCTTCCTTCTACTTCCTCCTTACTATTTAAGTCTACAATAGAGCAATCACAACTAAGGCACCAAAACGCTTTGCTTTGAGAGACAAAAAATAGTGCCAAAATTTGTTATTTCCTTAGGCCAATTTTTCTCGAAGGGCCTTAATAATAGTGAAACGGTACAGTTGCAGAAATGCGTGTAATGTGTCACGCAAGAAAAAAACTACGTAGTTGTCAATACTTGTACTCTTCTCCCTTTTCTTGTTCTTTGGCGACCCTTGCTCTGTTTTTTGATTTTTTTTGTGCCCAATGTAATAAGTCCAACAACGTCATTTACTTCTCATATATGTAGTATGCTCTTGATCTAATCAAGATCAATGACGTGATAACTGCGACCCTTCATTGAGAATGTTTTTGTTCATGTCTTTCATTTCTTCACCATGAGCAACATCATATTAACTGTATAGATTTTTTTGCATTAGACCTTTTTTATTGTAACATAAACACCATGATATGGCCACGCCAAAATCCAAGTCTCGTTTGAGTTACTTTGGGGGGACTTTTGAAGGCAGTTTTTAGATATTTAATCGAATTGGTTTCCTTTTCCCTCGACTTAATCTCAGTCAACTCCCTTTCCATTAAGTGCTGCGGATCTTACTATACAGTGAAATCTCGATTGAACGATTTCCGATTTAACGATAAATCTCGATTTAATGATAATTTTGGGGGTTACCGACTTTGTACAACTCTTACGACAGCGACTCGATTTAAAAATAAAATTCGAGTTAACGACAAATTTTGGGGTGACGGACAAATCGTTAAATCAAGATTTCACTGTATATATCTTGCCCATATACGAATACGCATTGCCAGTTTGGATCTCCAACAATATTTCCCAAAATATTTGGACAGCTACTAACGCAGTCTTTACGAAATATCTCAAACGATTTCTTGGTCTACCTTTTTCTGCAAACAATGCCGTCAAAATTAGATGCTTCACTCAAAGACATTGGAGGTTGTGATATTGAGCAGGAGCGTGAACCAAATCTACTGCAAATTGACTCTCCCTCATCTGTTCTGAATTTCACTGTTGGTATGAAATCTATAAGTCTTTTATCATTGAAAATTTGGTGATTTCTTTACGTCGGTTCGTGGAACTTCAGCACTTGATTGAATCTAGCGCCTCAGCCATTCATTTGATATCAATAAAATTCGACTCACGGAATATTTTGTTCTTTTAGCTTTTCAAAAATGTAAGTCTCATTCTGATGGGCGGTTTCATTCCTGTAATATTTGCAATTGAATGATGATGGAGGCAAGTCCTCCTCCCAAGACAGGGCAATTGAAATCTCTTGTTAACAACCGCAACATTACACTTTTTTGGCTGAGCAAAGAAGTAGCCTTTTGAGCGATAATTCCGATGTGTAAGGAGGGTTTTAGACTTAGATGAATATGTACTCCGAGGTCACGTTGGCTTTCCACTGACTCGATCTCAATTCCATCAATTTGGTAACAGAAAAGTGGGTTATTACTCCCAACTGCAGTATTTTGCACTTTTCAGTGTTAAACATCATTGCATGGCGTGTTGCCCATCTGGCCAGGGCATTCAAATCTTTCTGAAGTACGGTACTATCTTCGGCGAGACAATTGTCTTACCGATTTTGGTAGCGTTTGCAGATGATCCAATCATGGTGGCTTTGTTGATGCTTGTTGGCAAATCGGAAACAAACAAGGAACAAAATTGATACCAAAATGCTGCCTTGCACAAAACCACTTGTCACATCCTTCCACTCGGATAGTTCCCCATTTGGCACTAAACGTTGTTTGCGATTACTTAACCACTACCATTTTCATTCAAAGTTCTACACAAAAAGAAGTAAAGCATTTGCTTAGGAAATGCCGCCTCGTGAAGTGCTGAACCCCACTACAATGGAACCAAACCTTTGGGACCACGAACTCGGATGCGCGTACTCTTTCATTATAGTGCTCTAATGCAGATGATAAAATTAACAACCGGACTAGTCGCAAAACGCTGCCCTAAATAATTCCATCATAAAATCAATTTGTTCAATTTGGAACGTCGCTCACATTTACTCAACTTAATCATTTTCACAGTAATACTAAGAATAATTATAATGCCCGCTTAAAAGGCATATCTCGTTCTAATATCCTCCAACTTCTTGGAGATCTCGGCCGGAGTTCGGTCGAGCTCCTCGGCAATGCTCTTCTGTTTGGAGCCCTCCAGGTTATTGTACTGCTCGCAATAGTCGCCATCGATGACACTCTTGACGGGGAAATAGTAGGAGCGATAGCCCAAATGATCACGCCCTCCCAATGGAGGATTCTCGGCTCTCATGTGCATCTCCAGATTTTGGAAGAAGTCGTGATCTTCGTGAGAAGTGAACGGCACGAGCATGCCCACTGATCCGGATAATGTTGCAAACACCAACGAATCGTTACCACCAGGAATCAAGCTGGCTTTCTATGGAAACAACCAGAGCAAAACAGAATTAAAGTATCATTCGCATCATCACGATCCGAATTTCGAAGGTTAGCGCTACCAAATCAGTTGGTTGATCCAGGACACAAGGAAATAGTCTCGAGTTAATAGACTCATCATAGTATTTGTACGATCTTGCGGAATTGATTGGAATTCAGCGAACTTACTTGAAGTGAGAGGGGGATCTCTTCGATATGGAACACCGTGATGCAATCCGCTTTCTGACTGGCTCCACTTAACATGCCACGATCCCAGAGGGATTTCGTTCCCGTCGGATCTTCATCCACGTTATCGTTGACGTTGTGCGGCAATCGAACGATACTGATGTTCCCAAACTTGTCTCCAATGGCCACTGTATTGTAATCCAACACACACGTGGTGGTTACCTATAACAAACACCGCCTACGTATAGGAGCAATCATTTCTTTTAAAGACTCATGCTATTCCAATTACCCATCGTGGAGTGGTGTCATCAGCGAAAACGACCAACTGATTCTCCATGCGTTTGTACTTGAGGAAATGGACACTTTCTTGGATGTCCGATGCGATGATTCTGTCCCCGATGGTTTTGATATCCACAATGCAATACGGAATATGCTACAAAAGACCAAAGCGATTTTTCTTAAATTTTCTCGATCAAAAATAATTGGGTGAGAGCATGCCATAACAAAAGTTGGTCAGTTGGTTGATCCAAAGCTCATAGACGTCGCCATAAAGTTTTTAAAGATATCATCATCAAAGTTATGCTGGGAGAAATGTCTCAGAATTATTCTTTACCTTGTTTTCCGATTTTCGGAGTAGCTTCTTCTTTCCGATATCGTAGAGTCTGAGCAACTTTCCCACTCCAATCAGTACTTTCCCTTGAAAGGGACAAATTGCGTAAGGGATCTCGTCCAAAGTAGTCTTATGAACCAGCTCCATAGGCGCTTGATTGGGTGCTAAAACCCCTCGATGAACCCGATAGGTGTACAAGAACCCTCCAGCCACTGTCCTGGGATTGAGCGTATAATCCTTGGCCACTCCCACAATGCAATAGAGCGCTTCCGGGTACGCCGCAAATCGGACCAAAGCGATGCTCATGGCCGCTTCATTCTGTTCCAAGTAGATCTGCTGGAGCGTATCGCCTTTGGTGGGATCCAGGATTCGAATACATGAAGCCCACATACCCGCGCCAGCTTTGGGCGCGCCAAACGTGTCTTCCGGAAGGTTCTCGTTCAAGAAGGCCTCTGCCATTTCGTTGGCTAGTTCCTGCTCGTCTTGACCGGCGGCCTCGCGCATTTCCTCAGCCATTTGCACTTTTCTCTGTTGTTTGGTCTCTTCCGTGTAGGCATTGTGATCCGTCTCGATCACGTACAAATGGTTGGCCTCATTATTGACCACGAACTTCCGCGGAGTGTAGTCCAAGGGCACGGAGGTTTGATTGAACACGGTGCCCAGCTTCTCGAGAGCCAGAATTCGCAACGTGTTGGTGGAAATGGCCACGATGCCTTCGGGACACTGCTCAGATGAGAAACCCGCAGCGTATTCCAAGGTCTCGTAAGACAAAGGAGTGAGATGGAAACGGTTTTGGTAGTAGTATGAGATCCAGGATCGAGATGACATGGCCAGAACTGCTTCGCCGCCTTGCATGGTTACTCGGAAGAGTTTGACTGGTCTTGAACCGAGATAGCGCGTTCTCGTGTCTGATAGATCGCCGGTCACTTGATCCAACACCGTGCGCAAAAGGACGCCATTTTGAAGACCTGGAAAAGAAACAAATCAACTTTAATCCAAAGACCAAAGACACTACGGGGGAAACTTGAACTAGAACTGAATTTCAGTTGGTTGATCCAACGCTCACTAGCAATCACGAAGTGTTAAAATGAGTCATCATGAAGATTCATATCCCTAAACTTTTATCAAAATCTGATATCTTACCAATATTTAGGTACAGTTGGCCTTGAATTCCAGGCTCGCCGTCTTGCTCGTCGGTTCCACCCATTTCAGCAATGCACAACGATTCCGGAGCATCGGGCAGAGCTTGCATGCTCAATGGAGTCAAGCAATCTTGGGGCCCTAATGAGATGATCCTCACTGTGTTGTCAGCCAATCCGACGGCCAAAAATCGGGATCGTTGTTCTCCTGAGGGAACACTGGCCAAAGCCATGCACACCACATCGGCAGACATTTCTTTCTTCTCCGTATACTCATTCAATTGGCCAGACTAGAACCGTGAAAAAGCAAACAAAACGTGTTAATTCCACAAATGAAAATGCGTCCATCCAATTTGGTCAACCAGCTCGTTCAGCGAGTTAAGTTGTCAACAAGGCGTTTCAGCAGTCTAACATATGAATACCATCATGCAGGGATCCATCAATTAGTTACTTCATACATATATCAAAAGTTGGTCTTACCGAATCCATCTCAAAGTAAACCATCTCTCCTCCCGACAAGGCAATCGCCACTTGGCGATTGTTAACGGCGCATTTGACAACATTTTTCTTGCCAGGAGCCTTCCATTCGTTGACACGTTTATCAGCACGAATGTGACGGATGCCTTCGGGATACACCTGAACCAGGGCGTTATCTCCTAAAGCAGAACACGACAAAGTGGGCGTGGTGCCCAAAAATCCGGAATCAGTGACTTCCTCCACTGTTCCACCAATGGAAAGGACTAGGGTAGCATTGACGAACGACACAATGATGTAAGCATCGAACTCATCTAGAAAGAGACCGAAGGGATTCAATGAATCTCTTTGAACGAATAGGTTCACTGCTAAGATTATTGGCTCGATGAAAGACGAATGGATCAAGGATTTTGTTGGTGGAGTGTTGATGGGACCGTCGAGATACTTACTCCAACCAAGGAAGAGGACGTCCTGGAAGACTATCCAATTATCAGCACTGCAAAGGAAGAAAAGACTGGTGTTGGTAGATCTAGACCAAGAAGACCAAACATGCCAGTCATTAGAATAGGTCTCTCAAAAAAAACAGCCTCCACCAACGGGTTTGAAACGAAATAAAGGTTGTGTGTGTGCTCTAAATTTGAGGTCAAAAGTGCTTTCAGCCAGAGGAAAAGGAAAAATCCTCCAAAGCGTTTTCGGCCTTCAATACGTTCGAAGGCCTGCAACTAGAAGGGCGAATATCCTTTTTTATGTTTTTTGAATGATCATTTTTGTGCCAAAAATTGGCATTCCATTTTCTTTTTTCCTACTTTAAGTTAATTAGTGGCAGTACGAACAAATAAAGAACAATTTCAACATTCCTAATCAATGCTTTCCTTGGGTGTATGATTCTCGCGAAAACATGTGTTAACTTTTTAAATCATCTCGAGTAGTAAACAAAGGGGCTTTCAGGAGCATTTTCATTTACCGGGTTAATATTCAAGATTTATATAGCTTTGTAAAACATGATGCACTTACACAAGCTTTTTATCATCTTGCACTTTTTCAACAATTTCAACTATTTAGGCTTCTTGTCACGACTTTCCCTTAACGCTTCAATTAAACTGTCTTTAACTTCTTTAGTAACTTTTTCTGCTGTTTGTTGCAAATCTTTTACTGGCGCAGTTAGACCAAGCGGACCAAGATTCAATGTAGCTGGATTTTTTCAGATCTCTCTAGGTCTGAGAGATCTCACTGAATTCACTCGTAATTTCTTCCTTCACTCTTTTACTCTCTTTTGAGACGTGCTCTTTGAGTGATTCAAAGTTTTTTGAACAATCTGTCGATAATTTTGAGAATTCGGTCGAGAATTTTGAGAAGTCTGTCAAGAACTTCGTGTGGGTATGCAACTGGCAGAATTGAAGCACGGCTATTGCAACAAGCAAGATAATCACGATTATAGTCACTTGGATTTCAATGAGCTCCATATTTAACTTAAGTGGCAACACCAAGGAACGATTTCACCGTTTCTTCCATCTCTAATAGCAGGTTCCACACGGAGACGAGAGGGGGTCGGGGGTGAGGAGGGCATGAGCATAGGGAGAGAAAGAGAGGAGAGCGAGAGCTCAGTGGTGGGTTTCGAGTTGGGAGTGTTGCCACTTTTGACTGGAAGTCTAATTGCTATTCAGAAAGGCAGGTTGTATGAAAGTTTTGACCAAAGACCTGAACGATCAGTATGGCAACATTTCCATTCAAAGTCAAGTTCGAGACGGAAGTGCTGCTATGATTTATTGGAGAATTAGGACTTTTGCCTTCAGAGAAGACTAGCTGTGGTAGGCTATTTTATCCTACAGGACCAAAATGGCAAAACTATGCCAAACATCGAAATTGAATGGAAAAGCCTGTGAGCATAGAACCCACGAAAGATTGTTATTGTTATTAAGAGCTGAGCGCTCGCCCGGAAAAATAGCATCACCCCGAAAATTCGATATGTTTTTTTGCACCGCTTAGCTTGGAGAAACCTAGAAAATGACAAATTATTCAAAAATGGCTGTATAAGATCATTTTGACTCAAACACCCTTTCTAGAACCTTCCATTTCCGAAAGGCTTTATTTAGCTAAATTCACATTTACGGACGAACATTCTAAATGTGTGAAAGGCTACAATTTGGAATATTTTAATGAATCAGTACGTTTTTCTTAAATGCAGCTTACTCTTTGGGTGTTGCATTATTTATTGCAAAAATTCTCCTTACTATCCCAAATTTATCACAATCATCAATTTTAGATTCGGTGAGCAATTTGATACTTTGTCAGACAAGAGGGGACATCTTAACGGATGTTACGGGCCTACTTTCGTCCTCCTCAAACAACGCAGAGGCAAATTCTGGCTGGAATCAACCTAAGTACTATCGTTTAACCCCAGGAAACCCTTCTTCAATCATCACTAAGTTCCTTTGTTCGCTTTGCTTTCTTGTGGACTCCCGAGAACAAAGGCCAACTGGCTTTTGCCCTCATGTACAGTAAGTTGTTTCAGAAACGTAAAATGGTGTTCCATCGGTCCTGACCCAATATTTTGACAATTTTTCAAATTGATTCTTTTAAGGCATACAGTTATCTGTCTCTTTGACATTAAAATTTGTACTAGTTTGTGTGATAGGCCATCCACAAATCTACATACACACCGCAGCACTAGCTCATTTTACAACAATGGAGACATGGAAGTTGGCCCCAACAATGAATTTAAAACTGGGGATAGTTGAAATTATACATTGGAAAAAGGACAATAACCAGGTCGAATTGCTCTGGAACGGCCCTTCGCTTACTACTATCTCGAGCTATTTCTGAGCTTCCACCAATGTCTATGGTGCTAATATTGTTAAGAAAAAACAACAACCATTAGACTCCAACAAAACGATGGCTAACGAAATAACGATTTTCAGGCTCTCACCATCAGCTCTTGTTTTGACTGTCCACACAGCATTAGGATTTCCCGGCAATTCCGATACGGCCATTTCAGAGACTTCTAATCCGTGACGCAGAACTCGCAAAGTGGATCGAGGGCCACGACCACACGCCGCATAAATTTGAGGGGTATCTTCATTGGCTAGAAAACCAGGAAGGATTTCATTGTATCTGACTGACGGAAAGAAACATTTTCTGTATTGGCTGTACCTAAATCGGCAACCTGTGAGTGGAGAATGGGCGAGAGGGAGTCAAGCTCATCCACCAATACCAGGTTTCTCAACGGTCGCGGACCAAAGAAGAACGTATCGCCCTCTTCCAAAGGCATGGCCGAGTTAAATTCAGGCTCTTCATCGTCATCCCCCAGATGTGCAATTTGGTACAGGAAACTGGAACCATGGGAAATAACGTTGAACATCGTGTAGAACCTCAATAAACATCCATTCACTTACTGATTGCCAAATTCGGCGGCCACGAATAGAAAGCCGGTTTTCAGTACATTCATGGCCGAAGCCACGGGAGCCGTGTCGAAATACTTGAGTTTAATCTCGGTGACCATGTCGTCATCGGTCTCTAGAGTGATCTTGAAGATGTCGCCTTGCTCGGTTTGCACGAGAAAGAAGAACATGGACTTGGTTTTGTGCGTGGCCGAGCACACAAAAATCATGCCGCGCTCAGGATCATCCAGATCGTTCTAATGAAATGGTACAAACACGTGAAGGCCCAACTTTCTTATCATCCATTCGGCAAACTTACCCGTCGACGTGGAATCGGGCAGCGAATATCGGGCTGGTCGCCCAAATTTTTATAGGTGATGTAGTTCTCGGAACAAATTAGGACCCCGGAGGGTCCGTCGTTTCCACCGGGCACCGAGATTAGCAAGTTAGCGTGCTCTTCTAAAGGTTCAGAGTATTTGCGAACCACGTGGTTGAGACCCAGGTCCAATTCATAAAAGGTCAAACTCATCGGTGTTTGTCCGGCAATCTCGCCTGAAATTACAATTACAATAGTTTGTATCATGGCCCTTCTCAATGCTACGGCTGGATATACCCGTGATGTCGTTGTCAGCCTCTTCGTAATCGACTTCCAGGCAAGCGAAAAGCGGGTTTTCGAATCCCACGTCTACGCCCACAATGTGAAAAATGAACGTGGACGATTTGTGCGCTTCTAACGGCGAGGAAATGGTCAATCGGGCTTGCGAATCGCGATTCAAGATATAGACCAATTTTTGTTTCTCCAGGGCGCCAATCATGACGGCTCGGCCTTTGGGATCCACGGCCAAATACTGTCCGGGCACGATTCGGCGACAGCCCGACTTGCCAAATGTTTCCATTTGGACGCGATCCAATCGATTCTTGGAGCCATTGTACTCCAAGATCACGATGCGTCCCGAATCCGAGCCCACAATGAGATAATCTAAAAAAACGATGTATGATTCCAGCCCCTCGAATTTATATGAGTCTCTTCTGACGAACCTTTGCTGCCTCCGGTCAAACGGAAGGCCATCAACGATCGAATCACGCCAAAGACCTCGGTGGATAGGAGCGTGTGCACCTTGCCCGTGCTGGGATCGGGCTTGAGCACGTCCAAACATTTGCCACGCGACACCACGATCTCCTGGAGCTTGGAGCCCGAAAAATTGCCGTGAACCGAGTGCGTCACACCCGAGGGACGTTGTAGAGTCAAATGATACAGATGCATGTTGATGGGGACGATGACGATGATGAAGCCGGGGGATCTGATGGCCTCCTCGTGTCCACGACACGACCCAACGAGGGAGGGAGGGAGGGGGCGAGGCCGAGCTTGGATGAAGGCTGAGAGAGTCGGCGAGCCACGGAGGGCAATGAGTGAAAGGTGGGCGGGCGGGCGGATGCACGAGATTTTCACGGATTTCACACACCCGGTTTTCCCAAGTTGCAAACTCGCTCGACCAAACAGGGGACGTTAATTTCAGCCATGGATATACTTACAGAAGAGGATGTGAAGACAGCTGCTTGTTGTTGTTTTTGAGAGCCCAATGAGGCCCTATGGACTGAACGGTAGGCATGTGTTATGGACTCAATATTCAATATTTCATAATAAATCAGTGAATGAATAGTCTAGACATCATTCTGGTATGTCTATCTGTCTCTTAGAGATAATTAAATGCAACCCACTTTTGGGTGAATCACGTTCATCACTCATTATCAACCCTGTTCTACTTATCCTGAAATACCAATGGTTTCAGATTATAAGTACCTAACAACACTATCAAAGTGAAGAATATAGTGCTCCATGAAGGTGATCTGTTATTTACTTCATTCTGCACGAATAATCATTGAGAGGGAATCATCAACGACTCAACTATAAGGTGATGAATAATTTGTTCAATAGTGTGCTTCCTCTCGGTTTGGCCTGTCAAAATGTTGATATTTGGCATCTAATGAACTTCAAGCATTTCAGACGGTAAAATAATGACTAGAATTGATGTTTTTATGGGGAAAAGTGTGGATGCTTTGGGTGTAAGTTTCAATGTTAATAACAGGGCCACAGTTTTCAAAAAACACGCTCAATTTTCTTGAAACTTCATCCGTGTATAATTGAACCCGTTGTCTGAAGCTGGTATTATTATATTCAAGTAATACATGCGTTTAATTGAGAACCATTCTCAGTTTTGTGCGAGACATTGATCTGAAGCAGCTCAGTTTCGACTAATTCCGGAGAACAGAAAACATCAGTATAGAAATTAATGGCAGGAAAAGGAGTGCTATCCCATGCTGTAACTTTGTTCTGGAGTGATGTTTGCTATCAAACACCTTACTATATCGTCTTTTGGCGATTTCATTCAAATTCACTGCAGAGCCGCACAGTTTTAAGGGCCTCATTGGGCTTCGCGTCAGCTGAAGTTCGCGTCCTGTGGTGAGAGGTTCCTGTTTCAGCTAGTTTGGGTGACTAGCCGGCTTGGCTTGTTCTTGTATGTTGGCAGGATGGGCACTTTCCTGACCCTGTCCGACATTTTTCACGTTTTCCATCAGCTCATTTCGTTTTACAGTCAAAAAATATTTCTGTCCATTTTTTTTTAATTTTCGATCTCGTTTTTTAACCAAACATTTTCCATCTCGTTTTATAGGTCGAAAATTTTTTATCTCCTTTTTTAAGGTCGAAAATTTTCCATCACGTTTTTAGGCCGAAAATTTTCCATCCCGTTTTTTATTTGTTGAAATTTTTTGGCTGCCCTATCCCTTTCTGCCATGTTCCGCCACTTTTCAAACTTCAGTGCCATGAACTTTTCAATGCTGCCATTCCCTGCCACATTCCAAGCCCCTAATTTCTCAACAATTAAACCAACTTTCTTAAAATTGTTCATGACTATTTCAACCACTATTTTTTACCAACAATGTTGTCGAAAAAAGCGAAGTAAAAAGTTTTGCCTCGTAACTAACTTAAAACTCGCCCCTAGTAATGATTAATGGTATAGTCTTGGTCGCATGATCGTATCGAGTGGTAAAGAGAGAACGAGTTCACTGATCAAGTGGTAAGACGGAAGTGTATTTCTGTATGTCAAAAGCTCATAAGTAAACGGCTGAATTGCTTACGCAAGGACATCATGACATCAACATTACACTTGGCCTTTTCTGTGGATTCATCGGATTATTTTGTGTCTGGCCAGTTAAAATTTTGAGGCAATATTGCACCTTAGGTACTTTTCTAAGGTAATTTCCCCAAAATATCTGGTAACACTGATTGCGCCTGGGAAACTAAAAGGCTTACTTGCTTCAACTTTGGGTGAATTTCCCGAGAAATTGCTCGAGATCTCGGGCTCATACGGGCACCGGGATGTCAAACAATGACTCGTGAAGTCGAAAAAACACAATCAGAATGACGCCGGCACTGTTCAGTAAGACGTAAATACAACCTACGACGGTCACGACAAGCCAAAGGTTGGTTCCACGTTGCAAAGAATAAGCAAATTTTAAAACGATCGCTCCCAGAAGTGCGGCCAAAAGGGTGGACAACAGGGCGTCCATCCCTCACAACGCCGCATTAGAAATAAATAAATGGCGAGTGAATTTTGTTGGACAGCCGGAAATGGTGACAAAGTGAGGTCCAGACGAAAGTGAAAATCATTTTTGCCAGAAGTTTTTGAACCAATCATGCCAAAAACATCAAAGATAATGCCAGATTTTTCTAGCTAGAAACAAATTGTGTTATTGCCATGCTTTGGCACTTCAGGTAACAAATTTGAAAACCACAGCACTGATGATTTAAAGCAATTCAGACTAATTAAATAAAAACTTTACTTGCAAGAGTGAATGTCAGATCAAAAGTGCTTGTTTGATAAATGAAACAATCTGGAAACAAATAATTTTACTTTGGGTGGTTTCTACAGATTTTTTTCTGTTTTGAAAGTAGAACATATATTTAATGAAAGGTAAGTGTTTCATGTAAATTGGCGTTTGTCGTTTCTTGATCTGAAACTTCTGATTTGGAAATATCTGGCAATGCTGCTTTTTGTTCTTTCGTCAGGACTAGCGCTCTAGTCAGGACTAGAGCTCTATATTAGAAAGAGTACAATCATATCCAACGCCATCTAGTTGATTTGGCTCGCAACTGCTCGCCGTTCCCAAAACAATGCAAAAGTACCCTCTAAGCTGAACAACTTTTCCAAAATATGAGAACAAGGTGACAACTTTTGAGAAAGTAAAGGGCCTAGAACCTTAATGAAGGGGTCCAAAATGACCTATTAGTGTGTTTCAAATGATTCAAAGCTGAATTACTTGTAAAATTAAGTTTTAAACCTAAAAGACCAAGAGAAAAATGAATATCTCACCCCTCACTCTGATCAATGCTTTTCAGAGAAAACGTTCGTAATCAGGGCTCCTACTTTAAAAATATTTCAGATAGAATATTGATAGAGAGGAGAATGTTGAGTTTTCCTTTCTTCACCTTTCAACCCTGAAATTTTGAGTCAAGTCCTCCTTGTTTGTTCACTGGGCTCAGTGTGGAGAGCGAGAGCGAGAGAGAGAGAGAAAGCTGGCCCGGCCCAGCAATCCTATCAGTTCCCTTCTTAACAAGTGCCAGTGGGCAAGCTGGGCAAGCCATCTGAAGCTAGCAAGCATTTGACTGGACTCCCCTGCTGGCCACCACCAGCTACTCCTGTGATCTTGCATCTAGGTGGGCAAGTTTAAATTGCAGTCAGGGGTGAAGTCAAGAGAGGAAGAAAATTCCCTGTGCTGTTTCTCAGCAATGACCATGACAGCCAAGCACAAGAGGGAAGAGAATTCAGCAGCCCTGCAATTTCATTTCCAATCACTTTGTTGCCATCACCACTTGCATCAATATGTCCAAGGGGATAGATTTTCATTCTCTTAATGTCTTTTAAAGTTTTAAACCTAATTTTACAAGTAATGCAATCTTAACTCATTTGAAACACACTAACAGTTCATTTTGGACCCCTTCATAAGGGTTCTAGGCCCCTTAGTTTCTCAAAAATTGCTATCTTGGTCTCATATTTTGGAAAATTTGTTCAGCTTAGAGGGTACTCGTGCATCCTTTTGGGAACGGCGAGCAGTTGCGAGCAGAATGAACTAGATGGCGTTGGATATGATTGTACTCTTTCTAATATAGAGCTCTAGTCAGGACCACACATCGTCGTATAGAGAGAGGGACTGTTCCCTAAATCGGCACTAGGACGCCACCTGGTTTTAGTGTCTCCGGTTTTAGAGGTGGTAACTACCCTTCAGCACAATTTAGAATGACGCAATACTTTGCGTTGTTGCGTGTCAGTTTCTTCATTATGCTAACTCAAATTGAGTGTTGAATAGAAACTGTAAAAGTCAAAACCTTAAAAAAATGTGTTTGTAAGGAGGAATTTTGCGTTCAATGTTTTGGAGAGACTGGAAGAGCTTTGATCATGGTAGTTTTTGCAACGATTGTGGCGCAGCCTGATCAGCCTACAAAGTCCAAAATTCGTGCCCGTACTTTATATGTCTCTTTACAACCCTACGGCTAGCGGTAATCAGTGTTGCTAGATGTTTTTTTGGGGTGGGTGGGTGGGGGGGGCGGATTTTTTAATACCGCGTCAAGGAATGGGATTCCCTGTTAAGAGAGTAAATGATTAAAATAGTTTATATAATTAAGGTTTGTATTATAATATATGAAATTTGATCTACCAATGAGTTATTGTTGGCAGATCTGTACAACCCTTGAATAGTGGGTTGGTCAGGAATACTATTTAAGAATTTGTCCAATCCTGCCTTAAATGCTGTTAGAGGATCAGCTCCTACATATTCCCGACGAAGACTAATGGGTAACAAATTGAACAATGAAGGAGCCCGATAAAGAAGAGAGGAGGACTTCATTGATCGAACTAGCCTCGATTCCCTTGGATTTGGAGGTGCTCTCAGAACGCATGTAAAACCTCTACGATCGCTACAATTGATCTCAAATCCTGGTTTAGGAGAGAGCCCATGGATGCTCTTGAAAACATACAGAATTAGATACCTTTCATACCTTCTCTGAGTACTGTACAACCCTAACTTCTGGAGCCTCTCCCAATACTCCCAGAATGCGATGTTCCTAGTGAAACATCTTTGGATCGCTCGACCTCTTGCAAACCAGCCGAACTCATTGGAGCCCAAATGGGGGAAGCATATTCAAGATGCGGTTGAACAATCGACTTGTACAGAGTTAGCATCGCAATACTATCTCTGGACTTGAAAGTGCGATAGATCCAGCCACATGTTTGAAATGCCTTCCCCACTTTCAACTGGATATTATCATCAAACTTTCCATCATTTTGGATGACAACTCCTAAATCCCTCATGGACGATACCTGCTCAATATCACAACCTCCATTGTCTTTGAGCGGAACGTCTATTTGGTTTGATTTTATTCAATATCTTTTCTTTTGAAACATAAGCAAAAAGCATACCGGGCATGGCAATGAAATTTAGACACTTAATTTTACAACCTTAATGAATAAACTATTAGGTTTTGTGACTTGACCATTAAATAACTTCATCAATATCAGAGAGACCCCTCGTCATCTACTGGCAATTTTTTAACCTTGGGTTAAAAGCCTGTTAGCTTGTTTTAAATCAGTATTTCTTACCGTTTGGTCCCAAGAATATCTGTCCGAATTTGTTACTATTGACATCCATTTCAATCGAATCCCATGGCAGTCATATTTATGGGGACTGGAGTGATGGAACATGATAGATAATGGAAAGCATGGAATGGGACATTCAACTACAAAGCGGGCGACGCTTAGAAGGACCGAAGGCAACTTTCCTTTGTTCGTTCGTGCGCAAAAGCATCTTCTGGAGCGGGAATAACGTCGTTGCCTTTAGATAGGCTCATCAACTTGGTTCGTGTCTCCTCACGAAACACGGTGGTTTAAACTTCCTGTAAGGTGTCTGCTCAAATGACAAGACACATATTGCCAATTTTCACTGTCAACGTATCATACTGAAGATATCTTGTGACAGAATAGATTTTTCAATTGGCTCAATTAATTATATGAAATCACCAAAAACCAATATATTTTTCAAAACCATTTTTATAGGTGGGAAAAGGGTTCTTTGTTATGAATTGCGACGAAATTTTATCAATATCTATTTAGCAAGTAATAAGCTATCATTTCTTTAAACTTTCAAATTGCACCAAAAACCCACTGAAATGGGCCACTTTTGCGTTAAAGCAATTGCCAAGACATATGTCCTTTTTCAGTACCGCAAAAAAACACTATACATCCACCGTCGAAGTTCAAAATTGTTGTTCTAGTTAGAGTGCTATAATAAAAGAGTACGCGCATGTGCCATTTTGGTCCCAAGACGTCGGTTCCATTGTACTGTGGTTCTTGGGTTCGACCTGTTTGAGGCAACTTTACCTATGCACTATTTACTACCAAATAGACGCTCATGATCTCAGCTTACCTTTGAAAGCATAATGTTTGACCTTTTTACCCTTTGAAGGCCAAGACGGGCCAAAACCTTGGGTGCCGGAAGATAACCTTCTCGTTCTCCTTAAACCTTGATGCGCATTCAAGCCCAGTGCTACTGTGAATTGACTCGGTAATGTCAGCTCTTGATGAATCTCCATCCACGCTGATTTGCATTGAGTTTCTTACTTTTTAGGAAAACTTAGTCTTACTAGATACGAAATTGATTGGTGAATACTTAGAACGTCAATTGAAGCATTTGAGCGTTTTCCTTGTGCACACTACGTTTTGCATTGACATCTGAAATGACTTTTTTGTTGAACAATTGTCTGGCAGCCCTGGTGAAGTTGCGCATTCGTGGCAGTAGTCAGGCTGACATTGCTACAGACTGTTATGCCTAACTTTGTAAAAAGTTTTGATATTTTGTACTCATAATATATATGACAGAAGCTATTTCAGAAAGTTTTGCAATTCACCTCTTCATTCATCCATCCTTCATTCACCCGCAAAATTTTGGATAAAAGCAGCAGAACAAAAACTTTTGTAAAAAATGTCAAGAATTGCTATTCCATCTTCAAGTTGTGCAAATGAAAAAGTAATTGTGCAATTACTAGGCCTAAATCTTTGTTTTGGCTACCTTTCACGCTCAACAGAAACAAATGTCTTCCGAATTTTTTCCCCACCAAAAGTCATGACATCACTAGTAATTCCTGTTATTTAACGCTATTATTCGGAAATATTTGCCTTTTCACGCAACTTCTGGCCAGTTTCAGCAATACACAAGGCAGACAAAATGACGAGATTGGCCTCTCTACAGATCTCTATGGACCGAAGAGATGAGAGAAAAAAGACAAAAGGAGAGGCCCACTTCCCTGACTCAGAGTGATCATTAGGCCTGGGAATTTGATACAAAAAACTTTTGATTGCATTAGAGAACCTTATTTGCACTGATTTGCATCGAGTAGAATTTTAGGCGCTTATTTGCATTTTGGAGACTTTTTGGGATAATGAGCAGAAAAACGTGATTTTCAAGAGTGATTCTCGGGATGAAATATAATTTTCAGAATTAAGTTTTGGAAATTTGATTTAAATATGGATATGAAAACAAGTCACTTTCCTATCGCTTATTTTTAATATGATTTTTCTGGTACAAACTTCGGAAGTTGTGGTACCTTGACTAACAAAGCACCCTCTACTTAGTGTAAGGATCGCACGTTTACACACTTTAATAGCTGATGGATGCCAACAAGGGCGATATTTTTTAAGAAATAAAGATGTCTTTCAAAATTAGAATTAGAAAAATGGAAATAGACTATAGTTTTGGAACTGAATAATGATCGGACTAAAGTTGGGGATATTGTTGCGATCGGCTTCAAGTCTCTTCTCTAAAGCTTTTTCACATCCACAGGTAGAAAAAAATCAAACATACGTCAATATGGTGCTCAAGATACAAAAGAATGCAATTTTTAGCCCCTTTAGTCTTAAATCGACAACCCATACCTTGAAAACCCCAAGCAAGACATTAAATGCCCCCCTGAAACATGATTTTATTTGCATTTTAAAGGATATTTAAGGCATCTTTTATAAGCATTTTAATCTCAGGCCTAGTGAGCATTTTCAAACAGGATCGAAAAGGGAGGAAGTGAAGTCTTTTGTGCAATCAAGGAAATCACAAGACAGAGGTATTTAGTGATCCTTGGTACAATGCATTTTTTCATTAGTGTGACAAGACGAAGCAATATGTGCTGATTGCCAGAACAATACACTTCAAGTTTGAATATAGCGCTACATAGCGACCCTTACTAGAGACTGGCCAATGAAATCTATGAATACCCGACCAACACGGACAATTGGTGACGTCATCCAACATGTGGGAAGCCAAAGTTCATGATTAAAGAAAACCTTCCCTTATCAGAAACACCGTATTTGTTATTGCGGTTTGGTTAGTAAAAATCTTCAAGCCTGTTGCAAATGTGTCTAAGGTAGTATATACCTGATATGAAAGAGTGAATTTCAATTAGTGCAGAGTTTAAACAAGGGCCAATTAATGTCGCAAGATTGGGGGTTTGACAACAAAATTGTAGTGATGTGGAATCTGGGCTTGCGCAAGTTTTTTTAACGGGAGGTTGCAAGGTAGGGTTACCACTTGAAGAATGGGTGCTTTGCTCTTGTATATGAGCAAACACGAATGTGAGTTTGATTTGCAACCCTCCTCAGATGTCACTAAAGTCAGAGATGCCTTGCCTTTTGGTGCTCTTTAAAGAAAAAATGGGTTTATAAAGACTGGAAGACAGATGGGAATATCATTTCACATAGGTAAATTGGCAACCCCATCACCATGTCAAAGCACTACAAAATCAACAAAGAAGAAGTACTCTGGTTTGTTATTGAACTTCGTCAGAATTAGCTGAATATTCAACTGAATGCTATTGACCAATCACCAGCATGAATCATCGGCACCATGTGTTAGCCTACGATGCCAGTCTCTAGTAAGGATCGCTAGCGCTGCGTAATGAAATGAAAAAAGCCAAATATTTGTGAAGTACTCATGAAAGGTGCAAGACCATAGTGCATGAACTGGCTGTACTCACTAGAATACTAGACTAGAGCGCTATAATAAAATTTTATTATAGCGCTCTATACTAGACTATATTTACATACACTGGTTGCTTTAGTGCTCACTGGAACTACAATTTTGAACTTTAACGGTCTATGATATGATTCTTGGCAATTATTCCAACACAACTGGAGCATACTATGGCATGATTTGATGCAATTTGAAATTTTAAAGTAATGTTAGATTGTTTGTTAGATAGATATTCATAAGTTGAGCAAATACTTTCATAAAGAAATGGTAACCACCGTGGAAATGTATCAAGTTCCCTTTCAAGATCTGTCCTTGGTCCACCATTTTTCCTACTTTAACTGAATGGAAAGAAACCAATAGTCGGGAAGGGATATCCTCATCGATCTCTCACTTCATAAAGTAAGGTAAAACGAAAAAGAATCACACAATAGTAACATGTACAAAAAATAACACAATACCTTGTCCTCCAAACAGAGATATTCCACATTCATGCACACATTATCTGAGAGCGACGACTATTAGTGGAGTCACATTTCACTTTAAACGAACGCTCTGAATTCGGTGCAAAAGAAGACAAGAGGAACCCGGTTATACGCTTGAATAACAATGTCATGGGTTCTTAAGATCCCTTTCTTGTGGCAGTGCAAGAAAGCACGAACAAGAAATGGGCTTTCAGCAAGATTTCACCGAGATCTAAGTCGCAGATCTAAATATAAAACGGAGCTTCCTTCCACCCTGAAAACCAATAACGAACCAGCTTGAAAACTTTGATCCTTTTGTTAAGTTGAGTTTTTAATAATCAAGTGTAAAAAAGTTCACTCATGAGAAAAGTTAACGTCCACTTCTTTCAAGGATTTCTGAGCACAATGAAGAAAATCAATTTAAGTAGTTCCATTCAGGTCCCCTAGATTTTAGTAGTAATTCACTGCAAAACAAAATCCCAGAGACAGAAAACAAACAAGAAGTGACTTTTTGGTAAAAATAATAGGAAAAGTAGAGGGGTTTGCCAAAAACTTTGTTTTCTTCGTCCAAGCAATTCAGTCACTATTTTTAGGCTCTATGGGGTGCGGCCAAAGCTAGGATGATTTTGAGTGGGAGAGTTATCACTGGATAGAAAATCATAGTTTCGAAACAAGTAGATCAATATCGCCAAGAGTTGCTACGAGTAGACCAAAAGGTGTTTTCTTTAAATAATATTTCTTTAATATTAGTATGCAATTAGTATGTTTCGAGTAGTTCTTTGTTTGGCATGGGGCACTAAGTGCGGATGACCCTCTAGATACGCGCCTTAATCCTTCTAAAAGATGTTGCGCATAATATATTCCAAAGCAATTTATTGTCTTTATGCATTCTAAAGTTATTCGTTTTGGAGCACTGGCAATGTCAATATTTACAACTAGCTCCACACATTGTTTGGCAGTCGGGTTTGAGTGGTTCCATCTCATCATTACTGATGATGATGTTGGAACATTCAGAGTTGGTAAATCCACAGAGACGTGGAAAGTTTTATGTAAGCTTTACTCTCTTTCTCTCTTTCTCTTTCTTTAACCAAGAACTTGATAAAGTACCCCTCTGTGATATTTGCTAAGTAGACCTCGACATTATGGGTAACTGATGGTATTACGCAAGTTTTTTTCGGATCATGTTTTGGACGATGAAAAACAAGATTCTAAATGTTTTTTTGGCCGGCTGAAATACAAAATTTTGGTTATTCATTATGGTAAAATGTTTTGGACCTAAAAACAGACTAAATATTTCTAGCCCCCAAAAATGACAAATTTGGAAGAATATCAATGTCCAAGCTTTTATTGTGTGCTCTTTTTTCGCATATTTTTAAGCATTAAAACACTTTTTGTCCATTTCGAATTTTAAATGACTGTTTTCATCCACAGCTTTACCACAAACCCTTTTTCTGATTTTTTTAATCTTTTTCCCCACCCTCTAATAATAATGTTTTGTTCAAAAGAACAGTTTAGGCACTAGTTGAGTATTATAATACCATGTATAGGTTGATTATCTTAAAGCCCAGCTGAAAGATGGTTACAGTGAGGGATTTGGCAAAAAAGTGTTAACCTAGAAGTCTGCCGTATACCAAGTTTGATGTAATTGGATATTTTTTGTCACATAGAATGCTGGTTTCTAGGAATAAAGGGTGGTCCAAAATGTATGGACCGTGGACACAAAAAGCGTACTTCTAATGTTGCAAGCCAACAAAAACTTTTTCCCTAGTGTGGGCTCGGCCTTCTCTCAGAACAATGATTTATAACACATTTTCTCTCGTAACTGCCGGATGTTCTTTATCGAGCAAATGTCTACAGAGAAATAGTCTGTCGGAACATAGACATTTGGAATTTGTGTCTTTTTAGCGTTGAAAGCGTCAAAGTCTTTTCACAAAAGGAACCGGACAAAATATTGTGTGTGTATGTATATAGTGTTCCATTTGTATTTTAGCCACATCAAGCTCCCAATGATCTCAAAGTTATGAAGATTCAGTTTTTCTGCGTCCTTGTATGGCGTGATCTTAGTCAGAGACCATCCAAAACGTAAAACTCTTCCATTCTATCTCCTCTCAGCTGCATGCTTTTGTCGAGATTCTCCGAAAAGAAAGAGCGATATCTCTCTCAAGTGGGGTCCTGCTTTGGACTCAAATGGTAATAATGGGTGGCAAGGGCCACGGATGGAAGCCTGAACATTGATTTATTCATGAATTAATACCTCGTCTAACTCGTGTGTATGCCTTGGTGTTGGGGAGTATTATGCGCCTTATCCCTAGGAGCGCACTGAACTGCTTGCCTGAAGGCGGCATTAAGCTGGGATCTCAAATCTGTTCCTACTCTGCTTTCTCTCACTGGAATAAATGCGCTCGACACCATACCAGGTTATGGACCAATAATCACCCTCAGGCAAAAGCTCTAATATAACTTGCGGCAAACTCGAAACCTATGTAGTTTAGTTTTGAAAAGTTTACCATTCTTGACCCCAAATGAAGTGCAGCCACATCATGATCAAAAATAATGGCTAAAAATCAACACGCCAAAAATACCAAAAACCCATAGAACCGATTTGAAACAGCTGACAAGTCAGAAGAAGAAGGAGAGATCTAGCAAGATGACACCGCAAACTTGGGCCTTATCAAGGCCAGTCTTTCTCTCGAGTGTCCTTTGGTCGAATGAGCGCTGATGCTCGTTCCATGCTCCCACTTGTTCCTCGGTAAAGCGAACCAAAAGAAGAAGAACCAGCCTGAGAAAGGAACGAAAAGGAGGAGAAAGAGGAGGAACAAGATGACGAAGAAGTGGCTGGGTTCGAGAAGTAGAATTGTTCCAGTCGTTGATTGGCGAGAAGTGCGACATGAAGTTGTTTAACAATCTGTAATATCCTGGCTGAGCTTCGTCGTTCTTTTGGAATCCATCTCTTAATCCCGTGTTTTACACAAAGGGAGATGACGCACGAGATCAGAAAGACCCGTGGGAAATACGTGCAAAGATCCAATAGTACTATCGTCAATATGAGGATAACAAGGAAGATATTGGAACAAGATTGAGAACGGTCGCTTCAATTTTCCCAAGATGACGTTGGAGATGAAGTTGTTCATCATCAGTATCATCTTTAACCTGGAGGGTAACTACAACGTCAGGCGATTCTCTCTCGATATTTCTTTGATATGGGTTGCAAAACATCCTCGTTATTCTCTCCTTGGGAGTATTTTGAAAGTTGAACCTGGTCATTCCAGCTTGATTTCTGATCTTTTCGGCAAAAAACAAGGACAGCTTAAGAAACATTACCTAATAGAAAGGAGACTCAGTCATTTCTTTTACGTTTTTCTCAGTCTTGCAGCAGAGATGGAGGAAGACGTTTTGATGTGAGCAAGACGCAACGTCTTAAATTTGGTCAAATTTCCGGGGTTTAGTAGCTAGAAAGACCACCGGCAAGCAAAAGAAAAAAAAGAAGAAATGAAAATATAACATAAACGGGAGGAGACGTGGTGTCGTGGTTAGCGCAGTTTCCTATAGTGAGAGAGGTCCCAGGTTCGATTCTCCTCCCTGACCTTGTTCAAGGAAACTTTTAGACGTTAATCCACACCCACAGACGGAGAACCATTCTGATACCGGACTTGAAATTGCCTATCGAAAATAATTTCAAAGAACCCTGTTTTATTAAAAATACACATCAGAAACCCATGCCTGTAGGAATCTTCACGCTTGGTTAATGTCATTGTCGGACAATCAGCTTTTCTTTTTCGAGATCAAGTCAGGTCCTCGCTAATCCGGTTGGAACGAGTTTTAATTAGCCAGGGGCCCTTCGCTCAAGACTTCAGGCCAAGTTTTTCTGGGTGGGAAGACAAAAATGGGAACTGCCGAGATCAACAACTCTTCCTCCTTCTGGTCGAGGCTAACTTTCCTGAATGCCAGAGAGAGGAAAATGTTGGTTGATGACGAGGCCAGGGCTTACTTTATCCATACAAACCGAGTAGACGTGATGTGATGGTGGAGGGATCGAAGAAGTTGAGAAGGCAGTCGGAGAAAGGACGACCATTTTCCTTTCTTTCCTTGGCTTCTTTGCTCCTTTCCAAAGGTCTATGATAATTATGTTTGAGAGACGGTCTTCCGCCAAGATTTTTCCACGAACCTTTGCTCCATTTCAGGGATGCTTTCCCCGGTCTCTGGTCAGGATTTATCGCGGAATACTGTGGATTCAACATCGCTTGTCGAAGACAATACTCTCATGTGCTTCCAATGCAAATCCTCGAGTTTGGAGGAATGCCGAAAAATGAAATATCTACAGCCTTGTCCCTCGGACCAAGCCTATGATCGATGTCTCACCAGTATTTCTAAATCCAGTAAGAAGTGTTGAGTCCCAGATTACTAGTAGTTAATGACAGGAGATAGAATACACACGTTCGATGTAATCACTTTGATTCAGGAAGGCTCAATCAAATCTCTGGATCTCAAATAGAGCTAGCGAGCGACAAGTCTTGGTACAATCCAGTAAAGCTTCACCTCCGTGACGAGGGTTCATTTTCAACATCATGAACGATGACTGATATGCAGGCTTTTCATTGGCACGTCTGAACGTAAAAACACAAAGAACCGTGCCTGCCAAACCAGTCATGGTTTGGTCCATTGGTGGGAGGCACTACATTCTCCACATTTTACCCTGGCTTTTGTTCACTTTGTCATTGGAGAAAGGCCAAAAGAGAATTCACGAGATTTCGGTGCCAACGGATGGAACTTGTGATTGGGATCCAAGATAGCTAATGCTTAGGCTCTTCCCTTGCCAAATAGAGAAAGTACGGCTTCAGTCCAACCCATTTGATTCCGTGATGCTTCTTGCCATGGATCATAGAATTCTTTGCTAGGATTTTTGGGTGCACACGGTTCATCCACCCAAGGAAGACGAAATGAAAGATATTGGCTAGTTTTTCGAAACCTTCTTAATGAAAATTAGACACAAAAAGGCGTTACCTGTGATTCTAAAGGATTCCTTATTGCGTAATCTCAGGATCATCAGGGGGTTAGTTCTTTAATAAAATAGCTCAGGTAAAATTACTTACTGATTGAAGCTTTGATCTGGTCAATTTCTTATAGCAACAAGAAGTAAATCAATGCAACCACTTGCCACATTCAGTTCTGAGAATTGATAACCTGAATCTTCTATCAATGTATGAAAGGTTTTGTTTGTTCTTTACCTCCTTGGCCAAAAGACACTGTATTTGATTGTTTTTAGACAGAAATGTGCATTATTCATTTGGATTGGTCAAGAAACCCTTTCGTGGGAATAAGGAAAATCAGATTATGTCCGACGTGCATCCACCATTTGATCTGATTACCTTTGAAAGGATGATCTGAAGGTTGTTCACACTTCGTTGGATTGACCTTGCTTGATGAATCCCTTTGTTGGGTTCAATGTACGAACAATGTTTCTGATCACAAAATTTGGAACATCAATGAACATGGCGTGAAGCGTGTGACTCGCAACTGTCGATAGTATTATATTTTACAATTAGGTGAAGATATATCCATAAACGCTCATTAACCTAGACAGTGATCAAGGGGGAACAAGATTTATGCTTTTTAGCTAATTGATTCTTCCCTTTTGGCATCATTAACATGCTTAAGACCAGGATAGTCACCTTGGTCCTATCCATTGGGCAAGAGCATTAATGATTGTAAGTTGATTACAAGTAACACTCCAGTGTTGTTCTCTTTCAGGTTCTCAAGTGAACATGACAGTTACCAAAAAATGTGCTCTGGCACCTTGCTTCTTGGCCAAGTCTCCCGCTGAGAACCAAAATGCCCAATGTGACATGTCTCAGCCCAATTTTCAATGCTTATCGTGTTGTCTGGACAATGCCTGCAATACAGGCTCCCCAACGTCATATCTAAACACAACCAGGATGGTGATGACATTACTTGGAACAATCTTTGTGGCCTTGACAAGGCGACTGGCATAAGGGTCGTTCCGAGGATAAAGCCCTTATAACGAAAAGAAAACCAAGACGTCTTTATTTGGCTTCCAGTGGGTGCGCAATGTCCGAATGTCCAGCTAGGATTGTCGAAAAGATGCAAATAAAATGGTGGAAATATGTTGGAAATAAGATACATGAAAAAAGTAGATAAGCAAACTTAGCCGAAAAAACACTCCAAGCCTGGAAATTTCAATACTAAACGAGTGCAAAAACCAGTCGCAAAACATCATTTACTCAAAAATAAATTTTCCCCGCATTCTAAAAAATAGAGAATATCTGAAAAATAAGCATTTGTGTATCGCGCAGTTGCACTGATAAACTTTATTTTGAAAACCTAATACACCAAAGAAAGGCATGGAATCAGGAAGGCTGCAGTGTTTTAACGGTTATTTTACAAACATGACAATTTACAAAATTTAACTGTGTAAGACATGCTACAAAAACGTCTCCATAGCAAACAACAAAGCATGACAGTTTCCTGTTTCCACAAAAAAAAAAACATTTTTCTTAGGATTTTTAACTTGACAGAGGAGAGCAGAAAATGGACACCATACCATGATAAAGCAATATTGATTTTAATTGTTTAATATGGAAGTTGTAAAACATGTTGCAATAGTGAAAAAATAAAGCCTTTCTTGGACAATCATTTAAAAAAAGCAATGATATGAACTTTAGACGCTGGCGCATTTCTTTTAGCTACTAATTAAATCACTATAAACAGCTAAAATGAAATGGCAATCCTAAAGAAAATGGCGAGATGCAGACAAATCTGGCAAAAAATAGTATTTTAAGTATCAAGAAATCTGTAAAAAAATCTTCTCAACTTATTGCTTAATATGCCAATTCATTTGGTCTGTTTTTAAGTCGGCAAAATGTTGGATCTCGATTTTTGAGGTAACTTTTTTGGGCCTGCTCTTTCACCCAAAAAAGACTTGAACTTTCTTAAGGTCGGGTTTAATTAAAAAAAAAATGGGTCTGCCAAACGCCAAAAAAGTTTTTTCCGTTTTATACTGATAGATAATTAGTTGAAAACACAAAAAAATGTTTTCGGGACAAAACAGGCAAAAAGTTTTATTCTATAAAGTTTTGCTGAAAAACTTTTTAATCCTAACTCTTCTAGTCAGAATTTTGAAAGGGATCCTGGTTTGAGCCAAATTTGACTGAAGTAAATGTGTTGCATCGCGTATATCATTGAATTCCTCCAAAAACATTGCGTTTTATCACTTGAACTTTTTCACACCGCCGAAACATATTTCTCTTAACTCAGACGCGTTTGATCACCCTGTCTTGAGTCATTTGTCTATTGAAGTTGTAGAAAACCGGTTCGTGAGCCGTTCATCAGCAATTGACCACGTGTGTTGACGGTTGTCGGTTCACCGTGTTGTTATCAACGTCATACATTTCTTATTCGTTCCTCACTTTTCATTGGATTAAGGGAAAGTGGCATCTTGGAATGGAGGCATCCCCGCCCATTTCTCTGAAGATCTCTTGGACCCCCACACCCTCGGGGTCAGATTCGGTTCCGACCGTCCATTTTCCTCCTTGCTCAATTGGACCGTCGATCTTACCTGAGGATTGCTCCTACATCCAGGGACTCGTTCAATTATATGACGAATTTGATACATTAATATCAGTTTAGTATTGATTTTCTAAACTCAAATTAGGTGTTAACCTATTGTTGAACGATTACAATTACTTAAAACTAGACCATGAATTTGATTTGACCGGTACGAAATGCTCAAAGTAAATGTGAATGGAAAAAGTTTCCGTAATTTGACTCTGAAGTGTAATTTTGTCTTGGCAAAATACATCTTGTTGCCATTTGTATTTGCGAACGAGTTCCTGGGCATTGTTTTAGAAGAAGCCATCTGACCCAAAAATAAGGGTCAAGGACACGGCTAAAGAGAACCCCAAACCTAACAAACATCGCAATGGAAAGGTGGACGCTGGTCAACTAAACCAAAACCCTGATAGTAAGGTACGCAGTAAAATTCTGTTTAGTAACTTACCCAAAAGAGATTTTTCCTTGGGAACTGAAAAGAAAATCATTTCAATTAGATCTTCAAATGTCCGTATTGTGGATTTGGTTTCAATTACCAGCATGCCCGCAATCGGCATGTGCGGAGCATCCATGAAAAGCATCTGTTTGACTCGTTCAATTGCGACCAATGTAACTACACTACAGTTCGTCGAGATCAAATGCGAACCCATTACCGCGTCATCCATGAGCAATACTATCCTTTCCGATGCTCCATCTGCGCTTACGGTGCTGTGAAAGCCACCAAGATTTCCGAGCACATCCTCGATTGCCACAAAGGTAATGATTCTTTCAGACTTTAAGATTGATGATGAGTCCCTTGACTTTTGTTTGCGTAACTTATATTAATTTATTTTTTATTATCATATTTTGCCTCTTAGGCAACGGTGAAGTGACCAGGTTAAAAAGAGCACCGAGTAGAGAGAAGAATCTGGACTCGCTCAAGGTCCCCAATCCAGAAAGATTAGTGCTAGGAGCTGTCGACGATGGAATCGTGGTGCAAATGCACGAAGATGGGGCCTTTGACTTGGTAAAGGTTGGCGAAATGAAGCGTCCGCGTGCCAACCCGATCTTTAAAAGGACTCCGTCTCCTCCAAGGATTCCGACTTCCAAGGATGAAGGAGAAGCTTTTGGTGATGAGCTGATTCAAGAGGCCGTTTTAAAATGCTATGAAAAGTGGGATCTTTGCCACATTGATCAAACCATCCAAGACGTCGTAGAGAAAGTATGCCAACGTTACAAAGACGAGATAAAAATGGTAAGATGAATGGCCTTTTGTTGCCTTGCTTATGGGGTTATTCTAAATCGTTATCTTTTCCCGATCAAATACAGTTGAAGCAATCGCACGAATCTTTGATCGAGTATGCCACCCATTATCGGAATGCCTACTTGGATAGCCAAGTGAACGCCAAAACTGTGATTCAACCCGAGGTCATGCCCGAGGGAATCATTCATCATGTACAAAATGATTCCAACTCAAAAAATGAAGATGAGGCACTTCAGGGCGTCCCGTGTAAATTTATTGCCTTGGAACACCTGAAATCGGAATCCGACTCTGATGATAACTTATAGTAATCAAATTATCAAACTCAAAATCAAATACGAGGATAACATTGTGAAACATGTCAGAATTATGTAACGACAGAATACAGCTTATATGGTTTGTTTTAACTCAACATGGTAATCGAGTTGAAATGTATTTGCCAAGTTGACGAATATTCGCTCGTACTTGATCACGGGTTATGATTCTTAATGTCCTGAGAAAACCCGGCAAATAGATGCAACATGCACTTCCGTGGCTTCCACATAAAGCATACAATTCGCTTCTACTCTCTGAAATAGTAACTAGGAAGCTGACCGAGATCGTCTCGGAAGGATTACGGCATAGTGACAAAATCCCAAATCCCTGACATTTGAGACGTCGGACACAGTCGAGACCGAATGTGTCAGTTCATTCCGGAGTTGCTAAACTTCCCCAACTATGAGTCCAATATGGATTCTGGCCATTGTGCTCCTACTCATTTGTTTGATGGCAAGTTTGTGGATGTTTCGAGTTTGGTGTCAAGGACCAACATTAGGATCTACTAACAAAAAGAAACTGGAGGGTAAGGTACGTTATACAGTTAAGGGTTTTTTTCTTTGGATTGCCATTTGTATGTTCATGACACACCCTTAGGTTGTGATTATTACGGGTGGAAATGGAGGGATAGGAAAAGAGGTTGTGCGTGATCTCGTTGGTCGAGGTGCCCGAATCATAATGCTTTGCCGTGACTTGACCAAAGCAAGTAAAGTAGTGGAAGAATTTCAACCTTTCGGACTACCTATAGAGGTCAAGAAAATCGATCTGGCATCATTGACTTCCATTAGATCTTGTGCCTTGGAAATTCTGCGATCTGAACAGATAGTCGACGTGCTCATCAATAACGCAGGTGAACAAAGTATCATTATCAATATCAGAACAATTCAATTTTATCAACTTATTTCTCACAAGGTGTAATGATGACTTCGTCTAATAAAACCGAAGACGGGTTTGACCTTCAGTTTATGGCCAATTATTTGGGTCACTTTCTCTTGACCGAGATGCTGATGCCGCTATTGCATGAATCTGCCCAAATGGGACACCAACCCCGGATCATCATTTTATCCAGCGTGGCCCATACTTGGGGATCGATGCATTGGGAGGATCTCAATTGGGAACGGACCCATTACAACAGTCTTCAAGCATATGCTCAATCCAAATTGGCCAACGTGCTGCATGCCAAGAAGTTGGCCCGCAATTTGGAAGGTATTTTGATATTTGGATAGGTCATCCAGATGAATGGTATGAAGCAAACGACATTTTTCTTTCTTCAAGGATCCGGAATCAGTGTATTTTGTGTGCATCCCGGGATCGTGGACACGAATTTGATCAAACACTTGGAATCGTCGTTTTGTCTGAGATGTATCTCGCCTCTGGCACGATGGATTATCAAAAGTCCAGCACAAGGGGCGGAAACTACGCTGTTTTGTGTCCTCGAGGATTCCATAATCGATCGGAGTGGTTCATATTTCGTCGATTGTCGAGAACAGAGGCCTCATTCGAGGGCATTGGTGGAAGCTGACCAAGATAGGCTTTGGATTGAGAGTTTACGATTGATCGAAGCCGCTTGAGAGGAGGATCGTATCCTGTTATCGCTTGAAATTTGTTTACAATGTAAATACAATGAGTATGTTTACATCATATTATAAATCAATCACTATCTTCACGATGATTCGTTGGTTCGGGTTGCTGTTCTTGATCGTGGTGCCCAGCTTTTCCGAGACGACGACACCTTTGGAAGCAGCTCAGAAAGTTGTCCCAAAGATCTTGGAAGCCTTTGGTAACTTCTCATATTTGAATTTTGGCTCTTGGTCATATGAAGGAGGTCACATCCTCCGAGGGCTTTGGCAATTGGAATCCCTTTTTGCAAATGATCTTCAGTTGGAACCACGGTTGCACGAGCACCTCAATCATTTCCAAGTAAGTTAGTCTTAAAAGCAATCCCTTCCCTATCTCTGAACACTGAATCTTCTTCATTGACTCCATCAGAATGAAGAAGGCCAATTGGGCTACATGATCTTACACAATGTGTCTTTGGATTTTAATGGAACATCGAACCTATTTCCTTGGCTCACATCTATTGGCGATGTGATTGGGCTATTTCCGATTGCTTATGCGGATCGACTTCTTTTGGCTCAGGACGAGTCTTCCTTCTCACCAAACAATGACTTGTTCTTGATCCAAGAAGTAGTGGAGAAGTACATCTACGGTTATCCGTATCACTTGGAGGATGGCACCATCAGTCGACCAATTTCTTGGTTCGATGAGGGTTTCTTTGAACTTCACGGGAAGGTAATCATTAAAATCATGAGGTACTCGTGACCTTTTTTATTTATACTGGTTAGTGTTTTGCTAATTTTGAAATAGGCTTTGTGGGTGGATGACATGAGCATGGGAACGTCCCTGGCAACCTCGTTGAGTCTCGTAACTGGAAACGTGTCTCATGTTTTGACTTCGGCTCGACAATTGCTTCAATTTCATGAGTACTTGTTCGATCAGGACGAACAACTGTATTTTCACGGCTATAACGACTACACGGATCACTTATCCTGCTGTAAATGGGCCCGTGGCAAGTATTTGCCCAAGACTTCCATAGAAATGTAGTCTTCATCTACTAATCATCTATTTTGATCGGGAAATTTCGCCTTGCAGGAAATGGATGGGCTTTTGTATCAAAGATGGAGACCCTCCAAGCCATGGAAGATCTGGGTTTAGCCAACGACCCTCAATATCCCATTCTCCTGAATGCTTACCTAATGCACGCCCAAGGCCTTGTTTCACGGTCCAATTCGGAGAATGGCTTGTGGCATAACATTCTCACTAATTCCGACACCTTCACCGAAACTTCGGCCTCAGCCATGTTCTTGACCGGCATAATCGGCGGTCTTGAACGAGGTTGGTTGGACCAAGATGCAGACTTAGATGCTCTTATTGGCAGATCATGGTCTGCCCTGTCAAATCGAATAATAGAAGACGGCTCTGTGCTCGAAATCATAGGAGGAACGGGAATAAAGAACAACGAGGACGGTTACACGCCGACCAACACGAATTATAAAAGAGCTGCCCCAGGTGTGGGTGGATTTCTTAGATCCATTAGTGCTATGGAGAGATACAATCGATTGCAGAAGCGAGTCAGCCAGTTGTAACTGGATCCTAAATACACTTTTCTAAGCAAGCTTCAGTTGTTCTCTTATTACCTTCTTTTCGTTTTAACCTTCACCTGCTTTAACGGAACACTTGTTCAAACTTCCGACACAAATGTGGAAAGAGGGGAACAATTTACTCTGGATTTAAGAACGAGGCTTTACCATAAATAGAGTTTGTGATTTAAGAATAATTTGCGGTGGACATTGACCACGCAATGCTTTTGCTACCTAATCTCTGGTTGAACAGACAATTAGTCTAGCAATTTGGAGCCAAATCCGGAAATGGAGTGTCATGCGATCCAAGGGCCTTTGAAAATGTCGTGCCTAACCGATTATTCTCATGTGGTTCATGTGAGTGTTCCATCTCGAATCACACTCCGGGAACAATACGAATCCGTGGAGAGAATCCTCAACGTCTACTCATATTGCCATGAACATGGAATCGACTACACAGACTACAAACGCCTTCGAAATCAAATCAAGTGGAGATTCTTACAAAGAGCGATTTTCAATAGAGATCCTCAAATTTCGAACCGCCAAATGCTGTGATAAAGGATGGCACCAAAGATGACCGGTTGATATAACATTTTTGTTAAATGTTTCACTCTGCTCAGCGCCAAATTGAATTGCTTAACTCACAAAACCTCTTACAGTGCTGCCGAAACTAAACATTGACCACCAATTCATTGTAAATGAACACCACCCATTTAACCCCGATGCTCGATAAAAATAAAACCCCAAAGTTTTAAAATTACAAAAATATGTTGATTGACGTCATGATATCAGAATGACCCGTTTTGTAAAGGTAAGTCAAAATACATGGAGAGACACTCGCTAAAAGCCATGTAAACTTGCGACTTTTTCAATTAACAAACATTCTCAACTTCAGGTTCAAAAGTAAAAACCGAGCAATGCGTTTGTTTTCAACAAAATTGTCCCGAAAGGTTCTTCGTGATCCATGAGTGAGGGAGATTTAAGCTCGTGAGAAGCAATTGGATTTCAATGACCATCCAGCTTGGGCATCACTGATAAGAGCTGGACCAAATTAGCCAAATATTTACATTGCCTTCGCAACTAAGGTTGATTCTTCTCAACCGTGCTCACAAAATGTTTTCTCGATCTTGGAGTCTCGTTAACAGATCTCGGTCTTGGTCAGTCTTTCATCACATTCCTCCAATTCCAAGGATTGCTCCAGGTAAATCGACAGAAAAGCGCTAATCCGAGAAGTAATTGTAACAATCGAATGAATGAATGGTGCAACAATCGCATGTGTTTAAGCATGGCCAGTGAATTTGCCACTCTCGCCGATGTTTTTCGTGCCCGTGAATCTGGATTTTTCTCCAGCGCCAATTATCGACATCATCTGATTGATCATCGATTAAAATCTCTGACCTTGAGCTCGTTTCGCACCATTGATGTGTCGGTTCACAGTAGTGGAATCACGGATTTGGACATTGACACGTGTGAATTTAGATACGTTTTGGCGGGTGCTGCCAATGGCACCCTGTATATCCATGATTTATGGGACACACGATCGATGGGTCGACCCAAATTTACGGCCGAAGTTGTGGCGCATGTGGGCAAAAGTCATCGCCATGCCCATAAATTCAGGCAATCCAGTTTACTCAACTAGGTCTTGATTTTAAAATATTCTTTTCAGTACAAGATTTTTTACTATGGATTGAAAAACATATCAGTGTTCTGAAAAAGAGACTGTGAATTAAGCTTCATTATTATTGGGTGAGGTGTTTCAGTGATTTCAAGTAGGACAAAGTTACAAATTACATCACATCACAAAGACAAATTACATCTTGAAAGTTTTTATCGCTTATTAGAGTAGATTTCTCGAAAACATATATATTTTACCTTTAAAAGTTTTTCGTTCTTCATCGGCCAACACCAACTAATCAGGGTGAGACACCATGGATTGCCACATTTACCAACCTGGTTGTGTTGATGGCGTGAGTAATGAAGATTGAGTCATATTTTAACCGTTTCCCCTCTAACTCTTCAAGGGTTTCATGGCAAAAAGTCACCCAAAAATACGTTTTAGATTAGATTATGGAAAGCATGATCTAGTTGAGTAAACAAGGTCGTGTCTAGCATTGAATGCGTTCAATGGTATCCCCAAGACCATGGATTATTCCTTACGAGTGGAATGGACAAGTGCCTCAAGGTCTGGGACACCAATGTGCTCACTCCAGCCGATCAGTTCCACTTCGTGGGCAAGATCCATTCGCACCATATCAGCCATATCGGCGGCCATCATTTGATTGCCGTGGCCACGAACGTGAATCACGTCCATCTCGTCGATATTAAATCTGGAGCTAATACGCATGAGCTTCGAGGCCATCAAGGTCAGGTTCTATCATGTCAGTGGTCTAATCGGGACTGTAATCTTCTAGCCACTGGCAGTTCGGATAAGAAAATATATTTTTGGGATGTTCGGAATGCTCGGAATCGGCTGCAATGTCTGGATTACAATAATATCCGCGGAAAGGCCTCTGCCAAAAGCGCCGTTCCCGAGGGAATTTCGCACGATGGAAGTGTGAATGGACTCAAGTTTTCGGACAACGGTCTAAATCTCATTTCATTTGGACGAGATGGTCGAGTTCGAGTATGGGACGTGTCCAATGGACGTAATTTAAAGTGCAAGTTTCCTCGATTCTTAAACAAGACCAAGAGCTATGTAAAATTCGATGTATGTGGTGATATCATGGCCATTCCGAGCCAATCTTTTATATACACGTTGAATATGCGGGACAACTCTGTGGTTCAAGAACTAAGTGGACATTACATGAATGTGAATACATGTGTTTTTCGTCAGGATTGTCAAGAACTCTTAACTGGAGGTGATGACCGAAATGTGTTGATATGGGATCCCAATGAAGGTACAAATCAAGCATACCAAGAACATTTACAAGCCCAAAAGGCCACTGGGAATAACTTATTAAAGGTTTCTACCGTGGACCAAAGTCACCCTTCAACATTAGACACATGGAGTGATGATGATGGCGACGATTCGGATTAGTAAATTGATAATTGATGATTGCTATGAAATATATACTGCCTTAGAAGCCTGTGATACGACATTAGAGCGTCTTAATTTTGTGCTTTGTGTGAATTGGAACAGTTTTGAACCCTTCGTCATCTATGTTATTCCATTGGACCGTTTATTGTAGGTTGGAGGTTCCAAAGCGAACAATCACAAGATCTTGATCCAGGGACCAAATCCTATATTCGAAAGAATCCAGAGCTGGAAAAGGTCTTGGCCGAAATCTTTCAAAAGATAGACAAAACTGATAAGAGTAAGCCTGAAAAGATTAGAGTTTGCTTAACTCTGGTGCGGTAAAGAATGCTTAAAACATCCATTTAGAACCGGAAGCCAAATTTTCCTTGCGACATGAAGAATTTCAAGATGAGGATGCGGCTATTATCTACGATGTAGACGAGGAACGGAATCTGAAACGACAGCATAAAATAGACGATGAAACACGAACAAATGCAAACACACAAAAAATCAAGTTCGGCGCTTTTAACTTGGAACGTAAGTTTAAATTGAATATTTCTTACTTTATTTTTCAATCGCTTTTACGAATACAATCTCACACAATTTTAAGACAACAAAAATCCCGTTAAAATCAAAACATTTATCCATATTTTTGTTTAGGTGGCGAGGAGTTCGTTTTTAGTGTGGAAGAAGTTGTGGACGCTTTGAGGCGAGAGAAATGTCTGGATATTTGCGTGATCTCAATTCCACAGGAAGTCGTTCAGGCCGATTACATGGTGATTGCCACTTGCAAAAGCATGCCCCATCTCAGGGGAGCAGCCTCATTCCTTCGAAAACTGTACAAAATCAAACAAGCACCAACAGATTCTGTCCCGAAAACTGAGGGACTTCAAACCAAAAGTGATTGGCTGGCCACGGATTATGGTAAACATTACTCAATGATAATCATTAATTGGAACACGTCAATCCTTGGTCGACGAAATTTTCAAAACTGAAGTAGATTTTGAAACCGAAACTGACACCGAAAAATGAAATTGGTTACTTTAATATTCTTAGACACCCTACTAGTTTTTAATTGCCTTTTCTTAGATTAAAAAAGTATAGTTGTTTTGCCACAAATATGCAGCCCTAGTCATTGGAACGTTCTTTAGTAAGTGATTTTTTTAAAGGAAAAAGAGTTATTGGCATTTTATTTTCCTTTCAGGCAATGTTGTGGTTCATTTATTCTTAAAATCCAGCAGAGAATACTACGATCTGGAAAGTTTATGGGCTCTGGGTCCAGAGCTGGATCTTAAAGCCACCCAAAGTGAAGACCTGGAAGAATTCTTAGCCAACCGACGGGAGCTCAAAGATTTCGAACCACTCTCTTAATGAACTGATTCCAAGTTTCTGTCAAACGCGTTCTCATTATTCTCATGCTGACATAACGTTGGAAACGCATTGAACAAATACACACAGACACCAAATGAAACATGTGGGATCTTTTTCTGCTTTCTCCAGAACGTAGTTGCCGTTCATTTAGAAATTCAAGTTCTTCCAATAATCAAATTTTGGCACACCGACCGTTTAAGAATTTTCAACTTGGTACGTAAAAAATGGAAGCTTATCATAATCTCATACTTGAATAAGGCTGAGTATTCGTATGCAATACGCACAACGCTCGATAAAATAATATTGCTCCTCAGTGTCAAGTTTATTCACATTCGTGAGCTATTTTTATGTTAATTAAGAAACGTTTTGTTAGTTTTCGATCAGCGGGTAAGTATTCGTATATCTAGCGGTATCCTTCATTTCAATATTCTTAAATTCAGCCTTAACAGAACTATCACAAAAATTAAAAAAAAAAAAATATGTTTGGAGGACACGCGTGTCTGTGATCCTCTCTGACTGAGCCTTCTTCAAGGTTTGCGGGCGTGCGGTTGGATCGCGTTAGAATATGGCACAAGAGTACCTTGGAAAAAAGGTTAGCTTGAACCAAACCAAAGGCTACGTTCGTCTAGAAGGGACCTACACCCTGACACAAAAGTTTTGCCCTAATTTTGTACCAAAATATTTTCAATACATTATAGTACGCGAGATAAGTATGGGAACCCAATAGGTTTTGAATCAAATAATAATTGTAGAATGATAATCCTTGTTTTTTTACACATAGATTCATTAACCAATTAGCACAACTATTTATTACAATCAGCTTCACAATGGCTGCCTTTGATGATAGTAACCTGGCCAGTTTTGTCCTTGACACTGTCAGAATAGGCACGGGTGACATTAAGCTTAAACGCCTAGACCAAAACTGACTTCCAGGCAAGGATACTTGCTTGGACAGATCTTCATGCATGACGTGGCCTCAAACATGGATCACATGGAGAAGTCCATTGGATTAAGTCAGTGCTTCTTGGGGGCCACATTGCCTTGTCCCAGATTGGAAGGAAACCTTTAGGAAAAGCTTAATAAGATCATTAGAGATGACTTTATTAGCCAATGTGAAGCTGGTGAATTGTGAAAACGTCCTGATTGGTTACAGATTCCACAATAAATATAGTAAAAAATACTCATTCCAATCTATCCCCAACCAGTCCCTCTATCCTTGGCTATCAACCAAATTGGATAATGTGGATGGCTCAAAGTTTATCTGCAGTTTTTAAGGTGTCTTTACGTTGCCTAAGATGTTGACAAACGGTCAAGATTCCATGAGCTCATGATCACGGAGGACAGGAACATTTCAGTTATTTTGGTTGGAAGTGTTTCCAAACCACTCTCCTTATCCAAAACCGAGTAAAATTTGATTCCCGCCATTCACTTTTTTATAACAGTTTAAAACCAGGCAGAATCCTACAAGAAGAAAACACTGGACATCAAATTGAAAATTGCCGTTCCAGCAATAATTTGTCATTTATTTGCCTCTAACTTGCACCAATTCAAACTTATTTTCAAGAATTGTTGGAGCACACGGGTAATTTGATTGTGCCCAACTATTAACGCATTGCCGTAATTTTTAGGTTCAAAGTATGATTACGACACAACTTTCGTGTCAGGGTGTACCTCATTCAAGTGCATGCATTACAAGCCGGTCGCCTTAACAACCGAACTAACAACACAAACCGTCCAAGACGCCGCACAAAAGCAGGTCTTTATTTGCAAAAGAAGGCCCATCAAAGCTTCAGTGGTCCTCTTGATTGTTCCATAAATCGTGAAGTGGGGAGAAACAGAATTTTCGGTAATTATCAAAGCCATGTTTGGCTGTCAAATAACCTCAGAGTCTTCAAGGTCGTGGTCTTTGTGATCGTGCGTTCTAGATTTGATTTAAGATAAGAGTTGTTCCAAAGAATCTTTCGGGAATTCAAGGCAGAGAACATGAAGTGCACCAGTTCATTGTGTACTGAATAATAATAAAAAGTTTCTCCAGTCTCGAGAAAACGGGTGTTCGTGACAACGTTTTCCAAGAGGCGAATGACCAAGTTTTTAATGGAGGAAAAGTCTTCACTGCAACAACCATGCTTCGTGGCCTTGGCTCATTTTGAAGAGGTCGGAATTTGCATGCCAAATTTCTCTTGCACTCAACCAAAATTCGTGCTTGACAAGCCTTTTCAAATTCCTAATGTCTGATTTTGCATTGAAAAAAATATTTTTAACTTTCATGGTCATTTTGAAGGAAAGCAAGACTTGTAACGTTGTCATGAAATAAAAGAGTTGTTCCATATTTCTAATCTGATTGATCGAGTTATTCGGCTCCTTTGGTCCATGGACATTGGCCATTGTCTCAAGTTGGTGTTCCACCTTTTCTAGGTTCCAACTCTTGCTCTGTACGCTGTATCTTTTCCATTGATCACACAAAGGACTCGTTGGAACATCTTAGCGTCCTCATAAAACCAACCAAACCAACACCACCTCGTCGTTCGTCCATTCGGCAATGGTTCGAACGTACCATCAGAATGTCAATTCCAGCTCATTAGGAGGTACATTCGGTGGTGGAGGGGATGAACCCAAATATGGTCGACGAGCCTCCACCATACGGGTAAGCGAACCAACAACCCACAAATGGCACAAGGCCAGCCTTTTCCTTTTTGACGGTGTGTGAGTGTGATTTGCCTTTTGCGGTTTTTGGCTCTTTTGTTTCAGAGTGAGTTTGCTGTGAGTGATTTGGATTCCCTGTCTTCTCCTTTTGTGACATCATTTTCAAAACGTTCTCCTGAGATCTCAAACCGACAATTGTTGGGCATCAATAGTCAAGGCCCCTCTGAAAAAGATCAGAACACTTCCATTCTTTGCTGTGATCATTGCACCCTTAAAGCACAAATATCTAGGTCTCCTTTTGGCAACCCTGGAACGACTTTGGTTCCCTATGTAGGCAAATCTTTGCCTGGAACGATTTCCCCGGGAAATGTATTCATCTTACCCACCATTCCACAATATCAAGTCGCTTCCCCAGGTTTGTCATTCGGTGGACTTGATCTTGGCCTTTGTCAGGGTTGCCATCATGTCTACGGTCAGAATCAAAAAAAGGTCAGATCTTCACAAATATTGCTTCCTCTTGATATTATTGCCAAGAAAACTAACTATGGTATAAAAAATTACAGAATGGTCCACATGGGTCCATGGACTTTGAGGTTCAATCTCAGAACAAGAGCCTGAGAGGGTGAGTCTCTGACCGCAATAAACCTTGCTTTTTGAGACGAGTTGCCAATTTCTCATGCATGTTTGTGTTCCAGGGATCCTGGAGGCTCAAACGGGTTGAAATCTTCCACAAGTGACGGATACCTTTCTCGGAACACTCGTTCCCATTCACTCCCACGAGACTCTTACGATGATTTTGACATGAGAATGGGCTTAACCGAGCTTACTGGAACCGTAAGATAAACCCAAACAAAACCACTTACCGTAATTCCCAGATACATGCTTAAACTCACTTCAGCTTCAAAGACTCCAAAATGTGACGGATGATAACATCATGGACGAGAATGATTACGCTGTTGGACATTACATCCCAGAACCTGGTACAAGTTTACCAATGGAACTGGATGATTTTGCCAGAAAATCCTGGTCAGCTCCTCAAGATACTAATAACTATGGCGGTTCTGGGGATTTCTTCAGAGGTCAGAACAATTTTGATTCACCCAGAACCCAACAGCAACAACACTCGATACCAAATCATCATCGTTATCAACAACAACCTCCTCCTGAACCAACGACACAGAACAATCGAAGACGTGGCCAAGGCCCACGTAAGTGTTCCAACCTCTACTGGTTCAAAGAGCCTGAAGTCATAATTACATGATCGCTTGCTTGTCTTCATAGCCAGCAAAAGTGCTTATAGGCGTGAATTGGAGCAACAAATGAAAGAACAACAAGCCAGGAAAGATCGTGAGAATAAGCAAATTCGAGCAGAGAAGTTTGGCATCGACCACGATCCCATGGACCATCTACGAAACGGGACCACAAAATCAGACCGAAGTGGTGGGTACAGCCCAAGTTTGATCGAAGGCCAACAAAGACGAGCCAGAAGAGGTATATACAGGGTCATCCGTTTTTAGTGTCCCATGCCAAACAAAGGATACTCGGAACACAATAACGGCACACTAATATATTGAAGAAATAGCAGATAAAGGAAACATCTTTAGGCATACTCGTAGCAAGTCTTGGAGAAATTGACAGACTCGATTTAAAACTGTGATCTTATTTTCAAGAATGACTCGCCCCTCGCCCCCTTTGAAGGTACGCAGTACTACGCAAGGACTACTCTGAAAAATCAGCCTAGATTGCACATTGCAATGTCTAATAGAGACTAAATTACTTAGAAGGAGAAAAAACCTTGGCAAACGCCTACTTTTCCTGTTATTTTTACCAAAAAAGTATCTTTGGCATCTTGGTGTTTCTGCTAAAATCTAAGTGACGTTAATTGTTGACAACCCTGTACACTATGTACATTTAGTTGTTGAAAGGACAAATGGGGTTGGCTAAAGGAGCCTCTTTTTTCTTTTGGAAGGTGGGAACGAACCGCCCCCGGTTCAAACAGGAGGGTCCAAAGCGGATATGGTGATGCAAATGGCCGAAGAACGAGCTCGACGAGAACGAGATAAGAAGGATGATGGTCGTGATTGGTGGGAGAAAAGGGCAGAGCCCGATCATTTTGGCGATTCGCCCAAAAAGCCTCATCCAGCTCAGGTGAGTTTTGCATTACTTGCAGATCATGGGATGCTGGGTTCATAATGATCAAGAATATTTGTACCGTTTAAAGTTCTTTGGTGCTTCAAAGCACAACGATGAATTGACTATCTTATTGAATGTGTATCTTTTCTTGTAGGAAAAACCGACGGTAATTATGAGTTGTCAAAAGAACTAGAGTTTCCTGTATAGATGTGGTTTGTCAGTGTTTTATGACTAGATTTTCTTAATTGACGCGAAAGTGGCACTCTCTCTACAAACTGAACGTCAATCGAGCAAAGTTGTGACTGAGTAATGATCTTTTGTTTCCATTGTAGAGGGCCAAACAGCACCCGAAACAAGATCGAATGTCGTATGAAGACGAATTGAAGGCTCAAATCGAGGACCGGAAACGCAGAGACGAGGAAGAAAAACGGAAGGAAAGGGAAGAAGACGAGAAACTAGAGCGGAGGTTGCGTGAGCAACAGGAGAAAATGAACGCGGAAATTCAGGAGGAGAAAGCTCGGAAACGTCAGAAGGAGGAAGCGGTAAGAACATTATTATCTTTTAGGATTACCCCTTCTGATTGACGTGATTGCTTGAAAGATTCTAAATAGTGAAACGGCTGATCGAGATTTAGCCATTAGTTGATCATAATTCGTAAAATATCACTTCCCTAAGAAACAAAATGAATTTCTGTGCATAAAAGTCCAACAGAGATCTCAAGAAAAGATCTACAAAATGCGTTTGAACGAAGAACCAAAACCATACACGAAACAGACAGACCCCCTGTGAAGATGTTGTTGAAGCGGATTGGGGCATTTATCAAACAATGCAAAATCACATTAACCCGGTTTTATAAATTCCTTCCCACGATCCACCGAAAAAAAATGGCTTTACATTGATTTAAAAAACATATTTGTCGTCTCATCTATGAAAGAAAGCTTCATATAACCTCTCTTCTTAGAACCTCAAACGCCAAGAAGAGATGTCCAGAAAGAAACGGGAATTGGAGGCACAAGTGGAAAAAGCTCGGAAAGAAGCAGCCGAACTGAAATTCAAGGAGAAGAAGGCGGCTGCCAAGGCTGCCAGTCAAGTTGCTCGTGAGCAAACCCCAAGTCCCGAACCACCTGAGGATTTTGTGCCGTTTCGAAGCGATTCCCCACCCATTCCAGCGATGCGAGGGAAAATGCGACCGCCGTCCAATGATCCCTCCAATGGGGACTCGGAGGTCATTGCCAACCAATTAAGCACCATGAGACAACAGCTGGACCGTCAACAAGAGGAACACGACTCCGTCTGGAACGGCTTGGTTGAGGTGTAGCTTGTTAGATCGAAATACATTATTCAGTAGAAACTTATGTACTCACCCAGGAGAATAATGGAGGCTACTCTTGAGAGGAGGGTCACGATTATAGCTTCTTCTAACAAGGGAAAGATCTATGGTCCTTCTTCTCCCCCTTTGGCCTGATTTGGTTGCCTTGTTTTCTATTTAAATTTCATGTTTTCTCTCTCTCTTTCTCTCCCTTTCTGCTTCTTTCATCTGATTAGAAACTGAAGTGTGCCTGTTGCACGGTATAATCGCCGTTGTTCTCAGTAGAGACGATAACAACGACGACGACCATGATGATGATGATGGTGCCCTGTTAACCCATTCCGAACTGGATCGTGCCAACTAACCATGCATGTTAAGATAAAGATTTTTATGACCCAAGCGTGGACTCAAAATGATCGCCAATATTTAGCACGCTACGGCTACTTTCTATCTCCCCTAACACACACTCACACAGTTCATGGTCTATTGAAACTACAATATTCTTACTATGTACAACGAAACAAAAGGGCAAAGAAGAGCACAACTTTATTACAGAATCTGGCCTGGATTGCGACAGCTAAAAGGGGGGGGGGATTGCTTTGTATTTATTCCCTAAAACACCATTCGAGGATTGAGCAATTTGCCCGGAGCTGGATTGAAATGCGAGCTACAGAACTCGTACTCGAAGGGCTTTCCTAGTTGCCTGGAAGCCATCGGCAACGCCAGACGAGATTCAGACCTCCTCTCTGATGAATGAGTGAGTGAGTGAGTGAGTGAGTGAGTGAGTGAGTGAGTGAGTCAGGCATGTGGTGGTTCTTGATCTGAATGTGACGATGCCTTGGGTCTGGTTTGATTTGGAGCGAGATTGTCTCATGGTGAGGACTTCACAAGTGTTGGGCTGAACGAAGTACCCTAGAACAGAAGCGGTTCGGGGGACAAAAAATTCCTGCGAGTCTTCCAGGTTCACGGTGATTTCAAAGACAAAAGTCTCGACCGTGATGGGCAATTTCTTGCTTTTTCAAGCGTGAATCTTTGGCCCCCAATATTTCTAGGGGTCGCCTTTGTTCAATTTATAGTGTGCACTCTGTGCTCTCAATAAGTCGTGGCAATCAATTGATTTTCGTTCGATTCAATAAAGCGCGCTTATGAACTTGTGAAGCAAGGGTTCCACCAAAAAATCGTAAAGAATCATCTAGATAGGAATGACTCACTAAATTCTCTGAAATTGATTGAAGCAATTAAGATTTACGTACTGCACAGCCCCGTGCAGGTAAATTTAGAAGAAGTTCAAGACGATCTTGATCAGTAGGTTTTTTAAAAAAATGCTTTGCAAAACTCCTCCTTGCTAATCTTGATCGCCTTGAATTTGTTCCAAATTTGCCTGCACGGGGCTCTTTATCCATTTTTAGTCAACTGTTTACTACTCGATGGAGCAAACGTTGTCATTTCCAATAACTGGGAGAGAAAAATCGGGATCGGTTCGTCCGGTCTTTTATCACAGTAGGGGTGCTCTTGCCTCTCATCAGGGATCGAGGATTCACCCCCTCTAGGTCAGCTTGAGGGTAATTATTACCTGGTATACCAACCTCTACCTACTTCACCTCTTGGCCTAACAGTGTCTTTCTCAGATGCTGATTTGAGAGCACTTAAGGTGGAATGGTGGCAAAGCCTGCTTTTACTGAAGTTCTACTCAAGAGTTGGGCCTTAAATTGATCCGAGGCCCTCAAAATATTCCAAATATATGGAACAAAATCACCTCAATGAGGGCTTTTCAGGACCTTCTTTGTGGGTAAGAGACAATGTTAACGCTCTCATATGAAGAGCTTTATGGTAGATGGTTCGGTCATCTCGCCACTGAAAAGCAACAACTTGCGACAGACCGGCAATTAGGGGTTTCAGAGGGCAAGTCAACTTGCTCGCTACACTTGTTGCTTGCTTGCTTGATGTTGTTGTCGCTGTTACTGTGGTTGCGGTGATGACGGGGGTTCAAACTGAGCCACCTTGAGGAGTGCCCTCTCTAAATTTAAAAATATGTCCCAGAAATTCTCCCCGCTTGACATTTCGGGAGGAAAAACTTGAGATGGTGCGAGCGACGACAAAGCAATTAAAATGCCAGGATAACAAGGGACTATTACAACGACAACTGTATATCCTGTGTGTCCAATACTTGAAATGTGATTTGCAGCCCGACTTCGTGAATGTATCAAGATTGCCTTGAAAGGTTCACATGAAATGATTGAAGCAAGACTCAGATTTTGGCGTGGTCATACCATGGTGTTTATTTTACAGTGAAAAATAGTCTGATGGAAAAAATTACCTAAACATGAAATAGGATGATGCTCATGGTGAAGATATGCTAGACATGGACAATAACAATCGCGATGAAGGTTGGTAGTGATCACTTCAATGACCTTGAGTTGATCAAGAGCATACTACGTATATAAGAAGTAAGTGACGCTGTTGGGCTTTTTAAAGAGTGGGCACAAAAATACATCAAAAATCAGAACAGGGGCCGCCAAAGGACATGAGAAGGAAGACGAGTAAAAAATAATAACAACAACAATGTCAGGAATTCTGTGCCGAAATCTAGGGTTTTTTTCTTTCTTTCGTAACGTATTGCACGCTTTTCCGCAACTGTCCTGCTTCAGTATTCCCAAGGTCCTTCGAGAAAGGTTTTCTCGCCCAAGGAAATAAAGATTTTTGGCACTGTTTTTGTCTCACAATGTGTTTTGCTGCCTAAAGTTGAGTCGGGGCTGTGATGTTCTAGACGCAAATTGCACGGAGGGGTTGAGGGCGAAGGGCTTTGACTAAGAAATCTACGAGGTTCGAGAAAGGGAAGATATTTCAAGTGGGGGGGGGGCATACATAATGTTCGTAATATCATAGAGATGTGGCAAGACAAAAAATCACAGACTCAGATTGGATGGAGTAGATTCGAAGGAGGAAAGGAACAAGAGAGACGGGGAGCGATAGAGGGGATCCGTAACAGACCGGTTGAACACGGGGATGACACAGATTGAACGGAAATAGAAGGAAAGTTGAAGGCCAGGGGAAGTCGATAAACTGCTTTTATCGAGACTGTATCTTGTCCTTTCATGAGTAAGAGCAAAGCTTTTGAAACCTTGGGTGCTACCCATATAGCGATGGTGTCTTTTTGGGGATTGAAATTAAATACTGTTGACATTCCACCTGCTCTCTAAGACCTTAGAGAGCCGCAGGTTTTGGAGTGGGGGAGAGATGGTTGCGTGACCGTGGGATTGGTCAATATTTCCGACCCTATCTCTGGCGTCATTTCTTGTCGGACATGGACATGTGATGCCCTAGTAAGGCCTTAGTATCGATGTAGATGGGCTTGGTGTCTTGCATAAGGGACGATGAATGGGGAGAGGCTGCCGTGGATGAGGACGGTGGGGTGGAGGCGTGCAGACCAGAGGATCCGTTCGGATAGGCCTTATCCATGTACTTGAGACTCTCGTTCAGGTAATTCTGTAATGCGAAGAGAGCGAAATTTGAATGCAAGGTTGTCACTTACGGGTGATGCGAAAATCTAAAAACATAAACCTTATTCTTTTCAAAACTACCAACTTTTTTGACGTTCGAACACAATATGGGAGTTCGAACTGGTTTTTTTTTGAGCATGCATGCATGTCTTGGAGTAGGTGAGGAGTGTCTGTGAATGCGTGTGTGTGACGCATGCAAGATGTATCGCAGTTTTTGTGAACATTTCAGAGCAATGATAACACTAAATCATGACAAATTACTAATTACTGCTGAGCTGGTCAACACCATCGTCCACTGGCCTCTTCCATCTGGACTCAAGGAGAGCCCACCCATTTATCTTGAATGTCCATCTAACAAAGACACTCCAACCAACCAACCAACCAACGAAAACTTAGTCTTTTTGAGTGAGTGAGTATGTGTGTGTGTATTTTTTGTTCACCCTCCTCCGTCACGGTGCATTGCTTGATCACTCACACCTAGGACAACCAGAACGCCAACCAATGGGCAACCATTTTGAGGGGGATTAAATTAAAATTCTGGGCCTTTTAATTAGATGCCAGTCCACAGAGAACTAGAATATTCTACCCTCCAAAGATTTATGGTTCAAGCAACACAAGTGTCAGGCCTCTTCTCCTTCTTAAATGTTTGGACTGAAATGGATCCCAAACGAGAGCGCAAGAATACAAAAACGGTATCTTCGATATTACAAATACATCTCTCTGTTTTGACAAGGGTTTCAAGAGGATGGATCGGGAAGGCTCCTACTGACTCTTCTGCATCTCGAGGTAATATCTGTGACCAATTTGTCCATTATTCTCTGTACAGTGCGTGTTTAATGGGGTATCACAGGGAGCAACATTAGCACCCATCTCGGCCAAGAAGAACCTTCTTGGACTTGGAAGCACAGATCATTCAAGGTAGATGATCAGTTGGAAAGAAACCTGGGGAAATGCCGTGTTTTCCCTTTGAGAAAACCACGCCAACTTTTCGGCAAACCTCCGAAACTTTGAAGTTTCCACACACGCAAATTCAGAAGTGCTCATGCAACACCACATTGGCCCTCTTGGATCCACAGAGACTGTGACCCTGACCTAGTTGACCTGGAAATGGTTCTTGCGTGCCAACCTAGCAGCCAAACCCAGCCACGCCAGAAAAGTTAAGGTTTTGAATTATTGTGACAGAAACGGCCATAAATATCCGAAGATCTGCACAAGGCCTTGCAAATGGTGGTAGACGTCCGTCCGTTGTCTCGGATCTAACCTATGACCATCCGATCTGTGAATTTGGGCTGCTGGCATTTGGAGTCCATTTTGCTACCATGGACATGTGGATACAACAAGTTGATTTGTGGCCCAATCTAAGATTACAGTCTCTCGGCTTCCCCCTTCGTTCTTCTCTGTTCCAGTCTCAACAGCCCAGTCTCTTTGAAATACTAGTTCATCAAATTAACATTTATCACTCTGTAAATTACTCGTGCACATTAATAATCGAAGATCTAGACTCGAGTCTAGCGATCTGTGACGTCGCAACTAGATCAGAATTACGAATTACGCTCTGATTCATTACGGAAGACGGTTTTTCTCCCACAATGTGCGAACAACCATGTGACAGGATGAGGGGGGGGGGATTGGAGGGCGTGAGCAAAGGGAATGGTTTCAATGTGAACAAAACAACTAGCAACAACAACAGAGGCAACCATCTATCAGAGGTGGTTATTTTCTTCGGGCCTCGTACATAAAAGTCCCGGTAAGACGAAGTTGCCCTCGTCATTGCTCTCTAAACTTGGATCGTCTGTTCGTTGCACTGCACCACTACCGAAAACGGCAACAATGAATCCTGCAACGACCTGGGTATGGATGGTTGGTTGGTTGGTTGGTTTGGGGATATGCGTGTGACCACAGAAGTCGATTGGCATGTTGTTTTGTTTCCCTTCTTCATTCAACTTGTTCACATGTTGGTTGCTCGGAATCAAACCACACATGTGTGAATGCCCAATAGGATGATGGGCAGCAGTCCCAACCAACCACCGCGAGCCAACAAAGTAATGGCAGGCAGATCCAAAGGCCTCGCTGCTCGGCGGTCCAAGTACTTGGGTTTGTTACGAATTCGAGATTGGTTAGGGCGAGTACGTGTATGTACGTAAGACGAGCAGGGAAGCACATAGACACCCTGTTGTGAAGGAAATAGAAGAAGCGCGAAAATGATCTATGGCTTATTGGTTTGGGAATTGCTTCAGTTGTTTGGAAATGAATCTGATGCGACCAACGTCTTGAGCAATACCAACAAATCTTGAACGAGCTCGCTCCAAAGGGCCTTTCGACCAGTCGAAAGGAAACGTGGCCATTCTCGGCCACTCAATCAAGAAGCGGTGATAAGCACCGTCAAAATGTATGATTTGAATTACCTTCCTAATGCATTGGAAACGACAAGATTCCGGAAATGCTTGGAACGGAATGTTGGATTTCGGAACAACAGCACAATCGCCATTTGTGACATTGCGATCCATTTTCTAGACAATCACGGCATTTCTATCCGGGTGAATTGATTGAATGAAGAATATATGTCAAGGAATCATCGACGATTGGATTCGTTGATTTGAGGTTTGCGAGTTGTGATGGGTTTGTTCAAAACCGTAATGGCCGATTGACATGACATTTGTATTCTTCGATGCGTTTCCATACCTTTTATAGACTCAATCTTGTTTGTTGAAGCGAGAGGCTTCAACGAAACTTGAATTGCTTGACAATCGAAACTTGAACGGAAATCAGGGATATCAAAATTGAAAGCTCAAATTTCAGGGACAGTTTGAAAACAATTGTGTGGCACATTGGAAATCCCCAAGCGCTTCAGTAACGTGTCCGAACTACCATTCCGTGTATGCGCGATTCACTTGATCATCGAATTGTCTTCAAAGCGTACAAAAATGTGCCTCTGACACTAGGATTAATGATGCCGGAAAACCACAGGTTGAACCATTGACATTGCTCGGTAGAGCTCCTCGAAACTATTACTACCATGATTGTGATGATGATGATGACGATAAACATCATCATGGTCGTCAACATCGGCCATGTGAGTATCATTTTCCCTTACCAAACAAGTCCATCCTTGGAGAAAGAGGCCTATTTCATCTTCCTTGACCCTCTCAACCATTGCGTGGAAACCAACCAGTTACTTGATGGTCGTGGAAAGACAGACAGAACTCAATTGAGCAGTGTTTTGTACGTAGGAGAGGGAGAAAGAGATCTCAATTCTCGATGACGAGCGAGATGATCCTGAAGGATTTATCGACAATTCAGGTTTGGTCAGCTCAATGAGAGTGAATTGGAAATCGCCGTTCGACCTCTCATTCGCTCTGTTCTCATCTCAACTCAGCAGCTTGAGTGATCGGCTTTTGCTCTTTGCCCAACCATATTCGGAGACCCAAGCAATCGATGGTTTACAACCAGTGCTCAGAAGTACACACATACACGTTCACATCTTATTCAGAAGCACTCGGTCAAATGCGTATTTCTTTCCTTTTCCCGGGCTTGAACCAAAATGGTTAATTTCTTCAAGAATTCTACTGTTCTACTGGATGGTTTTCCTTGAACGATTGAGCACAATCTAAATCTGAATGTATCATCGTTACGACTGTCGTACCTGAATGGCTGTGAGGGCAGCCACGATAGCTGGCGAGCCGAACCCGTGAGTGATGAGTGAGAAATGTGTGAGATGGCGTTGAATCCCGGGATCCAGGATCTGTTGGGGCCGGGTGTTGCACAATGGAGAGCGATCTTGGTTCAAGAGGTCCATGAGCTCCTTGGTGATCACTCTGAAAGGGAACAACGGAAAGCGTTACTTACAGTACACAATTGGACAAATGATCATCTTCTTTGTCCTTGTTGTGTTGTGCCGGAGAGAGAGATAATGGGTCGCCGAATTCAATCAATGCAAATGACTCTTGACCAGTTTGAACAATAATTCCCTCCCTGGCTTTGAGTAAAGTAGCTTGTGCCTGGTTAAAAGCAATTACGAGCAAGGTTACGAACGGTCTCATTTAAAAGAGCTTTCAAGAGTCGGAGTCATTTAAAGGGTAAAGACAAACCTCAGGCTCGCCAAAGTGGCAAGCAGGCAGCAAACCATTGCTAATGTACCCTTCTCTGGTTCTCACTTTGCTTGCTTGGCGTCTGTCTTCGTACATACTTGTCTCTACTGGCTTGACCAAGGAGCTAACTAACCCGAGTGAAATGCATGAAATGTATTGAAGTGGTTTTTGTTGATTGCAGACCGACCATCAGAGACTTACACTCGGTACAATGCTCCATCACGTTCAAGCAAGTCCTTCTTGCGTACTTCGGTCGACGAAAAAGCCACAATGTGACTGTTTCTTTCAGAGCAATTGTGGTACCAATGGTCCTCATCGTCCTCGCCTACTGCAGTTACAAAGACGACGATGGCGTCGCCTTCGTAGGTCGTGGTCCACCACTCGTTCATTTGAAATGGCTTTGGCCAGAGAAGCTCAAAAAATGACCATTTCTCTCTTTCGTATTCTATGCCAGTCCTTCTCCTCCTCCTTCGCCACCACTAATTCTACGTGCCACAACCTCCCAACCAACCAAGCAACCAACCAAGCAACCATCCTTCCACCACTACTACTCTTTACCCAGCATCGACCTAGTCAGAGTCTATGAAAGGTAATTATAGTGGACGTTTGTTGTGGTTTGTGACCATACATGGGCTCACAAACTAACATTGAGTTTCTCTCCCGATTAGAAAGGCTTTTTTCGATCCCAGATCAGTGGAAAGGTGTTTTTTAACATGTGATTGAAGGATGAGCGTCTCTTCCATGAATTGTATCAATGACCCCTTCGATCTGTTTGACTGAAAAGTTCCTTGCCCAAATCTGATCTCGCATCCAAGTTGAATGTAAAGGAGTTTGAAACCCAACGCTAGCTAGTATGTTTTATACTCGACAACCCGCCAATGTCCAAGCCCAAACATCCCTCACACGTACTGTTTTTCTTCTCTCTATCTTCTTCGCTTCTGGTCTCAAATTTTCGGAGAACGTGCGCTTTTGGCTCCTGTCTTTCAGCATAATAGTTGGTTGGTTCCCAAGGCAACCATCCATCCATCCTTCCATCGGTGGTTGGTTCACTTTTGGAGTCGAATTTTCCCTCATGTCATGATAGATCTGAAGAAAGGCCTCAGGCTCGGGCAGCAATCCGTCATAAAAAGGTTATTAAGAGCATGCCATGCCTCTTTAAAAAATCGCCTGCCCTCCATCTCAATAATAAATGTCATTCCCGAGAAGTGCCGAAAGTGCGGTCCTTCAACTCGTACCTACCACTACCAAGTACACTCTAAAAAATGACCTCCAATAAAAAGGGGAAAAATATGCGAGAACAAGCGAATGACAGACAGTCACACAAGAAACTTTGGCATAAAAACCAGAACCAGTCGGCAAGTTACATATATTACCACTATCGACTGCCATCTTCATTCTCCATCTACGAGCAAGTACGCATACGTTGGCTCCAGTCTAGTCCAAGACGACTACTCCCCGGTCAAATGGAAATCCTCTTTAAAATCCTGAGATGTGAGCATGTGATTTCTCCAATTTCCAGGCAGGATTAACGTGATCCCCTACTTAGTCAGAAGCCTTACCCACTATCGGGAATGAGTTGTCATTCCCCATCAGAAAGCATTCCAATCTCCAGGCAGAGCATTATTACAATGGGTCTCTGTAATGTGTCTCTACCCTCCATACAACATTCGCTTCAATTATAATAATAGAAAATGATGTTAACCTCGGATCTGAACTGAAGACGATTTAGCAAAGCCCGGGAAGTGACACGGACTTTTTCAACTTTAGCACCTTCTCCCAGCCCCTTGGTCATTGGTTTAATCGGTAGTCATAAGAAGTGAATATCTCGTTCTAGGGTCCCTGGAACGGGACCGTCTCTCTTTCTCTCTCCTCCCCTCTCACTCTCTCCCTGGTCACTCCCTGGTCACTCGACTCATGGCGATGAAATGGAGCCATAAAAATATTTCAGAAGAAACTTGAACTCTTGTGTTGCTGCTCTTGAGGCTCACGCAACATTCGTAATTCAATCAGATTACCTGTGAATGTCATGACATGGGGCTCTTGAGGCAAATATTTTTCCCATTAAGAAATAACCTCTATGAGTAATGGGTGCCGGGCGATCTCGTGATGATGCAGTGGCAACAAACAGCGATATGTCAATGTTGTAGCTTAAAGGAAGCCTGAATGCTTGAATGAAATCACAAGTTGCGCTCGAAGATAATTATGGTGGGAACAAAACAGGTTTACCATCATCATGGTCATCTGTGTTGCTCTGTTATTGCTTTTCAAATTATTGGCAGCGAGCTCAACCAACAACACCACTCACTACGAGAGAGAGAAAAGTGAGACCAACTCAACACATTGGCCAAAAAGGCCACTGAAATTGGAATGGGATGCAATTATGCAGTGAATGTCGCAAATGCACGGAGCCACTCACCAATTTGGAATTCGGACAAGCCCAGAAAGACAAGTCAAAAAAAAAGCGAAATGGGCCAAAGGTATTTGGGTATGAATAATCCTAGGGAAGCGGGGTCCGATTTTTTTCCGATTTGATGCGAAGTTATCATTTCATCTCTCCATCCAACTTGTCTCGGGTAAGATGGAAGATCGAGATTTGATACCGGGTAATCAAAGTCGAATTATTATGGGTATCAATTCGTTGGGATTCTTGGACAATTTGGAGATTTGTCAGAAAAGCTGCCCAACAGGTTCACTTTGTTCGGGTTCACTGCTCAAAAAGCATCACGCAAACCAACGAGAAATCATTATTCATGGTTTGGAAACCCACAACTAGTCCATCGGTCTGACAGTCTCTCCACACACACATATACATACATACGTCCATATGCTCGTATCGTGTGTGCGTACTACGCACTACGTACAGTTGGAGCTGATGACCAAACTGGTTCTCGAGCTGAAATATCTTCGATGGATTGAATGGTAGTTTAAAATCTAAAAAAGATCTGCATCATCCAGATGTTTATCTCAGTGTTACACTCTCCTCAGTCTCAAGATTTTTGAGTGAGCACTGCCCTTCGCATTGTCGAGAGATTACTGCCGCTTGTTCTGCCATTGCTGTTGTGACTGTTGCTACTTGGGTTTTGGGCTTGGCATGCAGATTCAACCAAGATGGATGGCTTTATAAGTGAGAGTTTTTCCCCTTCCCTTGAACGCGCTTTGCTGCTCATCTCAGACACCACCGAAATAAATGCCACCAATTCCACCGAGGTACAAAGCACCACAGCGTCACTCAGACACAACAATAATAAAATCCAAGTATTGAAGGGTAAAAAAACAAGATGAGGCACACTTACTTGGCAGCCATAACAAGTTCCCTCCGTCGATACATATCGCTGGGATCTGAACTACTCTGTCGACAGAGGAACTCGGACACTTGTCGAGCGGGAAATTCGGTTTCACATACATAACCGAAATCACGGGCTAAATGGATGGCTTCACCTGAAACGATAGAGAAAGAGATGCAGGGGTTATGTTTTATGCTAGGTACGTTGTCTCGAAGGATGAATATGGAGAGGAGGGGAGCCGTTAGGAAATCTTCGTTACCCTTGGTTCTTAATTCAAAAGTTAAAAGAAGCTAAAAAAGGGGGGCCAAACATCCGAGTCATCTTGATCGACGACCATCTACCGCTTCAGATTGGGAATGCACCGCCAACTTGCCCACCGAACAGGTTGCTAGGTAGGGTAATCCAAATTTTTAATTGCCGTGCATTATGGCGCAAAATGTCTTGCGTGCAACATGTCCAAATTTATACATGTGGGTTATTTTTGCCCGGCCTGATCTTGCTGTGTCTTCTGTTTTCATTATTCAAAGCGTCTTGGACATTTGAAGGTGGTTCGATTTCTCTGAGACTTGAACAATCGCTTTTTTCTCTCTTCTCCCTCTTTCTTGTCAATTTTTCACCCCCGTTTCCGGGGCCAATTTTCTCACCAGGGTGGCTTCCAACCGAAAATTGTGTCCGAATCAGGGAAAAAAACAACAAAATGATCCAGAAATCTTGTGGATCTTGAGAGAATTTCTTTGCCTTCCCCTCCTTTCTCACCTTAAATCTGTCACATATCAAAGCCACCGCATAAAAAAGACTCGCAATAAAAAAAGTATGACAATAATTCATGTGTTTTTACTCCCGAGTCTCAAAGTGGTTGTTTGAATTGAACAAAGTCAGATCCGAGTTGCGAACACGCGACCAGGAAATCAATGTTCAAAGATCGCTCAGAGTTCTCCTATTCTCCAGTGAAATCTACCCGACTAACGATCTAATAGGTTCGAAGGAGATTGGGTACCTGAACACGTTCATTTCAAGTGATTGCCAATTGCGACAATCACTTCGAGGTGTTATTCCAAAGATGGGAGAGTCTCCAGTTTGGTGCAAAGCTCGTTGTTGGTAATGACAACAATCTCGAGCAGATCAACTAGAGCGGATCTCGACAATTTTCCCACCTTCCAAGCAATCTTCGCTCGAACTGACTTTTATTGGGATTCACTGGCAATTTTTCAATTTACCCAACACCCACCCAAAGCCATCTCCGGGCAGCAAGTGCACCCAACATTGAGGGAAACAGGGTTTGAAAATAGTGATCCACTCGGACCTGTCGCGTCATCCAAGAACTGGCATTATAATTACTTGAACAATCTTGTCAGTGTATTCCAGAGCTTGATATCACAGCTCCTTCCAATTTAGCTTCCCAAACCATCAACCAATCTACACGCGTCCGAGGAGTCGCCGTCAAACCATTGTCTGCTCCGAATAAAATCACGAGATTGTTGTTCTTTCTGGACCTTTGAGAAAACACACTCACTCACTCATTCACCGTGTGTGTGAGTGAGTGAGTGAGTGAGTGAGTGGGGTTCGAGCCTCCCCCTTTCTGCGTTTACTACCGTGGAGCAATCACTCGAAGTCCATGTGGCTGGCAATTCTTTCGAATTGGAGTGTGTGAATGGATCTGAAGATTTCTCACGAGTTTCGTAACGCTCGTAAAAAATCATAAGTTGCCAATCCCGTAACCATCAACCACACACTCTAATCTGGGCTGATGGTAGTGGTTCTGTGGCAGGTAGAATGGCTTTCCTTCTACAAATAGTGCACCATGTCCATGTAGTACTACACACATTTACACAGGCACAAGAGGGGTAAGAGGCTGGTTGGTTGGCTCTAAAGAGGTCCCGCTTCCATTGTGATTTATTGTTCAAACGCTAGATTTGCTGCTCCCTTTGATATGGTTCGTTACTTTCTCTGCATTCAACCAGTGGTCGAAAATAATAGACACAGACACTTGGAGGGAAGAGCAAGAGGGAGAAACACCGAGTTTGGGATTTCCCACCCACCCCCGACGACCCTTGAATTAACAAGATTTTCTGTACCTTTATTTGTTCGTCCATATAAGCATGGACAATCTCTATCAAAGTGGAACAATAGTTGGCCGATCGAAGACAAGTTATCTTTCCAATCAAATTCCGACGAGTCAGCTGCTGAATCTGGTTTCCAACTCGCAAACCATTGGAATGCTGAATGCAATTTCCCCATTTCCCAGTAGCTTGACAAGTTCAGCCATGGTTTACCTAATGCTACTGTACTCGATCCGAGCTCTGAGCTCTCCTTAGTCTTACCTTCAACTAAAGATGTCAGAAGAGTCACATTGGCGGCCTTTCGTCGACCTGCTGGCAAAGCGAGACCAATTTTGTCGAGTTTGTCGCGAAGGTTGCGTCCGCCATCTTTTGACTTGGCCCTGTGGAGACAAGAAGAAAACATGAAATTAGGGGGTCACTCGTTTGTATGCCAAATCCCAAATTTCCAAAACGGCATGGCTGCTACTTCAGCTCTCATTTTGTAGGGATCGATTGGTTGGAAAGAGGGAGGTTGGACGTTAGTTATCTCTGTATGGTTGAGCTAGTGAAGCGTGTTGGTCGAACTCCTCAGAAAATGGGTTCATCTTAATTGTCGGGCATAACTCACTGAGCATACAGACCACATGTCAACACTCGCATTCGCGTTTTTGTGGCCCCAACTAACTACCCATTCGTTTTGTGGAGGCACGGATGGGTGCTCGAACTTGAGAACGTGAACGTAAGTGCTTGCTCGAAAGGTTCTCAAGTCAATATTGAGAAGACCTGATTTGGAGAAGCTGCTCTCAACAAACGGGTATTGAAATAGGTATTGAAAAGTAGATTGCCAGATAAGCCTTGTAAAACGGCGTGTTTACGCTGGGTTAAACCCAAATTGAAGCACCAACCACTTTCACTCCAATCCTACGTTACATGTTCGAGCTGGAGGAAATGACTAAATAAAGTTCCACCAGAAAGATCCCTCTTTTTGCACAAGTTACTTTCCTCTTTTTAAAAAAAGTTGGAGACAAAGTAAATTATGGAAGTTGATCCTCTCCCCCTCTCTTGAGCAAAGGAAAATTATCCACCATACCACACATCTATCAAGGGAAGGAAGAAAAAAAGAGAGAGAGGGTGTTCTACGTAGGTCTAGTGTGTGTATCTGGATGGTGGGTGGATTTTTGCATTCTTTTGAGTGTTCTAAATGGAATTAACGGGGATCGCTCGAGGCCAAAAGGAAGGCAACTAAGGGCTTTCCAACCCCTCATCAGGCTGGCTGAAGCTTCATTTAATCCGAGAGGATACCATGCTAACTTGCCTCAAAGCGAGGGATAGCACAGACAATTCATAAATTGCATTGAGCAACATTGTCAAGAAGTGCATATGACGAATTATGCTCACGGATCCTGCTCAAAACTCGATTCGAACGAGGGAGAAAAGAAGACAAGACAAGGGAGACAGAGAGTAGTGAATGGTTAGGGGAGAACGATGCCATTAACTATGGTTTTGACATCGGAATGATAATGTTGAATTTCCTGGTGGTTAGAATCCGTTGAGAGACGCATCAACCCAACCAGAGGTCGCTTCAACTAAAACATCATTTCAATTCCATCTCAGCCAAATTCTTCCAAACTGACCGATATCCCGATTCTCCTTCTCCGAGTGCTTTGAAAGTAAACAAAGCTCGGCAGTTTCCCTAACTATATACGTATGGCGGCAATCGAAGGCGGCGGGGGAAAAAGGTCGGGGAAATCGTCACCAGCCAGGAAAAAAAAGGAGAGAAAGCTCTTCAAGTTGGATAGTACAGTGTGGTTACTCACCGCCGCAAGACTCCGCCCAAGAGAGACGCGTTCAGACATTCTGGTGGCGACAACCGGCGTTGGACTTCGGCCACAGTCACCTTGTATTTGGAAGTGGAACTTAGGAGGGAAAGGCGTCCGGGTACGGAACAAAACACATCGGCCGGACTGGTCATGAGACCGCTGCCATCTTTGATGTTGGGGTCTCGGGTGCGGATACCTGGGGAACAACAAGCACAAACTTCAGACACAGATTGAGGAGCGAATACTCTGTACTTGATCATATCAAGACTGGAGACAAAGAGCCAGAGAGAGAGAGAGAGATGAAGGGGGATGTATTTTTAGAGAAAACAAAAGAGGGTGACTTCAAAGGGCGAGGATTTCCTTTTTTCTTTTCGTCTTTACTCCACAAGAGAAGCAGTGGTCGATGGACTGGCTTGGCCAGTCGAGATTAGAAAAACAAAGTGGCTCACGTACCGTTTTCCCTTTTGATTTGGAAGGAAGGCTCTCCGGGTATAAAGGCTGTCTCGCCTTCAACGGGCTGAAAATGGATCCAGAAAAAGGTTTATAGAATGATAATATTGATCGTCATTTTGGAACCACCCCCAATATTGAGACTAGGTCTTTGAAAACCAAGCTCCAGCGAATCCGATCAAAGGTTGTTCGGAGGCTTTGTGACTCTCGAATGTAAGCAGTTTGTAATGGTTTGATCCTGATTTATCTCTAAGGTTTGCTTCATTTCATCCTAGGAGCTCAAACCAATGCCAAAGCCAACCTCCCAGCACTACCACCTCACAGACACATGGATTTTCATGCTTTATAGAGGTAGTAAGCACAAGATTTGGTAGTTAGTTGATGTGGTGCTAGCAGTAGGAGTAGAAGTAGTAGTAGTAGTAGTTGTGGAAGAAGTAGCTGAAGTCGCCTTGCCCGAAAAGGTAAAGGAACTTCTGGATGAAGTCGAATTTGTTGGGCTTCTCTCTCTCTCACACACACACATCCATGAACCTGTGGACAACGGCAATGCAGCCACAACAAAACCGAGTTGAAAGGATGAATTTGATAAATGTTGTTGAACACCTCCTGACAAGACAAGATGAAGCGAACCCAACCAAACATGGAAATCTCGAAATTCGATCAAAGGGTCCAGGACCCCGAATCTTGGGCGGCCCAATGAATGAGCAATCCACCCAATTGAGCATGACCCTAGATTTCAACTAGGACGAAGATGGTCATTTTTAGGGAGGAAATCTATCAACTGGACGGAGCCAACCCGAATGCACGACGTCTGGTCGGGTTTGTCCGGAGTATCATCATTAAAGCTGGTTCTAAGCCGACTCTTGACAATGCTTAGATGAGCTCCTTGGCACTCACTCCAACGAGCTCGATCAAGGGCTCTGATTGTGATCATACTAAGTGTTTGATCTCAATGAGAGCCTCAATGATCTTTTACGAGTACCTAAGAAGGCTTGTTTGCCGCCCGGTCTAACCCCACCGACCAGCTTCACCTTCCTTTATCATTGCCACCACTGACTCACACCATTACTTACTTCGTCTCACTTCATCTACCACTGATTAAGCCTTTTCAAGAGGGACGTGAAAGAAATGCAAGATAATAAAAGGAATCACCCTTAAATCTCCGGCTGGAATCACAATCGCTCAGAAGTCATTTTGATACCAACCAAGTATTGACCGACCATTCAGCTGTCAAGTGTCTCAGTGAAATGAATTTGGCTTATGGAGCCTGCTTCCACAGACATCATGCTCGTACTTCATGTACCTATACCTAAAGTCAGCAAGTGAGCGAGGACTACATATTACTACCTCACGTATCGTTCTTAAGGCCGTAAAAAGCGATGAATTCCAAATGAGGTCTTGGCCTCTGAACGGCTTACTGCGCTACGCATCCCTTCTTCTTATTCTTCTTCTATCTACTAGTGCTACTCCTACTGGGATCTGTTTTCGGGGAAAACACCATTAATAGCTGGCTCATCGAGTGGCTAAACTACCTATAGGACCTATTAAGTGAGGGCACAGGTGCTCGGGACTGATTTTTCGGACTGCTCTTCTTTTGACACTGAGAACAATTCCATGTCGAGAATCTCACGAGGACTTAAATGGCCATTAGCACCCAACTTGGATGGACCGACCTAAGATTTCTTCTCCTGGTGCTTTTGCTGGCTTAATGGGTGGTGGTAGCTGTAGCTGTTCTATGGTAGTTTTAACTTATGAGAATTAGAAGAAACTGTTCCAACGGATAATGAGGGGCGAATCATCATCATTCTTCGGGTGGGCAAAGCGAAACACCCAAGTGGGAAAACAAGGAGCACTTCCAAATGGCCTGACATGGATTACAATCATGAGGTTCCGTGTGAGTGAATGAGTCCTTCCTTCTCTTCCCAGGTACAACAATGGTCCCAAAATCCTGAAGTAATCTTTGCCAGCAGGGTAGAGCAAAAGAGCGGGATTCCTGTCAGCACCCACGGGAAAAGTGACGAACAAAAAGTCAAAGAAAAAGAACTTGAGGAAGAAAAGAGACCTATTGTTGAGGAACTGTCTGACATAAAAGAATCTCTCATCCACTTTCAACATGTCATACCATCCATCGCCGTGTGCGGCTTACTAGCACATCCATCTCCAATTTGCCTTTGAACGTTGGAAAATCGGCCCCGAATGCCGATTGTTTAGATGTGAGCTGTCAAGTGCAAAGGCGGGAGATTTAAATGTTCGTGACATTTCTCCTAACAAACAACGCCTCGCGCTCTTGGCCGGGTGTTTATGCACACTCAGGGAGATGAACGAAAATAATCATGGATGTTCTCCGATCCCTAGGGCCTACTCAGTGTTCTATACTCAAACACTGGAGTAGTACAATACGTTTTTAAGCAACGACAAGACCTTAGTTGTCGGCATCTCTTTGGCCATTTGAAGCTCTTTTTGTCGTTCGGTCTGAAAATTGACTTCTCCGTGAATTGAATAGGGAAGCTTTCAGAGCAAAGAAAAAAGAGAACCTCAATTGTCTTCCAACATCGATCTTCATCTCAATGGACCTTCAGGTCAAAGAGGAGTGCAAATCTATTTTTACCCCCAAACCGAGTGCATGTAGTAGTAGGAAACCCCAGACTTTTCAGCTTTCGAATGAAAGATGACAACCAAGACGGTCATCAACATCATTGCTGGACTCTCTGCTCGGGCTCGAGGAACCCCTTTTTCTGACCAAGTCAGCAAAAAATCCCACTTTCAAGGGATCGTCGGCATCGCGCGTGTGTTCGTGGTGTTTTTTTGTGGCATAGCGAACGGAGCTCTGTAATTGTTCTTTCTCCATCACTCCTTGACTTGGGTCAGACCAACTCAAGATCGAGAAGCCAAAGAAGAACAAGAGATGACGATGCTCTGATGCCTTGCCTCTCTTATTATTAGGAAGTTGGGCAAAAAAAATCTACAATCAAGCTCTTGAACTTGATTGACTTTGATGCACAGACTGACCTGCTCGTGTAACTCACGAGAGGAGAAGGATTAAAGTCTTAAATTTCACCCATGATGTGTAGAGAAATGGAGAGAAAGAGAGACCATCATACACACATGTCGTCAATTAGAAATGACCCCTCTGGTCAAAAACAATAGCATTGCCCTTAAAGTTTCCTCTTGGAAACAACCGGGTTTGTACCTACAAATTGAAGCTAGAAAACATTTGGTGATTACATCAAATGCTTTTAGCAAAAGTAAGGATCCCTCTTTTATGACTTGTTCGTTGTCGGGGAGATTTGGGAATCCTGAGTGATTAGACTACTTATCATGTTCGAGCATCTTAGTTATTGTTATTGTAAACACATTCATCTGTTCATCTTCCTAATGTTCGAATGTAGAGGTTGCTAGGAAGCAAAAGCAGCCTTTGCAATCCTCTAATCCTCGGAAGTATACAGTAGTAGTATCGGTTCGTATCTCGAGCTCTGATGTACTAAAACTTTGCTGACAAAGCGCGGCGGATTGGCCTTCTTTGAATGCTTGATCGGGTCGATCTTGGACAATGTTTTCAAATCATGTTTCAAATTTGCAATCATGTTTCTCTTATCTGATTCTGAATCGGAGCAAAGTGATGTCGAGAGATCTCGCGTGGAATCTCTCGTGGTCGAACACTGAGAAAGACAGAGAGAGAGAGAGGGAGGGAGGGAAGGAAAAAATGATATTCATTTTCCAGATCAGGTTCTCGGAGGAGAATGTTCTGCACTTTTTTATTGTTGGCCAGCATCCTCTTGCAGTGACTTAGCCTTTGGTGTATGTACCCACAGAGACCCAGTGAGCCCTGGTCAAATGTTCTTCAGCAGCACTTCTGAACCAAGAATGTGCAGGGGAGCATTGCTGGCATTCCTCGAGCGTGTTCTCAATCGCTACAATTCAATTGAAGGCCTCCTCTAACTCCAAGTCGAGCAAGCAAGCAAGCAAGCAATCCGGGTAATAACTTCTTTTGTTCTCTTCTCTACTAAGTATCGACGATTTGGTTGATGGCTGCTGGCTGGCTAACTTCTCGAACCGTTTCAAATATTGCTCAAAACGACAAATTAAGAAACATATTCACGGTATGAATGACGTGTATAATTGTGATGTGTTTGACTTTTGTGTGCTCCCCATAGAATCTCAAACCCTAGCAATTGGTCGGAATGTTCAAATGAAGAAACCATCCATGTTAATTGCGCTCTACGATCTGGAGATTAATGTTACTTGGACAAGAAAATGAGGGCATCCAAGTTGTTTGCCTCAACGGAGCCGCCAAGAAGGGGCCCTCATTTTTTTTCCTCGTTTTTTTTAAAGAGAGGGCCCTCGTCGAACTCGAAGAGTGCTATAAGTAACCATTAACAGGTTTTTGGTCGCTCTCGTATTAGAAAAAAAACTTTTGATAAACGCAAACTCTGTGTTCCAGGCCTATAATCAAAGAACTGCTCTCAAGCTCAAGCTGCCACCAACCTGTCTTATTACATCTGGGCTGCTCTCCACAAGTTCCAACCAGACTTTTACGTTATCGTGCCTTTGATGTTTCTCATATAAATATGTGGCATTCAAAACAGCAACTTGATCCTCATTGGGTGCTTTATGAGTCGCAAAATGACCAATGATAAAAAAGAACACCTTCGTATTCCAAAATGTCTAGTTGGATCTTGGACTTTAGTGCTAGAGATATTTGGTAAATTTTCACATTTCTGAATTATCATCCGCGTCTCGCATGTGCTCACATCATTGCATATAACGATTCAGATTTACGGTGGCAAAAAGGGTTTGGCCGATCCTGGCAGAACCCAGCAACCCACGTGGACTACTTCTGAATGGACAGGAAATCTTGGCTTCATCAGGTTGTCCAAAAATTGCTGAACCAAGAACAGTGTTTGTTTGAGAAACCCCATTTGTGAGCTAGGGAAATTGGATTAGGAATTAGAATGCAAGACACTTCTTGTTAAGAGGTCCATGAACCATCAAGACGAAGGTGATGGCGTGTGCTTATGAAAATGATCATCACCACTCTTCTCGTTCCACTGACGTGAGGAGTTTAAAACCCATGCAGATTTTTACTCAGGGTTGGTGGAAGGGAGGGTTTTCGGGAAATGAAATTAAGCCTTTTTTCCCGTCTCATTCGAATGAAATAAAGCCGGGTTTCCCTTTGACTTTCTGCTGAATCAGATAAAAAGAAGTGCATCTAGACTCAAGTAACTGTCTTCCATTCGTTCTTTCTCTCTGGGTTTCAGCTGAATTCTTGGCCGAGTTGGTTGTTAAGCACGAAAATCACACTCATTTTTAAATGGAAAAATGCCCTATCAAACGATCTCTTTCCTTCTGTCTCATTCTTATGGGTGAGTGGGTTAACCCATGTATGTATGTGTGAAAGAGGGAGTCACACCGCCATAATTGGATGTTTCTTCCCTCTGATGCTCAGCCACCGCATGGAAATGGGATCTAAATCATGGAATCTATTATTAACAATCCCCAAGCTTAATTGCCTCCAATCCGTTTCCTCCAAACCCTTTCCATCGACCAGAAAAAACAATGGTTCGGGCAACAAACCAACCAATGCATTACAAACGGGAGAGATAGCCAAGTGGTAAGAAAAATCAGACTTACGTGTTCATTGTTGTTGACTGTGATGTTTTCATGGGTTTCCAAAGGTAGACGAGTGTAGTGATCTGTGGCTCTTCGATCGTATGAGAAAGCTGCGTGCATATTCGCCTAAAAATGAGAGAATAAAAGGGGCTCAAAACCAAAGCAACCAAAAAAAGAGAAAAAATCAAGCGTCGAGCCTTCTTTTGTCGCTCAACATCCCAAATGAAGATAGATCGACAATTTCAAAAGACACCGTCAGAAAATTGCTCTTATTAGAGCAAGGGGATTTCTTCACTGGTTCTCGCCTCCTGCTGGACATGAGTTTGGGCGTAATTGAATTTAACTTCCCCCCTCAATGCTTTGCAGCACGTACGTATACAAAGTACATAGAAGAGCACCCAAGTCTGACTGAGTCGAGTTCAAAGGCTGAATACCTAGCTCGAGAGCTCCTTTCAAGCCGTCGTCCACTTCCAAAAGGCATTCAAATCCGACCAGTTGTTGCGTTTGAGAGGCAAATCAGTGCCAGCTAGCCCCCCAATAATGGCTCTTCCTTCACAACCAATCCCGCCAAAGTCATAATAGACACACAAAAAGGAATTCATTTAAGCGCAATTAAAACCTCGTTCCATCCAGAGGGAGAACTCGGCTCTCCATTGGCTTAGCTTGACTTGAGTTGGTCCCTGAATTTGGCACTGACACGAAACTTGACGACGGGAGCAATTTCGAGTCAGGCAAGGAGGAAATTCCAGATCTTCAACACTTGAACGACGACCTGAACTCCAATTCCCCACCTACATACGAGGACGTCCATTTCATGTGGTGGGTGCATGCAGACAGACACGGTCGGACAAAGGTTGAGAAATTGGCACAAATTTGTGCAAACCCATGGCCAAACCGGGGGGGTTGGCTTCTGTCTGGAGGCGCGATGTCCAGAGAAAAATAATGCGAAAATATGCAAATTGCGGGGATGAGTTAGTTGATGCACGCTCTGTTTGCAAAAAGTGCCAATAACGATAAGTAAGTAAGCAAGTGAGTGAGTGGAACATATCAGTTAAACATAGAGTATTCTAGTTTCATACCCTCGAGGCTTTCTTTTTCATCCGGAATCGCCAGCCAACGGGCAAAGATGAACAAACCCATTATTCTACCGTATTATGACAAATGGAAGGAATCCTAGTTGACATTCAAATCTGGCCAATTTGTAAGCACACATATATTTGCACCACTTACTGAGATTGGAGATGGACCAATCCCCGAAACAAGGAACTTGGAATTTGAGCTTACCTGTGAGGTTTGAAAATGTAATGAATTATTTAGACTATAGGGATCACCCGCCGAGAGGTGTGGCGATTGGGTGCCAAAAACCTCTGGCGGAGTCTGTTGAGGAAAAGGCGGGAAATGATAAGGCGGGTTGAAGTCCGTCCGATGATTTGAGCCGGGAAAGGTCCCGGATGAGATGCCATGACTTAAGCGTTCCTGGAACAAAAACAAATGGAAAGCACATTTAGTCACACATTCATAGCTGCTTGAGTTTGAGAGCGTGGACTGATATTCGGATTGGCCAAACAAAACGAATCCAGAGAAGACAATCAAAAACGAATTCAGATCGGTGATCAAGAGTGTTTACGCGCTCGATGATGAGACTTTCAAATTGCGCCCCAGATCCATTCAAGCCTGATCGCCATTTGTTTGCTAGTCATTCCATGGTCATCGGGAACATTGAAGAAGGTAGAGGCCAGAAGACACTCACAATAAATCACAATTTCTGCTCCACTTTTCCCTCTTCCTTATCCACGTGCTTTTCAGCACTCGGGAGTTTTTTTACAGGACGGACCATCATCTAGTACTAGATTTGCTTTGGTTTTCTCAGGCCGCAAGCAATGGACACACACACATACATTCATGTGCATGAATTGAAAAGAAAGGAAGGAAAAAATGATCTCTTTCTGTTTGTGAGTGTGTCTCGCAGTATTCCAGAAATGTTTTATTCTTTCAACCTTTTGTTGTGGCTTTTCCGTCCGTCGGTCCGTTCGTCCGGATTCACATTTTTTCCCAGCCACATTTACTGAAGCAAGTAAATGGCCTGGTCATGGTCATAATGGCCAACGCCATGATCATGACAACCAACGAACCAACAAAACACATCTCGGAAACAGGTGGAAACACTCATCATTCCTCCATAATCTATCCACACTCACACTCAAACACACATGTTTGGTTCCGGTGGTTGATTCACCGATTTACGAGCCTCTCGTGCCAAAAATTATGGTTAAGATATTACGATGGCCGCCCTTTGGGCTCAAACTAGGCAACAAGTCGGCCATGACTGGACAAAAAAAGAGCAGCATTGCCCAAGAAGAAACGACCCAAAGGACTCTCTCATGACCGATTGTACCCTACATAGAGAGTACAATATAACAGTGGGGTGAGGGTTCAGATGATGTTTGGACGTTTACAACCATCAGCACACCGATGAACCCCAGATAAGATTTCCGCGATGGCAAACATGGAAAACTTGTTCATCAGCAAACTGGTCTGATTTAAAAGCAGTTTATGGCACATTTAAAAGCCAAACCTTTTGATGGCTTTGCAACCCTCCCGTGTACAAACGTATGGACGTACTCCTCCCCAGAAAGAGAAGATTTGGTGGCCCTGACCAATTCACAATGTCATTTGCTTCCACCAAAGTGAACAAAAATTTGAGAAAGAGAGAGTGAAAATGGGGATTGCTAAGGTCCACAACCGAACCAACTAACCAACCAACCAATCGGCCAGCCAGCTAACCAACCAACTAAACATCAAGTCTAGAAGGCAGGTTTGGACTGACCAGGTCTCTCGTCATGGATATTCAAGTTGACAAGGGTTTTATGAGGCCATGGTAGAAATTGGACACATCAGGATTGAAGTACCGTTGCTGGTTGTCTTGGACATTGCTGCCTTGACAAAGTCGTCAAAGGGTACGAAAACGGGACTGATGAACTGTGAAGAGTGGTGGTGCTAAGGGTTTTTTTTCAGGGTCCAAAAAAGGTGTCCCCATTTTTGCTCCAGTTTCTGTTCTCTCTCTTTCGACGACGGTCGTTTTACAATCGGATAGATTTTCCAGTTTCTTTTCCAAAGGGATTTGTAAAGGGTGCTTACCTCCATCGCAGTCGACATTTTAAAATGAGGATGGTCAAGGTTGGGGGCGGACAAGAGGTGCATGAAGACTGTTCAAGTGCACATTGGGTCTCAAACGGTTCCACAGAAGGCAAATTGCAACACGATTTCTGATCAAGTAAGCCTCGGGAGCACCACGTCACTTTTTTTTATTATCGCTGTTCCCCTTGCGCTTATTATTATATATATTAAAACATATATATGTGTGTGTGTATGTGTGATTGTGTCACAATGTCTA
>JAAGOF010000055.1:366038-466171 GCA_010645155.1 Tigriopus japonicus | reverse complement strand
CCACGCAGTCAATGATGATCATGATGATGAGGATTTCTTGAATCTTACTCCAGGCGGGTCTGTTCGAGCGGAAGACAAAAAGAGGAGCAAGTTGACGCCTCGGCGACATTTCCCAAACCCAGTTTTCCTTTCGCCGCTCTTTAGTCCGCCACCTCTCGAATTTATTTATGCATTGCGTATGGATCCGATGATTGACCATTTGGTGGCTAGAAAAAATGATGACACTCAAAGGGTATTTATTGCCGGAGAGCCAGAGAGAGAAATGTTCTTGTGAGTGGCAAAAAGCCCTTTCCCAAATTGCCAATTTCTTGCGCCTAGAAGTTGTTTCAGTGTGGGCACTCGAATTTGGATGGTGGCTCTGGTCGTCGATGTCGGTAATGATGATAACGGTTGCCTTTCATTTATCAAAACGAATATATGCATTTGGTAATTACTCTTGGATAGAATTTAAATGCTGGGCAAAAAAACAAAGATGATATATAACTTGAGTCCTGAGGTATCATTGTCACTAGCAGGAATACATTTGCAAAGCAAATACGCGGCTTTTTACGGGCTTTTCATCATCGTGAAGTGAGAAATCAAAGGGTGACCAGAAAAGGGTTTGATACAGAAACCTACGTAATCGAGACATTATGGATCCCAAGTCCCAAGTCAGACCATAAGAACATCTATATCCCCCTACGTAATGGGGTTTTGAGCGAGTTTTGAAGGGTGTGGCCATAAATCTTGAAATTTGATTTCCTTTTCCCATAAAAAAAGTATGATCAATCTATTGAGAGCGAACTCCATCGTTCTTCCCCAGAAGGAAAGCTCTCTGGCTTGCCTCCGCATCAATTGTTGTACAAGCTAAATCTATCTTTAATATCAACCCTATGTGTATACCGCCAAATACCTTAAAACACCCCAACCACTGCTCAAAAAACAGCGTAGCTAACAGTAAATGGATAAATTCCAGCCTTTTCATTGAGACGTCTTTGGGGAGACGTTATATGGGATATGTGGAGGCCAGTCCCAAACCAATTCTTAGCTTCCCGCCTAATCGAGAACTGCTGGGTTAACAATAAAAATACCTTGTAATCCCACTAACTGCTAGGGCTGCTTTAGGAAGGGATGTGGGGATCGAGAAATAAATCCGACAGTGCTCACAATGGAAAATTTTGAATGGTTCGAGACGATCGAAGAGTTCCATCTTCCAACTCGAAAAAAGTAGAAACTCTCACATACACACACACAACATCCCAGGATCGAAGTAGCTTGCTTGCACTCAGAGTTAATCTAAATCGGTTCATTCATCACTTTTGGGGTGTAAGAAATTGAAATGATTTGAGATGTCAAGACTTTTGGGGTCGAGCTCCCCAAATGAAAGAGGGGAAGTAAGGAGAGTACCTTGAATTGGTTGGTTGGTTGGATCTGGGTACAAGCCGTTAATGATGAGAGCCATTTATAACTATTTTGACTTCAAACCATTACACAGGAGGATTTAATTGTAAGTAGTTCGAGGAATCTGGAGGTTCTTGCTCGTGAAAATGGATCGGAATGAATTGGGACGCAGGCAGAAAGACTTTGGTGGTGGTGAATTCGAGATCAAAGGAATCGAAAAAATTGGCAAAACATTGATCATTATGATTTCTGATGCGGTCTCGACTACCAACCTAGCTAACGAACTTGGCTTGGTTGGGTTGTTGGTGAACTTCAATTGCTAATGCGCAAGCAGCCACAGAAAGGCAATTGGTAGCCCACCACAGATTTTGGATTGCTGAATCTTGATGGCAGTCTCATTTTCATGGCTAAACCAATACCAAAGTGATCAGGAAGGAGCTTCTCATTAGCATCGACATTTTTCTTGCAAGCGCATGTTGCGAGATCAAACTGATGGATCAAAGGTCATGTTGATGGGAGATTACTAAATCGACAACGAACTGGCTCATCTATCAGCGCAAGACATCTATGGTTGCCACCTGAGAGTCATGGTTTGGTGTCTGGCGGTAAGATAAGAGCTACCTACTCATTTGATGGATTATTGCTCGGGCTCAATTTTGTACATCGTTGAAACTAAAGCACTTGTTATCAGCTGTGGATCAACCGAGGGGTCCTTCTTCTTTGGTTGGACTGGTTGCATGCAGGAACTGCTGGAACCCCCAACCAACAACCACCGACGTCAAAATTGCCAATTGCCTGAATGGACACCAAAGTGCCAATTCAGAAGAGGCTTGGGAAAAGATCATTGGCAGGAGGATTCAAGAGAGACAAGAAGACGACAAAGTGCCTCCAATGATGCCAATGCTACCCGACTCAATTTCCCACTCTTAATATGTGTTGCATTGAGTTTGACATGCTTTTTAAGTGCACTATTTTTGTAGATATAGCTCACTGATGGCCTCAACAGTTGTCAGGTGAACGATTGAGAATATTGAATTTAGCAGAAGCAAATCAAGTGCACATGCTGCTTTCCTTTAGTATTTTTTGCGTTTGCTGTCCCTTGTATGAAAGTAATTCGGAAAACTCCCTGACGTTGTCTGCCCAACCAAACATTGTAAGTAGATTAATCCAAAAGACCCACTTTGGTTCAACCATATCTTACCCGGTATTCAAATGCACGTTTTAAACTCGAAATCCGTGGGTCAAACTTCCTGATTGGCTCCTTTAGTTGCTAAGAAACTCCAGAAAACTACTTGAGTTTCAGGATGCCGGTTTTACCCCTGTGACACCCAGTAAAATAGTAGAACTAGCCTGGCCCAATGCCCACCCAATCGGGTGACGTCTATTTTTTGCAACTTGTCTTTCTGTTATCAGAATGGCATTCTTATAGTTACACACAACCTGGACTTCTCGGCAAGCAACCAGGATCTGAGTTGAACTTGTTTTAATGACTTTCCTTGTTAGTGTGTTTAGAGGAAGGGGGATTTTTTATGAAGTTTCACGATAGCGCCATCCGAACATGCGTGGCTAAGGTATCTTTAGATATCAATCAAGAGTTTTGGCCGTAGTTTGCTCCCGAAGAAGGGGGAAGAACATTAAGTCTCATTTATTTTTGGGGGTTATTCGTGCCAAAACAGGTCTTTTATTAGAAAATGCAGTTAGCTTTGGCCATCCGGAGCATACATACACTGTACATACACGCATTGGAGTACTTGTGATGGCAGAAAGAAAGACCGAACGAAGCCCTTTGAAATCGTTACGGCGTTAGCCTTGTAGGAGGTAAGTAGTTAGTTGGCAAGTGGCATTATTCAAGATGAGGGAGATCGCGGTGGTGTGATATTTCATCTCTCTTTTTCTCGCTCCTCGGCAGGCTAAGAGCCCTAAATTGGAAGCCTGTCTCAATATATCTTGAAAGTGATATAAATTCTATGCTAATTAGGCCTCGTTTTGGCATTTTTCCCCTTCCTGCATTCTGACTCATTCACACTGTCCACGAGGGGTTGCAAAAATACGCCAAGAGAAGAGAAAGAAATGAGCCTAAAAATCCGGTCTCGGACGCCGCCGTCGGAATAGTTGAGTTGCACTTCTTATTATAGCTCGGCTTGGAAGCCCTTCATATCTTATAATAATAGCTAATGGCCATTTCAAATCATGGATCATCCCTTGACATGAAACCTCATTTCGACTGCAAAACCTCAAAGGCTTGATGATCCCCGTCCTTCCAAACTGGAGCGAGCAATACTTTCTGACTGACTCTGTGGATGGAGAGAAGCAAAAAGGTTGCTTCCTCGGCATCCTCACTGATGTACGTGTATAGACAGTTATAGCCAGTCTCTTCCACCATGAGCATGATGAGTGACTGACAAAAACCTGCCACAATTACCATGTTACGACTTTTTCTCGGCATTAATGATAAAATAATCATAAGTGCAACCTCATTCCACCCATCCGTCCAGTCTTCCACAAGAGCCGCCACCAGGGTTGCCACTCACCCTTGGTGGATCGACGTGATGAAAAAATCCCAGAGCATTTTCTTCCACGAGAGGAAGGATATTTTGCCAACCACTGAATACGATTTTGCACCCAATAGGAAACTTTCCTACTTTCCGTGGCTCATAATCCTGACAGACGATGCATTGCGGAGGGCCTGGCCCTATAATTACCGAGGCAAAAATCCCCAATGATATGCATCAGAAATGAGCATTTTATGCGCCTTTTGGGGCCGAAAATGGGTCTACCGGTGATGATTCGCCTCGCAAACGAACGAAAAGGAAGATACAAGAATATTAAGAAGCATCATGGCTAAATCGGGCGCAGATTTGGAGACAGGAAATATACGTAGTTTGTACACAAGCAGAGATGACTGCCGATCGATCTTCATTTCTGGCCATAGTGGCCTTCACTCGTTCCTTGTCTGATTTACACACGAGTTCGCTCGTTTGTGTTTCGACGAGTAATATCTCATATTTTTATTTCCCTTATGTGCACAAATGTCTGGAATCTCCCATGAACGTACTACGCTTTCATTTTCTTCGCCATTGGTGTTGAGTACCAATTTCAGGCGACCACCTCGCTCCAAATTACAAATTATGTCTCTGCCATGAACCAAAGCCAGCCAATAGTAACCAGCCAACCAACCATTTTCTGTTTAGCAAACTGTCGACACTTTCATTTGGAAACTGGCCTTAATTTCTGACCGTACATGAACTCCAGGGTTGCCATGGACATCGGGGGTTAAATGGATGTCTAGGAAATGTGATGGTTCTGACTCTGAATTCTCATCTGTCCTCCACCCACGCTTATGAGCCTTCAAAACCCCGACATTATTGACACTGATGTAATGAAGCAGTCTACGCCTTCCGAATCCGAGTACGTATGAGGCAATAACACCTTCTTCAAATTCCACTTTTGGGAAGCCTGTCAAGAAAATGTTTGAGAATTGCATTTCTCTCCAAAATAGTTTACAATTGACCAAAAGAAAAGGAAACTCGCCCTTGGGGCAAGTGAATGAAGAACCAAGGTCCAGATCTGTGGCCAATTCGGAGGAATCATTTTCTGACAGATTACATGTCATTGGACCGCCGTCGCCGCCACCAGCACCAACGTCTTGGTCACCACTCATGTGGCTAGCACGATTTTATTGGCATATTAGAGATAATGACATTAATCGAAATGTCTTCTTGGCACTCTCCCAGGAAAACAAATTCCAACCACCGATCTAAGGACGTTTTCCCTCATGTGTTACATGCCGTTTTCACCCAAAAAGAGCTAACCTGTGATAAAAGTAGGGAGTTGCAGCTTTTCCCTTGGAACACTGGTTATAATCAATGGTAACGCCATTAATCTAATTGTAAATTAGGATTAAGAGTCAGCCTCCCATTCCCGAATGTCGAGAGAGCCAGTGGGTCAGTCAGTGTTGGTCGGATGACCATTCGCTCTTTGAAAATTGGACTCGGGGCGTTGGTGTGGCTGGAGGCCATGCAAGTGTGGCTTCAGCGGATTTTTCAACCGAGGCCTCTCAATCTCTCTCTCATTCATTGGATGGATGGATGGGGAACCAGCGAACAAACACACTCATGCAAACGTAGGCCGTGTCCGTTTATTACGTTCGTATTTTGTGAGATTGGCTTCATTTTGATAAATGTCCGATGGCGGAGGAACGTGCCACCCATCGGCTAGATAGCTTGCTGGCTTCAAGGCGAGCTGATTATCGGTTCCCACTCCGTCCGAGAAAGTAATTTATAGATTTAAATACCCGGATGGCTAACAATGTCCAGAAGGGATGGGGGATTATGCAAAAATGGTTGGTCATCCTCTCCAATCTAGAAACACGTAGTTCGTGGGTTATTCAACACGGAGGAGGAGGCGGTTGACCAATAGGAAGCTTCAAGACAACGAGAAGTAGGAGGGAAGCGGATTACCCCATATACATACTCGTACATATCGTGGTGCTTCAGATGTCAGATGTAATGTATGTGTTCAAGGCAGGTCTGATATACCCAAGATGTAGGTAATACAGGTAGGACAAGCTATAACTTGTCTCGGGGCCAGAGACAAATGCTTCCATTAACAAGATGCGTAGATGAGAAAGGGCCGATTCAATTCCTTAGCGTCATCCTCATAACCAGGAGTGCCTTTTAATGAATATCCCCCCGTTCATGCCCTAGAGAACTGGACTAGATGATGGCCTGACCAACGTCCATTGGCTTGTTCCCGGTTCACAATGCGGTTAGTTATGTCGTGCTTGCTTTGGAATCAAATCGGAGACGGATTGAATTTCACCCCATGATTGATCAGGGTTTTGGAAATTTCTTCATATATGTATATTTAGATCTCACCCCGGAGTGATGAAACCATCGATCAATGCTCGATTCCAATCCATTCCATATACATCGGCTGGCTGGATAGCTGTGGTCTTCTTTCAATTGGCCGTGATGTGCGTGAGCTCATTCGATGAATTGTGTAAGTGGATCAACGTGAAAATTAAATTTCTCCCTCAAGTCAAAAGTACTTAAAGACCTGCCGCTTCTCCTCCTTATACTGCTACCAGTCCTACTACTGTTTCCTCGTTTGGGAACGATCTTGCCTTCCACTGCTTCTTCTCCTTGTTCTCCTACCACCAAAACCATCACCACCACCACCACCCAGAGCAGAGTATATATTTGACGTTCTCCTCCTTCCTTCCAAAAAATGTGCCCCCAAACCAGCCTCAGAGGCACGAAAAAAGTCACCACCATTGCTGGAACGGCCCTCATCACCATCCTGGGAAGAAAAGTGATTGGCGTCACCACGACCATCACCACCGAACCAGTCGGACACGTGCCAAACCTCGAGCAAATGGCGGATGACAATTTTCAATTTCCAGTGCACTTTCGTCAGCTTCGGCGATCTTTTGGCTGCCGCACTCAAGAGCGAATTGTACGTAGAATGAACGCCTTTTAAGTGAATGGCCATCATCATTAGGATTATCTTCATCATCTCCGTCATCTTATACATGTACTCTACAGAAGTCGGGGTTTGGTGAAGCCAGTCAACAGGACTTTGGAGACACGAGAAATGGTCAGGGATAATCGGAAAAGAAAAGCCGGGCTGCAAAGAAGTGCATTTGCGCCAGACGGGTAGACACATTCACATTTAGAAAAGCACCTTGGCAGTTTTGAAGCCCTCTTGCAAGGAAAGTGCTTGCTTCGATTTGAAACTGGGATGGCGAAAGCCAAAGTTTTAGTGCCGGAGAAAGCGTTTGAACCCCGCCTGAAGATAACGGACATGCACCAATATGTTGTTACAGTTTCGACATCACTGGACTGTTATAGTTATAAAGGTGTAAAATCAGGTCGAGCATTCGGCATGGTTATTTGTTTGTTTGTTAAGGAGTCAGTACATCACTAATAAAGGGTGTTCCATGAATTGAAGGCATATTCTCGCTCCTTGCCACGTTTTGGCTGCCAATGGTATATTTTGGTAGTTGATTGCATTGAAAGACGGTTCAACGCTAAATTTTGACTCCAAAGAGTTAAGTTTGGAGGGTGGCAGTCAGCGAGGATCGAACCCCAGCCATCCACACGACATCACCCCTTGCATTCTGCTTGGATCATGTTCAGTCGGTCTTGTTCTCGGAAAAAAATGTCAAACCTTTCTGATGCTAATGTTTGATTCCGAAAACATGATGCCGGAGAGGTGTTCTGTCTCATCTGGACGTTGTGGAGCATTTCATCTTGTCTCCCAATAATGCATGTTGTTGGATCCATGGAAGCTACTAACCTACTCATTTGAGGGGAGTGATGGTTGCGTTGCTGTGTCGGTTATGCCGTGTTTATTGGTAGTCTCTCTGGTTCTCTCTCTGTCCAAATTATGATCGGGAGCTCTATGGAAGCCATGCTCAATTACAGGTTTTCTTGGCGAGGCATGAAATCGCATTATATTCAGCTCCTTAGACATTCAACAGAGACAAGAAAGAGCTCCCTCCAAGAATGGTCGTCGGACGGGGTTTCGACCTCCATCTGAAAGTCCTTCCTTTCACTCTTCTTGGTTGGCAGACTTGCTCCCCGGTGGTTGGTAGTGTTATCTCTCCCTCGTTAAAAGCATTTCCAGTGCAAGAACAATCCGATTGGACACGGACTACAAGAATGACTAAATCCATGCAGATGTGAGGGCTTCTTGTTTGGCCTGAGTTGTTTTATTTTTACTGGCTCTAGATAGATTCGTTGATGTGAACGAAGGTGCCGTCGAACATTGGCGATCGCTAAAATGATCTATTACGGCGTTGAAGGATTTGAGGAATTCGTTCACCGTCTCTCTTCGAGCTAATGGTGTTAGTGTGGAAATTTCCAAATTTCAACCATTTGGACGCACGTTCAGTAGTCGAGGCGACCGGATTGCCACCAAGATCCATTAGGCCCACCACGTAAGCTGCTGTCTTGACTTGGCCATTGGAAGCACCTAGTTGCAGTAGCCATGATAATATGCTGGTTATAAACACTCCTTCCAACTGAGCACAAGTCCCAATTGTGTTTGAAGTAAAGATAGCCACACATTCACGGTGAGAAATCCGCCTCCGGCCAAACCAATACGTACCGTTCTCTTTCGTATTTCTTTTTTTTCTGGCAAAACCTGACGGTCAGGGGGGCTCATGAAGAACCTCGCCACAATACGAATTAGTGTAAAATTACATATATCTCTGTCTTTATGCCATTGTTTTCTCCGTCTATCCTAAAGCCATGCAATTCGTCAAGAGAGTGAGAGAACGGCAGTTTTCACCCATCCGGACAATGGATTCTTGGTCGTCGAACGAACCAAGGTTCCGATGCGTCAGATTCACTCTAGAGTAATTTCTATAATGATAATCCGAATAAATCACGTGATCCCTTATGTTGTTCACGTTGTTAGCAACGGTTGAACTGCTGCCTCCTTCTCAATGTGTCATGCCACTGATTACTACCTCAACAAGACAACGACAATCAAAGCTCGTTGAAAGGTCGAACCAAGACTAATGATCAGCCTCCATTATTGGACACAGCATTTTTTTTGAGTCCACCGATGAGGATGGAGTACGTTCGTATGTAACTGGATGGTTCCGAGAGACCCAGGAGTCTTCATGCACTTGTTCTTGTGATACCACATCTACATTGAGATATGTTATTACACCAAGATTTATGGCTTTCCCGCTTTGAATCGGCTTCGAATCCGACCTTGAAACACCAGATTATTTGACATTCCACCGTTCGTTTCTACGATTCTCTGTTTGAAAGGAAAAGAAATACCCAATGATGAGCCAATTTCGAGTACAGCACGATCGGTCTTTGACGGTTTTGAAGGTGTTTGGAAACCCCATTGAAAAGCTTATCGTTTCCCTCCCCTTGGTTCCATTGTGCCCGAGTGAAGAAGACGAGCCCAATCTAACCCCATTTGGGGTCGTCCGTGAATTACGTGATTATAAAAGAACCGCGTCCACTAACGCACATACACTGAAGGAGGAAGAGCTCAAAGCAAAGTGTTGCTTTGAATTTGGACACTTTCAGGCACATTTTCAGACTCATTATCAATCCGGCTTTTCTCCTCCAGCTCGAGTTGGATCATTGATCTTGGCCGTATCCTATAGAGGGTCCACCATCTACTGTACATACAGAGAGTCGCCCTCAAAATGGGCCAAAAGTTGCCGGATCGGTGAAACCGACGGACGGAAAGACGGACGGATCTCTATTGTACTACAAGTAGTAGGTTCTTCAAAGGGGCGAGGAGGAAGACGACCAGGTTGACCAATGAACCCTTGGAGTCTATCATTAACGGCAGGGGAAGCACACTTTTTATGAGGGAAAATTGCCTTCGGAAAATCACATTATCATGAGAAAGGAACCCAAACTGTTGTGAATTCTCAAAATAAGAACGAATTTGGAACCAGTCCATGGCGCTCTCTCTCTCACTCTCAATGTGTCTTTCGTTCCTTACGTAGTTCGTGGACTGACTCTTTGCTCTTTGTTCAGATTGACAGTCCGTCTCTGGGTGTTTGGGAATTATGAAGAAAAATAAGATACCTCGGGAAGAAACGGTTCTCAATTTCGAAAGAAAATGGCTTTTCGAGACAGCTTTTCATTTGGGGAGGGGATGAGATGGCCTTTCGTTGTTTTGAACACTTGAATATTAGCTGCCAACTTGAAGGGACCGAGGAACGAACGAACGGCTGTGGTTTTTTTCCCTTCTGCCTTCTCCTCATCTTTTCCTTGGGCTGCTGTACGTACTTGCTTGCTGCCTGGTGTGTCAATAACTTCAGAGTCCACCTGAGTTTGGGAGAGACGACAGAATCGACAAGATGATGAGGGAGGCAACCAACAACTTGCAACCACTGGTTGAACGACATGGCAAAACCAAGGGACGGACGGACCTCTGAAAGCACCTTCAGAGGGCTGTAATGGAGTCTTATGCAAGTGCAAGTCCCAAAAACGTCATTTTCGGTTTTCCATAGACTAGGTTTCCAGAGAGTTTAATATCTTATTAAACAATATTTTACTCTAAGCACAGAGCACGGAATCATTGAAATTCTGTCTCAAAACAAAACATCGCCCTAGCTTAAAAAAAAGAGTGAGATAAGACATGAAACAACTCCACTTGATTTGCCAGTTTTGATATCAGAATAAATATCTAAACATGAACGAAACAGAAAATTATAATGATCGCTAAGAGATGAAAGCAGCTCTCTGTTCTTTCATTAGAGTCCTCTTTCTCGTTGCCAACCATCAAAGATTAGTGGTTGGGCACATCGATGGCTCATTTGTGCATGGTTCTCAAAAAACGTACCGCAACCGATCATGGTTGTTGTTGTTGTTGTTGCTGTTGTTGCTTTTGGTGATCATGAGGCTGAGGAAGACAACAACTGTTTGAAAGGCATTATGAGGGCTTCAACTAAGAAAGAGACAGTATATGATATGCATAAAATTATGGGATGCCATCCATGTTGGTTGACCTTTCTCTGGAGCTAAAATCGTTGGCTTCCAAGATCAAGGACATTTATCTACTTCTCAACCTTAATAGCACAAGAAACGTACGCTTTCAGATTACGATCGTTTTTTTTTTTTGCCCCAATTTGAGTCGGATTTGGAGTTGTTTTTATTGGGCGCTGATCGTAATAGATTTTGGTTAGGAATTGATTGGTTGATTGAGGCACTCTAAATTGAGGATGACTCACCAATGTGCGAAAGTCGTTGTTCTCAACGCTTTTTGCTTTGCTGGTTCTTTGTTTTACTCCCTGAAACCCATAATGTCGCCTCAAATTAGCATTTTGACGTTCTACAAACGAAATGATTTTTTCAATCACAACCGGTTGATGGATGCGAAAAACTTATTCAACATTATCGATTCAAAGCAACAAGTAGAAAAAATCAAGACCAGCCATCCTTTAAGGAATATCTTCCAGTGGCCCATCGCAAATGGAAATGTCATGGAGTGATCGTTGATCGGTTGGAATGATATCTATTGATCTGTTTGTCTCGTGACAATCCATGCAAATGAGTTACCGACCGCAAAAGACGTGTCTCGCTCGCCATTGTCTTTATCCTCAGGCCATCCATCCAACGAACACCCAAACATCGAGGAGAATTGAATAAAACGACGATTTTTTTTCTCCCCATGCTCACGACACAGCTATTGCACTTGTCATCATTGCACCAACCTGTCAAATTATGGGTCCAAAATGATGGAAAAAAGGTCCCTCTCTTCTTCCTTCCATTTGTTGCTTGCTTGGTTCGTGTCTATTTCCATGAACCCTCGTGGCTTCCTCTCGAATTCTTGTGTGAATTGGTCCACGACAATCACTGGCATCACTTGTAACATAGTTAGAGCCCGGATTGTCATGAAAGGAGTTTTTCCTGGTCAAGGGTATTTTGTAAAATTCTAAACCTTAAGATAACCATGGTGGTTAATCTTGTTCGAAAGTTCTTTTTTTGATTAGGAAGTTGGGCAAAATATATATCCATTTGTGTTCATCACCGAAAAATCCGGTCTCTGCCTCTGGTTCATCATCGCCAGTATGATCGTGAAGAGGAGCATCACATCATGCAAGACAAGGCAGCATTCCTCAGAAGCGACAATGTGCAACCAAGAGATTTTAATTGAAGCTCTTCGTGGCTCGTCAATGAAAAATGATGAACTTCCAACATTCTTGTCCATTAGCCTCCACATAGGCATTAATAATGTGGAAATTCCGCGTCAGCACCCGCCATGGGCCAACTATATCAATTTAAGGCTTTTTTCCACGAGCGAATTATCGCACTCGACCTTTCGTGGTGGAAAGTTTGCAATCAAACGAAAAAACGTGGAAAGAGATGGCATCCATTCCAATCCAATCAGTTCAATTCAACCCGTGATGAGAAGGAAAGGTGGGTGAGACATTTCATTTGTCATGTGTTGCTTGGCCTGAATGTTCCAGATGAAACAAAGGCAGAAAAGTCCAGTCATTAATTACCGCACGTTGAAGGGTCAATTATGAGATCCACAATTTGCTCTCCACGCGAGGAGCATGGACAATAATTGTACCTCCACTTGGGTTCGTTCAAGACCATAAACGTACGTACGAATGTACACGAGCACCTGGTTTCAGAGTGGAAACGGAGAGCTAACTAATTCTAAGGGAGAAATCTCGTACTCCTTCTTATCCAGTCAATTTGTGGACAAGAGGAATTGCTCTTGAATGCTTTCAAAAGAGAGCGATGGTGGTCCAATCTGGAGGCGACATGAAAAAACTTGGACTTCTCACAGAACATGACGGTCATGATATACTGTAATAATGGCGACTATCACGATCATGTTCATCATATGTTCAAGAGGATGGCTCGAGAGCACTTATCTTCGTTTCATTAGCATGCTTGGGCGAATATGGAATGCCCAATATTAGCCAGACGGCCACAATCAGTTTCTACGTAGTCCCTCGAAGGAACATGGACCACATGGACCATCGAGGTTTCTTCAAGTGCAAACACGTGCATCCTCGACGATCGATGAAACTTGGCAAAGAGGCCGAGAATGGAACACAGTCGAGATCAGGAACGAGATGGGAGGTAACTTGTGAATTGTGTCTGGTATTCATTCCTCTACATTCCAAGGTTCATCATCCATAGAATCACAACTCATGGACTCGTTTCGAAGACTGCTGGCTCGCTCGCGCTCTGAATGGATTCCAAACATGAAGGAAGGGGTTGTTCGTTCCGTGGAATTTCATTTCATGTCTTGTATGAATTATGATTCCAATCCTTGATGATGGGAAATCTATTTCCAAGCAATCCTAAGCCCAGATCAAAGCCAAAAAGCCTGTGGATCTCGAATCTAGACCGTGCTACTTACCACTAGTGATACTATACCTATACTATGTCGGGCTGCCGCTTCGGTCTCGAGCTCCTCTTCTTCGAGGAAAGTCTCGTCAATTTTTCGGGAGCGGCCATTACCATAAATTACGGATATTTTCTCCGCCAAAGCTCAACAACATCAAGTTTTCGATGGCATTCAAGGTACAGACCTGGATTTCGAAGCTCACAGGCCGTAAGAAAATATATGGCGAGCAACTTCGGTCTTCTAATACACGCGAAAGAGGGGCGAAAAGGAAGACCAGTTCTGTTAAGTGGTCCTCATGTGTTGGCAAGGTAGTAGCTTATGCGATCAAACTTCAAAAGGAAAATCCCGACACTTGGACGTCGCTCATTCCGAGATCTCCTTCGGTGACTCGGGCTCTTTCCAGAGAAGGTATGGATCATCAAGATACTTCATACTTGCCGCCGATTTATTTGCCTATTTGCTCAACATAGTACTAACCACCCGCCAATCGACCGACATGTTTCTTGTTTTTTTAATGCTATGGTGTCCGAGGGCGGCCGAGAAATCTGGGAGAGTCTTGGTCAGCATCCATCATCTCGGTGGTCAAGTGTCAGGTTCATGTTCATGTGCCACAAGATGCATGTGAGGAAGGTTTCTACTTTGATGCACCCTGATTTATAGATCATGTTCATGTCGGCAATTGATAGACAACCATGCGGTATTTTTTTTCCTGCTGTCTTGCAGACCATGAAGAGTTAGGCCAGCTAAGTCTTCGTTCGTTCATCTCGGGAGATCTCCTAAAGATATTGCGATTTGCCGTTAGCACGCGATCCGTGCCTCAAAAAAGACCCAAAAGATGGAGGGCAGAAAAGCATTAATAATAGACAAGCTTAAAGTGGCGATGATCATCATCACGGAGAGAAAAGCACGGAATCGTTGATTTTTCCCCGACCATATCGATGTCATGAACCATTGGTACGTAAAGTTGGATGATTGGGTGGGTGGGCTTAGTTCTAGTGAGAACTAATGGGAGATGGTTCTCAAATTGTGGAAGTCAAAGGGGAGCTCGTTTGAGGCTTTGGAGGGAAGGATTGAAGAGAACTCGATCTGAAATGCTGACAATGCATATAAGAATTAGCACGCTTAATTCCATCACCCAAAGGTTTAATTGACGGTAGGATGACTCGATGAAACGAGCATCTCCAACTTGTAAGTAGCACTCAAATCGAAAAATGGCCTTCTTGCGAGAGTGGATGCATGATGGCTGCCTTTTGTTCAGGCATAGAAAACACGAGGTGAAAAATGTTCAATAGCAGGAACCAACGGCGACCAGTGGACATTGGACACAAAAAAAACGAGGGATGTCGCTCACTCACTAAACGATCTAAATCGGCCAACAAGCAATGAGTGCGCTAATATATCTGGCCTCCAGGGACCGAAACACGAACAATTGCAAGCGGATTAAGGATACAATATGTGGGGTGCATTTAAGCAAGCCATGTGTTCTAGCACTCGATTGTTGAAAAATTTGTTCAGAAGGTGAGCTTAGGGCTTTGGGTGTGCTATGTTCAAGGATACCTGAGGAACAACTAACATCCAGGTTTGTCTTGGTTAATAAGCTGTCTTTGCCCAAGTGGAAAAACACAGCTTATGCACCGAGCATGTTGTACTAAAAAAATGGGCTACTTGGACCAAGTGAGATGTTGAGGGCACCGTAAGAATATTTTAGAACTTAGTTTTAGTTTATCAGGTGCCTTTATCTAACTAAAAATGCAGCTTTTTTACGGTTCATTTTCCCCTTAGAATACCTCTTATCGTCCTTAATAATTCACCTAATATTTTGCAATACTTGGATTTGACTTTCTAATGCATACGATAGCTCCCGTATATTACTAAAGTTTAGAAAACTTGGGAGTGCGGTTTGGATTTGTTGTGAAGTATGGTAGTTCGTAATTGGCGTTTCTCTGACCATTGTGAGGAAATAGAATGTCATTTACGAAGTTGCATGGCTTGTCTCAAGATCAAGGTGGAAATGAAATGTGTGAGCCTCGCTCTTGTCTGTGGGCTATCGAACCAGTGTACTTCAAGAAGAAAAGTACTCACTCACTCACTCTCAGGGTCTAATCTCCGTAATTGCACGGGTCGAGCCACAGAACAAGAAAACCTTGTCCACAAACACATTTCTGAAATGCACCTCCAACTTGAACGACGTCGACATGACTTCGGAAATGGCTTAATTTGCAGGCTAACAACCATCGCTCTCTCACACAAGCGCATACGGTACACACTACGTACATACATCGACCAAATACAAAGCTCATTGCCCAAGTACACGTGACTGAGCGAGGCTCATGCCAAGCTACAATCTTGCAATTGGTTTTCGAGAATACATTAGCATTTTAAGTTGCTTCCATGTTCTCAAGACGAGCACAACAACAAATGAGAGCCCCTTCCTTGCTTGCTTCCAAAGACAATGAGGAAAGCTCAACAAGTGAACCAATGCCTTTTCAAAGAGATGGACGAACGAACCCCCATTCTGAAGTGCAAACTAGAGGAGAAGAAGACCAAGGAATAATGGGTCGTGGATTCTGACTTTGGCCCCCACCAAACGCCCTGAATATTAGTTGTCAATCACTCAAAATCAAATCTGACACCTAGTTCATTAAGCCGACCAAGAGCAGCAACCCAGTCAGTCCAACAACCAACCAACCAACCAGTCGGCCAATAAGCATGGATGGATGGATGGATGGTTGGGTGGCTGGACCCCGCGTTCACAACTTGATGAGAGAACCTAAACCCCACAATAAAATCTCAAGCGGACATCATCCCTGCCGTTCCAATGTTTTTTTTCTACAAAAACTTGTAAACATTGACTAACCGCCCGACCAAATATTTACATCAATTAGATCATTTGAGCTTTTAAATTTGGACCAATGCGGATGTATGTTTTCTTTAATATCTGACCAATTCGGACTTTCAGATCATTCTTCAGCTTCAAATATGAGAGCAAATGAACGAGGAAAAGGAAAATTATTGGTCGGGTTCTGAGGGCGGGGAAAAATGTCGCTTTTGTTTTGATCCGCGTTTGAACTGTCATCGAAATTAACCATTTCAACATGGGCCAACGTCAAATGAGTCGCAAATTCAAATTGCTTCAACTTGAACCTATCCAGAATTGATGGAACTTGAACCTTCATCCAACCCACAAACACCACTTTCATCGTCATCTCTTTTTAAGATCTACTCGAGCGGAAAACAAGTTGAGCTTCGTTTCATTCGTAATCCCGTAATTATGGCATCTCGTGACAAAACGAGGCGGAATTATCGTTCCATTTCAATGACTCTGACTGAACTAACTCACAACGCGATTATTTCCCATTTATTTTTCCTCCAAAGCCCATTTTGTTTGGCACACGTGAAAAGAAAGAAAGAGAAAAGAAAAGTAGTTGATCTTCTTCTCTTTTGACCAAAACAATTTCAAGCACATGAGAATGCACCTGCCCATGTGCGTTCAATACATACGTACATCCATCCCTCTATGAATTATTTGACCTAAACGCTTAAGTAATGTTGGTCTTGTGTACGTTGTACAAGATACTGTAAAGCTATTAGTTTGCCGAGAAATGGGTGCGACTACTCAGGATAAGATAGAGATCGTGACAATTACACGGAAAATTGGCCAAGCGTTTGAGTGGAGAAGTGTGGACACACACAAATCATGGATGGTTAAGTTCTGAATTCTAAAGCGCTATGATTACAAGAGCCCTGACACGTGTTGAATTTATATCGTTATGAAATTTCGAAACTTTTTGGAAAAATGGACCTTTGATAGCTATTTAGTAGCTCAGTTAGCCGGTTATTGTTTTGATATTTGTTTTTAACTGTGTTTAGATTTTTCTACTAAACACTTATTGGTAAGGATGTGCTCAGGAACAAATATTGTTTGAAAGATGTTCATCATATCCTGAAACTCACATAACAGCAAACATTCTATCAGTTTCTCCAAAGAGCAGTATTTTGTTATCACATTTACCACCATCGAAACCAGGAGTCGGCAACCAATGGGTTGCGGCCCACATTAGGTCCCGATTTTTTTCTCGTTTTCTTATGGGTCGTTCTAACCATGGGCTTCAGTTTGGTGGGCCCCAGATCAAAATGAAATCACATTTGGTGGGCCCTGGTCCAAAATCTATCGCCGACACTCGGAATGTAGTCTAACAGTAAAAATTGTCACATTTCAAAATGTCTACGCTCCGTCAGTGCTGGAACTTCAAATGAGGTTAAACTATTGAACACTATCAAGCGCTTTAGTGGTTCGTTCCCCTTCTCTCTTTTGACCAAAGGAACTGTTAAGTTGACACATTTCAATTGAGATGAGATCCTCTCGAGATTCTGGCGAGCGATAAGGATGCACTCTCAAGTGGAAAACATTCCTGGGTCGTGTTTTCTAATGCAGTCAACCAGATAAGGATTGGACGCATGGCTAATGAGACAAATCATGTCATTACCCTCCATACCACTCCAAGTTCTCGTTTCGACTTGAAAACAGTCTCGAGATTTTAGTTTCCCGTTCGTCTTCAAATTTCTCTCTTTGGTTCGCCCTTCAAGACTTCATTGGTTATGTCGGCATTGCCAAAAAACGTGGGCGTGGTATTTAGTTCGCCTTCTCTTTGAAAGGCGAAATACGCGTGATCAGTTCATTTAGAGATTTTTGAGAGCTCAATTTTCAAGTCGATGCAGATGATGGTTGCCCATGATGATGATGATCATCATCATCAGCTAGGAGAAGGAAGAGAGAGAAAAAACCCATGAAGGAGGAGTAAGCTCGCTTGAACAATGTCGACCAGGAACATCAATATGGACCACTGTAGGCACACTCACTGTATGTGTGGAAGTCTGCTCAAATGGAGACGCGAGCGACGAGATCGTAAGTGATGATCACTTTTTCTTCACTTTTTTTCTCATTTCTGCCAAAGTGAATATTACGAACACACCCTCAGAATGTGGCTGTCTACACCCTAGAATGTTCTGAGGGATTTGACTCGAACTTTGTACCAAATCAGGGAGGTTCCAATTTCGCAACGCTGGCCAATTACGCTCGACCAAGAGGAAAACCCATTGTTTTTGGGAATGGTATGTACGTACAACGTAGATGATGGTGGAGTGGTAGAATCTAGAGACCCAAATTATTGGTGACCCCCATCAAGATGCATTGGCATGCATGTTGTCCAACCTTTGTCTTATCTGTGGAGGCGAGATCCACTTTGTCTTGAGAGCAAGCTTTTAGCTTTTAACGGAGGGAGGCAAGGGGCAGAGAGAGAGACTTTTTCTTCTCGCTTGATCTGGTCCGCTCTCATTCTGATCTGGTCTATCAAGATCGTCAAAGACAAGTGAGTGATTCTCCACCTCTATCCAAAGGGGTCAAGAAATGGACCTGGTGCCCATTCTTGGCGTTCTCATGTGAGCTTGGATGAGTGTAGTCCGTGGATGTGCTTGTCTGGATGGGTTTTTATTGGATCTGATCAATGCCCTGTTTACAATTGAAAGTTGAAGGCAAGAACCAGGTGATGTGCACCCCATCTCATCGCGATGAAAACTCAATGCATGGACATCCATCAAAGATGGCAACCCTGACATGTCCGCTATTTTCGATGTTCACCGACTGACTGACCAAAGAAGCGGACTTTGAATGCGATCTAATGGACCACGAAATGCCAGTAGATCAGACAGAGAAGATCCCATATCCAGCTTGTCCATCCCAGATGAATGCACCTTCAACGAGTGCGGACAATGTCGATGATGAGATTAGCCGATCGATTCAAGCAAGGATTGAATTTTGCACGTGCCCGCCATTTGAAGTTTGGAAGTTCAATCAGGACTGCCAAAAGAAGCCAATCCATAGTGATCCCACTGGTCGGATGCTTTCATGATTAATATTCTTGAGGGCCCTGAATCATAATCCAAAGGGTTGGTTGGTTGGCTGGCTGGTCGTCGATCGGAATAGAATTTAATCCCATCAATCCGTGCTCAAGGTTGGATGATGCTGGACGTTGGCGACTCGCTTGGAATACATATCAGCCATGGATACCCTCCTCGCATCCATCAATGCCAGAATCTGGAAGAAAAATATGTTTCATCGAATCGCAAAACAGTTCCGCTGCTCCAGGTGAGGCTCGAACTCACAACCCCGGCATTGCTCACGATCGATTCAGCTACTGTCTATAAGTACCGTGCGCTAACCGATTGCGCCACTGGAGCCCTTGTTACTTTGTTCAGCTTTCAAAGCATTACTTATCATAACACTTGTGTCATTCTTATGTTTTTGAAACAGTTGTTAGTTGTCGAATGTTTTGTGAGTTCGGCGAGTATCTTCGGGAAAATCATGGGTTGTTTTGCCCATAAATTATTCGTCTATGGGTGAAGAGCAAGTGAGTAGTGACTTGTCTTTAGTGGGCTTGACTCACTCCGGAATTTCAAGACGCAGGGAAAACAAGAAGCATCAATTTTATTGGGATTTTGTTTTGTAATTGGGTGCCCGGGATTTCTTTCACTGTCATGCCAGGTAGACTGAGTACTTCTAAGCCATGTCTCAACAAGATATCTCATTTTGAGCATTTTTCATTTTAGTGTAGTTCATTACTTTGTTTATCTAGATGTGTGAAAAAATGCCTTTTTATAATTACAGGCAAAAAGAAACGGATTGTCCGAGGGTCTAAAAAAATATGGAACTACAATTGATTGACCTAATGAAACAATGAATTTCTTCGATTGATTTGAAAGTCTCAGACTGGAATCAATTTCTGCCATCTTAATTTTCGAAACCCCTTTTGTCGCCAAATGAATTATATCAGTACAAATTAGCAAAAAAAACTCACTTTCAACCATTTCCCCTCTATTCAAAAGTGTACATTTTTGCTTCGCAATGGTATGTCAAAAATTAAGCACTTTTCTGGGAACCAGTTCCCAGCTAAACTTTGAACTTCAAAGTAACCAGGGATCCCTGGCCTGACTAATGGTTTTTAGTTTGATCTGCCTGACGGATCCCTTGATCACATGATGGAAAACTAAAAGGCAAAATCATAGGGGCAAACACCACGCCAAGACTCCTACTTATGTAGTACAACCCTCATCCTAAGACATCTCGTAGAATTACTCGAGTACAACAACGAAATCGACTCCTCCTTGACATGGTTCGACGAAATCTTGACTTGGAAATTGAAGGATTTTTTTTTTCTGGAAATCGGATTCGGTGTACTGATTTGGAATATTTTTGACGTTTCTTTGAATCTGAGCAATCTCTCGGAACTACTGATTTGTTAGATGGATGGATGGACGGGTCCACGTGGGCGTTCGATTACCCGCAATCTCTCCGATAATGGTGGCCTTCTGGACGTGGAGAAGACCTTCCAGGTATGTGTGAATGTACATTTATAAATGAGTGGATCCTGGATAATAACAACCGGGTTCCTTCAGCCAAAGAGGCATTGGGTGTCTCTGTTTCATTGGGAGTGGAGTAGATAGTACGTACACAAAGTAGTAGTTGCACAAAGACACCCAAGGAGATATCGGTCATTGTCCATCATGGGAAGATTTTTGGGTCCGGGACAGATCAAGGTGGGATTTGACGGATGGGATCATCCTAATTTGGACCTGAAGCACCCAAGCCAGCCAGCCCGATCGTCTTTGGGGCCTCCTGTCCATTGCAATCCAACGAGAGTAACTCAATAGACCAACGATCAAAGAGCTTTGGGAATGCTGAAAATCCATACTTCCGCCAAACGCAATCTGCTTCCACGAAGACGAAGTACGTAGAAAATGACGATGACGATCGTTAAGGCCCTTGATCAAAGAATGAGCAAAAAGTAGCAAACAATCTCAAAGACCAATGCATACCTTTCTACCATTGATCTTTTTTCACTTTGAATGAAATAACGATTAAGCAAATGGCTTAAACAGAGTCGTTGAATGCATCGCTAAAGAGGCTATTTTAGCTAGCAGAGCAGACATTTGGAATGCATTCAATGGGTAAGCCCATTCCCCACAAAAAACGATAATGTTGCAGTATTTTCTCTAGCGTTTAATGTTCTCGATTTGAACGTATTTCTTCTGGTTGATGTATGGTAATGATTTCCCTCAGCCCGTTTCACGATGACCAGAATGGCTGGCCCCTTTTTACCACGACTTTGCTAATCAAATTATCCTCACATAATTGGGGCTTTGGAACTTTTCTGGGATGACTCTGATGTTTATAAATATACGACAATGCGAATGTGAGGAATGCCTGAAAATGGGCATGAGCTGGTTGGTTTGACCACGAGTTAAATGCCCAGGCAGTTTTTGCAAAGTGCACTGATTCTGGATGGAGCATTAAAATATGGGTCCATTTCTTGGGCACAAGCTCAAGGCACGAGGCCCAACAGAGAGAGCACTTATCCAAGTTTGACCCAACCGATCATCTCAACCACAGCAGCAGCGCCCCTTGTTGTGTTATTTGCCATGAAGGCTTGATTCCTTATTCAGTGAGGTAATAATAATAATAATAAGTGCAGCAGCAGCAGCAGTAGAAGTAGTTGTTGTGGGTATGTCATGTTGGTTGGTCGGTGGATGGTTTTCTTGAGTCGTGGTCGCTCGTGCGAGATAAGTAGTGTTGAGGAGATGAATAAAAAAAGAAGCCCTCCAACACAGAGGGAGGCACGACGAGGTGTATAATTTTAAAGCAGTTAAAATTTGATCATCAGTATTCGAGACCCATTCCAATGATGATTATTTCGCAGCCGCACTTTTTCCACGTTTATGGATCAGCGAGTGTTTATGCAAAAGCCAGAGGCTGCACTTAATGATTCTCGGGCTCCCTTCATTCAGGAAGCTTTTTGTTTGACTTTTCTCTTTATCTTGGTTCTTAGATGCGGACTGGCCATCCTTTTTAACCATGCCGCTTTCTGATTCATCAGACTGGTATTTTTGGGACAGCTCTCGGCTCTCTGCGACTTTAATTTTCGAGTTCCAGATCAAGCCAAACCTTGATATGGAATGGTTATTGCTTCGTAATCGAGCTTGAATACAGAAGACCCACAACCCAAGTTTCCTTTCTCATAACCTTCTGATATTGATTGACTAGAGCTGGATCAATTATGCAGTTTTTCGTGATTGCGGTTCCTTGAAACTAGTTTTCCTGGCCCAGATTGGCTGGGTTCGGGTTTTGCATGCATAAAATCATTAAATCAAGAAATCTCTCTCGACCTCATGATGATTTTGATATTTTTCTCAGCTCCATTTCTATTTCTGCGTTTTCTTGGACTCGCAACGAAAAAAGAGCGCCCCCCAAATTCCAATAAATTATTGGGTCAGTCCACGAACCACAGGCGAATTTTTCTGCCTTTCCTACTGAAGTTGGCAGCTCTGTGCGTACTCGAATGAGCACGTGATTTTTCTTTCTTTCTTTCCTTCTTCCTCGTCATGGTACATGCATGTGAAAGGGTTCATTTGAGGGCCAATTGGGTGGATGGATGGATAGATAGATAGATAGATGCTGCTCCTGCTTTCGCCTCGGTAAAAGACGAGGTAAATGGAGCCATTTTTCGGTTCAACTGGGTTGCTCGATTGATGGCTAGGGTCGTTCTTGATGGTTGACTGGCCTTCTGAGAAGTTTAAATGCATTGACACAGGGTCAATGGAGCCATTAGTAATCAGAGAACTAGCGAGAAAACAGCTTTTCCTTGCCTATTTCCTCTGCAATGTCCAAAGGCTCAAAGTCGCTTTTGACTTAGTGCTTAAAATCATTCCTAAATTAGATGCCATCCGAGAGGTTGGCTTCAAGAGGTTTCTATCCGTTGAAGCTCACGGTTCAGTTTTGATACACATATGACACTTTTCCGTGGCGTGTCATGTGCAAGAGCGATGTGCATCGACCGTAATCATTGGGATGCGCACTATAATGATAATGATGATGATAATAATAATAAGGATCCGTTCGTGGGCATATGGAAATGGATCGGAGGAAGGACGGGCGTTAAATCGGAAATTGCAATTTACACGTGGGAGGTTGTCTATTTTAGAAGGAATTGAATTTAAATTATACACCGTCCTTGGCGATCAAATAAGGTTGAAGTTGGAGAAAACGCTTCAGCAAAGAGGTGCTACTACATGGTACTATCAAGATACGATAGTTGGTTGTAGTGATGAGCATGAGTATCAGAGTGAAAAGGAGGAGGAGGAGGAAGATGGCGATGATGCCCCGGTGATTTAGGGGAAAATCTAATATGTCAAAAATCAAATTACCAACCACTCACCGCCAATTCTAGCTCAGTAGGAAGGAGAAAAAGTTTCTCATGCATACTGACTTCATAGCGCTACTGACTGCTATTGCTACAAACGATCTGGGGCAATGGATTGAAGAGGATGATGCTTCAAGGAACAGATTCGATTACACATTGGGAAGCTTTTTATTCGCCAATATTCTCCCCTGACACGTCAACCCGAAATGGAATCCCCCAGCAATGATAGTTGAAGAACGAAGTGATTCAATGTTGAATTTTACATCAAGGCCTGGGTTTTCAATCCAATATCTTCCCCATGGAACACCTTCGTGTTCATTTTGGCTGCTAAATTTCGTTCGTCTCTCCCTCTAGACTGGATATTGGTTTTATGGGCCGGGTCTTTACGCGATGTGATGTCAGATGAAAGCAGCGGGATGTAGACGGATGCTCTCTTCATTAGGTCGTAATTGCCCCCACTCACTCCAGTCAATGTTGGGTATGCGTGTGTGTGCAGAAAGAACATGCTCACCGTCGTTAGTCCACTGAGGAACACAACCACCATTGCTGCCAATAACAACATCCTTCCTTCCCTTGGTCGTGATCTGTTTTGCCTCCATGCTGTTTTCTTGGATTACCTCAAATTGTTCACATTCCTTTGGCTGGCGATAATTTGCTCCTAAAATATGGATCCAAATCTGGCGCTTAAGAAATTCCGCCCCTATTCCGCCGACTATTAACTCTTTTCATAGTAGAGAAAAAAAACCTTTGGGTGGTGTGAAACGTAAGGGAATATTGGACCACTTGGTTGGACAGGTCAAGTGAATGTGCTCAAATGATATACTACTACCACTAGTACGTAATGTCTGTCAACCGGGTGGTGGGAATTTATGTGTAATATTTGAGGTACTCATCTTCTTAGGTTGGTTGGTTGGTCGCTTATACCATGTGTGTAGTACGTATAGAGGTGATGGCAACGGTTAAACCAGTGTTCGCTTGGCCAAGTGTGTGAAAGCCTTGAGGGAAACTTGGTAAAACAAAAAGAAGACGAGGGATAAATGCCACCGTCAGATCACTTATGGGGCTCGTTAGTCCTCAACTCATCATGGGCAGAGCATACACACAACACAGAGTCATAATAAAGAGAGAAAGAGAAGTAAGTCCGTGCATGGCAATCTCCTTGGGATCCTCCTCTGTTCACAGAGCGAGATATTATCATCAATATTTACATATACTGACATTTCGACTGCTCCCGAGTCAGTGCAAGATGAAGAAGAAGCTGTTTGGTGAGCACAATTATGGAAATGAACTAGATCATCATCATGATAATTCCATCTTTTCTCTCGGTCTCGGTTTCAAGGTAGACATTTCTTTCCGAGCAACGCTTAGAACGGAGATCAGGGAGACAAAGATGAGTCTCTCTCAAGGCAAAGACGAAAGACCCCGGGAAGACCCGAGGAGGTGGAGGATTAAGCTTCAAGACTGGGACAATTATGTCGGCTCACTTGGGACGGGTTATGGTTGGCAATGGTGGTGGTGAAGAAACTCACCCAGACCACCACCTCTCTCTCTCTATCTCTCTCTCTTGCCTCCATCCATAATGGTATACCATGCCAATTGCTCTGCCGAATCTAGGGGAGAGGGAGGGAGAAGAAAAGCTTACTTGAAATTCATATATTCTTTTGTGTGTTCATGGACAGTTCCTGCAGAACACACTTGAGGTCATCATTCGAACGCTTTGCCAGCCACACTTTGACGTTTTCACCAGACGAAATTTGCTTGGCTATTAAGGAAGGAGAAGAATTGGGTTTGCCTTTGGAGCTGATGGTATTCATAATACAAACTAGATCTTCAGAGAACTTTATTTTCCTTTTGTTTCGCATGTTAATAACGAAGTCAACGAGTCAACCGTCAAGCGACAGGTTGTAGTTTTCTTTTGTATTTTAAGCAGGTAAATGGTCGAAAATAGGGATGAAAATGGTGAGTGATGGACAGACCAATTTGAATGTTTTCCTACATGTCACATCAACATTTTGAGTGTTTGGTTGCAAAATGCGCTCAACTTATTTTTCTCTCCGTATCGTCGTTTTTCATCACCTTGTTGCATTTGATGGGTGTGTGCCATATTGCAATGAGCTGGTTGGCTGGTTGTTGCTCTGGATGATGAACGTTGCGGGTCTGGTCTTTGGCGTAATGATGAGGGAATTGAGCGATTTTTAATTGCCCAGAAGTTTTTCTCCTCGTTCAGTTTCTTTTCAACTTAAATTGTCTGGGAAAAGACTGCTTGATTAACAGAGTCAGTCAGTCAGTCAGTCAGTCAGTCAAGCCTCCCAAGCACTCAACAACCATCCACACTCAGACAGACAGACAGAAACACACAACCAACCAAGCAAAACTCTCGCTCGACCTCTTGTCACTCAGGTTGGATGGAGAATCAAATTAAATCACATTTTTTTCTGCTGTCCCGTCAATATGCGGGGAATACTCAAACAATGAAAGCGAAACTTACGTACTTAAAAAATGCCAATTCGAGACAAATTGTGCCAAGCATTGAAGAATGGAATGACTTTTGCAAAATGGACAAATCAAGGGGCTCTAATTATAAGTAGGACAGTAAAAACTAAGACACTAAGTAGGTTTGCAAGTGTACAGTTACATTTCTGTACTTTTAACAACTGTTTAAGTAGCAACTTCGCACTGTAAGTTGTAAAGAAAAACCGTTTCTCAATGAAGAAAACACTCAAAACGTAACCCTAAGAACAGTATCCGTGTCTCTAAGACCACCATGAATAGTGAAGAAATGAAGAATAAGGAAAAAAGGGGAACAACGGATCTAGGAACCAAGTTTGAAGGAGCAGACAAACAGAGAGCAGTACAAGATTGGCCCCAGGCTATTGGTTCCCCTATCTGGCAAGAATGGGAACACACCCGGATAAAGAGGGGATGAAGGGAGGGATGGATGGAACAAGCAGAGAGATATATTTCAGCCAGACGCATTTGGAAAAGGAACACGACCCAACCAGAGAAGTTCAGCGGAGAACAATGAAATGGGATTTATTTAGATATCATATCATATTGGATTGAACTTGAGTAACTAGTATGATGGTTGATGACTTATTAGTAATGACATAACGAGTTCAGGGCTGAGAGACGAAAGGCGATGAATTGATGGGACTAACTTGCTACTTTCAATTCATGGGGAAGAGCAATGCATGGACTTTTTCTCCTCAGAATGGAGCAACGCCTTGGAATTCAGATGAAGGGGTTTACTTTCGTGACCATTGAGAGAGAGATTGGCACTGGTTGAGGAAGAGGAAGGGACACTTGATGGTGGTGGTGGAACACTAGGACTGGGATAGGACTTGTCAATGTACTTGAGGCTCTCCGTGAGAAAGTTCTGTAACGTAGAGAGTGGAGAATGAAATATATTTGTTTTCCATTTGGACCGTCAGAACTGACTTTGGTGCACTTCTCATGGCCTAGCTGCCATTGTTGGTCCCCAAGAAGTGACAAATGGACTCGAACGAAGCAAACGTTTCCCTCCATTTCTGCCTTTCCCATCACAAATCTCTTAACACGGGTTGTTGCATTGGCTGGAGGACGGAAACATTTGCTTTTTAGTCTCTTGTCACCTTCAAGAGTTTCAACAGTCATAATGCTGGAAGCACAGCCGATCAGCTTGAACAGGAGGCAAAAGTCTACTAACATATCGTCTTTGGAGCTCAAAGGTTGAAGGATGGAAGTGTCTTTTCGACACTGACACTCGTCGACTAACGGTGTCACGGGTTAATTAGGACATGTGAACTCTTCTAAATTTATGGACGAGGCTCACTACTTGTTTTCCTCGCATCAAGTATTCCCTGGATAGAATAGCTCGGCGCCAATCATCATCGTGCTCTCCGAACGACTTTGACCCTCTCAAATGCATGCAATGGCAGTCAATTGCAAATTGCACTTTGAACATGAGATATTCAATATGATTCTGATAGCATTCTTGTACCCACCTGAATGGCCGTGAGGGCAGCAACGATGGCCGGCGATCCGAATCCATGTGTGATCAATGAGAAATGTGTTAGATGCCGCTGAATGGAAGGGTCCAAGATTTGCTGGGGCCGGGTGTTACACAAGGGCGAGCGATCCTGGTTGAGGAGATCCATCATTTCTTTGGTCACAATCCTGGAAGGCAAGAAACGAGGAAAAAGTGCAATCTCTGACGACTTTTAACGCTCAAGCCAAACATGAGCATTGGCTGTCATTCCGCGAATAAAAAACGCCTGACATTCCTCGAGCCTTCCGGGCTTCGAAACCGACCAACTACAGTACTTCTAGCTGACACTCCCCTCATTGCGACAGGTGAATGTGTGACCGAAAAGGCTCTTAATTGAGCCTCTTCCAATGCCAGGAGTGCTATTAGCGCTGGTATCATTATCATTATCATCATCAAGACGACGATGACGATGAGCGAGCAAGAGTCAAGAGCAAAGTAAAGCAACCTCCTCACACACTTGGATGGTTACCCAAGTAGGTACTGTATGTGTGATAGGTACAATTCTTCCTTGGAACGTGATGTGTGAGGAGTACTCCATATGGATGAGTGAGTGAACCCACCGCCAAAGTGGCAATTAGCGTGCCTCCAACTCAAAGATGGCCAACCAGTAGTAATATGTCATTCTCAGAAGTGGAAATTTCTCGGAGCAGAATGGTAAAAAAGGCGAGTCAATTAAATTGAGCATAAAACATGACTTGGCATCCATCCATCCATCCGTCCAAGCAAGCAACCATTCTTTCCTTTTAAATGCCAAAGCTGTTGTTGATCTCCTCTCGTGCTTGGCCCTTATAACTACTACCTACATACGTTCGTACACTCTGATAGATAGATAGTTAGTCAATGGACAGACACGGGCTTCACAGGAGATCCTACCAGAGAAGTGCTGCGACCATTTTCACGCTTTAATGCGGGTCTTTAGGAAGTGGAATTGGAATCACTCAGGAATGTGTCATTCCTCCTTCTTTGGCGACACCAAGACAAGCACACAACATCAACGACAACAAAGGAGAATTTGGCCCCGGGTCATCCTCGCCATCGTGATTATCATTGGGATCGTCGTCGTCTTCGTCATCATTATTACCATCATCATCATCGCCGTCTTGGTGTGTGGCGGGTCTCATAATAATCTAAATGCTCTTCATGCCCGGATTTCACACTTTGTCACGGAATAATGAACCAGACTCCATCTCTCAAACAAAGGCACAAATTAAAATCTAAATGACCTATTCCGAATGAGAATGTAGTGGGTATTCAATCATGGCATTTGGAGGTCCCTCCGGACCTTTGGAGGCCTCTCCCTCGAATCCAGCTTTGTCAACTGAAATGGCGTCACGCCAAATCAGGCCTTTCATACGTACACATTCGCAATGCCATATTCATCATTAGAAAACTAATCGAGGAAATGGCTTTCGGGCACTCGTTACCTGCCAAAACAACGGTACAGAAACAGCTGGTGCTTTACCAACATTTGGCATTTCGTCCTCGGGTCTTCAGAGTGAAATCCGCCGACAATTCGCTCAAGTGATTTGTTTCAATGAGAAATTGTGCGAGTAGTTGACGAGGTTCGTTTATTGCAACTTTTTCTATGTCGGTATGTATTCTACAAAAATTTGCTAAACTGCAAAAACAAAAAACTTGTACTCTAAAAGAGGCGAGAGAGTTGGTGATCAAAACCTACTCTTGGAGTGGCCACAAAAATTACTGCAATTAACAATTAATAAGTCCACCGCTTCAAATATTCTTCTGTTTTCAAAAGCAAGTAAAATTAGTATAGTTTTATAGCGTTACATTTGTACTTTTTTCCAGTCAACCTAAAACTCCTAAGACCAACGTGCTCGCTCTAAATAGTCGGAATAGTAGAACACAATAAAGCAGCCTTACTCATCGTCCATTCAATGATACTTAGACTACAGAATGCAGTTCCGTATATATGATACCAAAAAATGATGGCTTCGAAAGCCGCTCATTTTTTTTTCTTTTGGATTATTGGTGCTAGGGTCGGAGGGTGGAGCCTCGCCCGGCCAGCGAAGCCAGCCATCACATCGTCCAAATCATTTCCGATAGGCAATTTCAAGTCCGGTATCAGAATGGTTCTCCGTCTGTGGGTGTGGATTAACGTCTAAAAGTTTCCTTGAGAAAGGTCGGGGAGGAGAATCGAACCTGGGACCTCTCTCACTATAGGAAACTGCGCTAACCACGACACCACGTCTCCTCCCTGTCCATTTGAGTTGGACTGGAACTTACATTCTGATTCAACAGTAAGGGAAGGGCAAGATTCAAAACAGATTTTTCCTTGATCAGTTTCAAGGCAATCTTATTAGACACACACAGACTTGAGATAGACGCGCTCAAGAATTGAATTGTCCGCATTTAGGACATTAGGCATGAAATGAAAGTGACCTCGTTTCGCCCGAGATGGACTCGAACCTTTTACGGACCCTACAATTAGAGAAATAGATGAAAGCCATGCATCATGCCCACCTGAGGTCCTGTCTGACAACCAACTTGCTTAATTTGCTTCTTAATGTAATTACTCAATCTGTAATTGCAAGGATGTGGAAGCAAAGAAGGCAAGAAGGAAAGGGAACCAAGGCAATACATTTTTCGGACAAACTCGATCAACCCACCAGAAACCTGCATTGCATTCGCCATCCACAACCATGCATGGTCAAGGTGTACTGGTTCTAAAATCACGAGAAGTTTTTGTGTCAGGAGACCTCGGCACACTTTTAAAGAGTTGGAAGGAATTTCGAATCTTTCAAAAAAAAAGCATGATACTACTTTGGAGTTTGGACGTATCTGACAACACTCTGGAGAGGAAATCAATAAGATGATTGTCCCAATGCCACAACTAGAGGGCTCATAAATTAAGAGGTCCAGTCGAGGGAAGCTGAAACGGGAAACTCCCGGTATCTGCAAATTGGTTATAAATCATGGAAAGTTATTGCAAAACGCAAAAATTCAAATTGGCATCCATGCACACTCACTTAGATAGTCAGATGAATAGATAGATACCGACTTAGGTGGATACACAATCAGCACGCTCAGTTCGTTGATTCACTGACTCATTGAGTTAGTGAGGGGCTCCCGAAGGCACTTCTTTCTTTGCTTCTTACACGAAATGAAGCGTGTAAAGGAGGTGTATCATACATACATACCTTCTGTATCCATGTGCTTATGTTACACCGTACATTCACGATCCCTCCCCCAAAAAATATCCTATCCACAAAGGTACGTCGCGTGAAACCACCTAAAATTGCGAGCTTTCGTGTTGAAAGAAGTGCTGAATCATGGCGTTTGGCGAGGTTTCTCCGATGGAACTTATCTCAAGACATCAATCGCCTTGTCTAATGGAGATGTCAATGGCCTGTTGTCTTTTCACATAGTTTCCCCCCATGTTCACTTCTCTGTCTTCAATTCATCTAACGAACTTTGCACGAGTCCTAATGTTGCCCGGAATGTGTCTTTCATGGTGCTCGATTATTTCTTGATTTGTTCGGCTTCAAAAATCTCCGTAACCTCGGAAAAAAGTAGGTAAACCCACTAAAACCGCGGGATATTCGCTTTCTTTTTCCAACTCTGACTAGCTAATACATCTGATTAGGTGTCAAGTGTGTAAATGGGTGTCTTTCCTTGGCAGCACCCGACTCCAACAGACATGAAATTTGTGACCCAACCCCGGGAATGAAGTCACAAACTTGGGAAGAAACAGGTTGTTCTCTTCACCCTGCGAGAGTCGTCCAATGACAATCCGAGCACCCTAGGTGACATATCACTAGAAACAGCGGGAAGTCCGGCTCAAAAGGACGACTTTGCATCTGGAGACGCATCTTGAACGGAACGGGGAGAGCTACGGTGAAATGGTCGGAAAGAGGTCGCTTCAATGAGTGAGTTCTCTCCAAGAAATCCAATGAACACCATGACTTGACCTGACTAGCTGGATATCCGTCGGACTGACCCAGTCGAGTATTGGAAATGGACTTGAGAAAAGAAATGAAGACACAACAGGGCCAGGCAAGATGGATAGATAGAGCTAACGACAAGAGAAATTGCCAATTTCACCCAATGCCTCCTTTTCTTTTCTTCGTTTCCTTTGTGAACCCGCTTGGGAATGTGACAAAAATTTACGAGGACCAACGAACAAAGGCGAGAATCACAAATTATCGTCTCATGACAAGAAAATAAAAAAAAATGAAAGAGACTAGTCAGTGTTTGGTACATAATCTACATATATAAACCATGGTGGCCGAAATCTGTCGATGCAATGACGATTGATCCAATTTGGGAGTGGCTATTTCCACTCAAGTGGTTTTTTTCTCAGGGATCGCTTTTGTTCCCAGGGTTCAAGACTTCAATGCGACAGCACACGGTGCACTACTATAAAACCACAACCATAAGTAGTCAGAGTCTTATGATTTCTTCAACAAGAGTTTGAGACGGACCAACGGGCCATTGGGAAGTAAAAAAAGAACGGCTGTGCCCACTTCTGGCGTGGAAATCGTAAACACGTGCATGGATTGGTTTCATGCGGAAATACGATGTCTCCGAACTTCAAAGTAAAAATCTCATGGCTGATATTGAGCGTTGAAGCGGAAAGAGCAACAACAACTCAAACCACGACCGTATAGTATCGTTCTACTGTTCCCAGTTCAGAGTGTAAATAATTGACTGAGGAGAGAGAGGAAAAAGATCCAACATTGTCTTGACAAGTCGGAGAAAAAACCTGTTGCGGTACTGGAGAGTTTCCCAGGCATCTGACTCAAGTCTTGACGACAAATTTCAAGATACGTAATAATGATCCTCACAATGTACGTATGTACATCTTCCCAAATTCAGTTTTGAGTTCCCAGTTTCCGTGATCAAAATGTTCTTCCAAGTCAAAACATTGCCTTCGAGGTCAATATTGCCTGGGATTACTTCCAATGTGCGGATTCATGTAATGCCTTTCTTGGAAATGTCTCGTTTCTTGACGGAGAGTCGAAAAAATCCCAGCGCTGACAATACTTCCCAAGAAATTCAAAGTTTGGTGGTGAACTTCTTATGTAATGAGTGGAAAAATCAATCATGCTCCAGTAATTGTGTTTTATCCGGAAAATGAATGACGCTTTGTGCAACATATAATTAGTGGATTCGGTGGTGCTTCCAAGCCTGGGAATCTCTTTGAGGTGGGTTCCAGAGTTTTTACATGTCCAATTTGAGGAGCACTGTGTCTCACTCCTTTACGCAAATAATTAATCATTCATTAATGATAAGCAGACAGCAACTGGATCACCACCGATGGGAACTCCTCAGACTTACAAGATCGTCTTAAAACAGTAAGTTCTAATTTACGAACATTCATTGAGCTCCTCCCGAAAGCCAAACCAGTCAAAGAAGTCAACCATGATCGAGAAAATTGCAGGAAACTCCTCAAACCAGAAGACAAGAGCCCGGTTACGATTTTTTGACGATGACGAGCTGGCTACTTTGCTAGAACTACCTCTTGTTGCATGGGTCATTATGACTTGAGGTTTTCCAACATTTCCGAGCTTGTCATGTCATTCCAATCCCGCCCAACGAGCTTTCCGATGGAATAATAGTCACCTATGGATGGGTGTCCTAATCATCCAATGCTTGCTTGCCTTCTACATACGTAGTTGTGTATGAACAAAGATTCGCTTAGAATCTACTCTCAGTAAACCCAAAACCAAATCCACGACGGTACAGGAGATGAACATTTGGCATGAGAGGAGACCCAACCAATAATTACCACGGGAACATTAGTCAGAGACCCCCAGAATGTGAAGGATCTATTTTAACGACTTCGAAACGTGTGAATTGAAGTATGCTAAGATATGATTGTAGTAGTACACATTTGGAAATTACTGGATAGACTTTTTTCGGATATAATGGGAGCTCTGACCTGTTAGCCAGGAAACCTTGGATAAGGAGACAATCATCCAAGCCAGTTCAGTTAGTCAGTCGTTCGGTTGGTTGGTTGGTCGGTTGGTCGATTTGATGTCATTGTTAAGCTTCAAGTTTCGTCTCCAAGAAAATTGCCTAGTTCCTCCCGTCGGTTGTCGTCCAAATGATGTAATTCCTTCAAGTGTCGGGTCTGTAAACACGATAATAAATGATGCCGGTCACGGCATCCTCTCCATCGCATCCAAGTGAGCCTCTCCCGAGTTGGTTGGCACCCAAGAAGAGGAAGAACGAGAAGATGTGGAGAGAACCACCGACTCTCGGCTCTCTTGGAGTTATTATCGCTGCCTTGGTTAATGGCCAGAAGCCCGGAGATCAATGGCAATTCCTGGCAACCGTGAAATATGAAATTGTCGGAATCATAAGCGACTCAAAGATTTCATTCATGCCCGCTAATAAATGGAGCTTGTCGCTTGGACCAACAATACATGCTCTTCTTTGGGGTAAGGGGGGCGCAAAAAAGGCGAGGTTGTTAATGCTTTGACGCACAATCTGGGTGGTATTTTTAAATTGGTTGGACGGGCTCTCCCACGAAAACCCCTTCATCGTATAACCGAACATGACATCTCATCAAGTCTGTGCATCATAGAGCTGACCCACGCAAATCGGCCCAAGCCAACGATTTCAAGTTTGCATGATGCAAAACGGTAGAAACACTGACGGTCAACATTCAATTAATGACGTCATCATCGGTTAACGAATGGTTCATCTAGTCAGCATTAAAATCTGCAGACTCGTCCGTTACAGATTAATACTCGCAGTAGTAGTAGTAGTAGTAGTAGTGGTAGCAATCGTTGGCAGTCCCAAGTGCATCTGAGCTCTCCATGAGCTCAATAATTCCTTTTGTACCCACGCGGTCTACAGGACGAATGTCATGTGGATGAAGATCAAAGTTCGACACTTGCTCCGTGTTCTCCCTCGGTGTGTTACACAAAATATGTGGAATTCGTTCCTACTAGTACTCGTACAAGTACAACTCGGGACTCCATGGAGACAAAATCTTTCATTAGAGTTCTCACCTGGTGGCCAGAATGAGTTCTTTTCTTCGGTAGAGCTCGCTGGGATCGGTGGCATGTTGTCGACACAAGTATTCAGCCACTTGCCGTGCTGGAAACTCGGTCTCACATGTGTACCCGAAATCTCGAGCCAAATGGATGGCCTCACCTGCAAATACAGGGATACAGATAGAGAGAAACATGAATGCGAAGAAAAGATGAACACACTTGAAGTTGTGCTGGAGGAAATGGTTTTAAAAACATACTATCGAGACTGGTGGGGGCTTTGGGGATCGTTTGCCTGATTGGATTTGGGAATGTTTGTGGAGCCAAGCCAGCCTCACCAAGTCGACCAATTCATCATCAAACAACATATGGCGGAAAACACACTAACAAATTTGCAGACAACTGCCAGAAAACTCGCCCCACACAATTGAAGAAACATCTTCTCTCAGTTTCGAGTCTCGGCAACACCCATTCCCATCGTCATCGGCCGTCATATGTCGTGACACTGAAATGTCGACCCTTCACTTGAACTCAAATGTGCTCACAATTAATGAGCAAATCATTTTGATCAAGACTAGCCAAAATGTCTGCCTTGGTCTCGTCCCATCTCTAGATATGAAACGTGTCGGATATCCCGACCATGGAGAATGCTCATGTGTGAGTGTGTGTATTGTACGTATACCTTTGAGCAATGATTGGCTCTAGGGAACTCTTAAGGCTATTCTTCCCTACTTTCGTCGTCTCCGTCAACAAAACGTTGGCTGGTATGCAGGATGCACGCAAGCATGCACACTGACTCACTCACTCACTCACTCACTCACCCACAGACAGAACAGAACTGAGGGCATTCTTGAGCTGATGTTCACCAGACCTTATACCATTTCCTAGCCTTGAGGAAACTAGGGAATCCTCTTGGCTTTTCGCTCAGATGAGGAGGAAGAAGCGAATAAAACTCAAAAACTGCAGTCGAAACTTGTCTCCAGGCCCCAGTCACTCACTCGAGTAATGGCGGTGATGCTGCCCTAGGCCTTCGCCAAGGTATATGGTATCACATGGTGGGGATGGGTGGTCTTTTTGTCCATTCCCAGGCCAACGAAAAGAGAGCCTCAGACAGAATCGAGGGGGAAAAGAGAGAAACTGGGTTCCCCTCAGGTCTGCCCAAAGGCAAGGTGAGGGGTTCGAGCCCAAGTGGGCTCATGAGCCGTGTGCGTAAGCAATCTGACCTTTTTGATAACTGCAGGCTGTCAGACAGACGCCAGCAAGCATGCACATGAAAAACAACCGGAACAACAGTCACTAGTTGTCCCTGAAGGGCTTTTTCCTTAGGCCTTTTTAAATAAAATTTGCCCAAGGTTGAAGACGATTCGATAAAGCCTGAGGAAAAGTAGGATTTCCCCCTTCGACCCCCTGACGAAGTTGCACATTGAACAAAATACAATGATGGAAGGAGGACTTGGGAGCTGGGAGGCAACGCGGGTGTCAGTTGTTGGGTAGGTTGATTGGCTGCTGATTTGCTGTTTGGCAACCCTGATCCAGACACGACCTCTTGCGGTGTTGTCTCTGCAGGGCGTCACACATTTTGGACACCCTGCGTTTTCTTACATGACTTGGCTCTTGTCGCTTCGGATTATTCTTTCACTCAAATGATGATGTTTTCATCACGGTGAATCTGCAAATCAATCAGTTGATTGGAATTCTGTTTCCCTCTCATACATGAACATCATGGAATTCTGATGAATTTCAAGGGATTAACGTGTAACTGTTGTTCTTATCTCTGTTCTGGAGCTTCCATGAACCCCCGCTAACTCGGCCTTCCTTCCATTTCAGAAATGGCAACCATGTTGGTTGGGATCAAGAACCATCCGTTCGTTTCCATTAGTATTATTAATTGCATTGTTTCCAAGAGCATGCTAGTAAAGTCTATTACGTCAATCTAAAGCTAGATCTTTATAGGGATGCATTGAAGGTTCAATCGGGGATTCATGAAATCCATCCAATGGAAGCTGGCGAAACAGTTTGATCCAACTAAATTAATTTTGCCCGTTTTTGACGGAATTTGTGGGGTTCTTTCCATTCAACGAAGGTTTTTCAATTATCTTTTGATCTTCCAAGTGGAGCTCTATGTGCTATGAATCTATTTCAAACGTAACATTGGCATTCCCCACATATCAGAAAAAAATCTAGACATCCCGGATGAGTGAAATCCATTTCCAACCCGAGTTCAAAGGGATTTTTGAATAATGAGTAATGTCATGCGAGGCGGATCCGTCTCTTGATCTGCCACTTTCAATCGCCCACTAAAAAAGTGATCAATGAGCAACCATAATAAAAGCAATTCTTGACAAATGTTCCCAATCAATTTGAAAGGGCGGCTTTCAAGTCGTCGTGATGGCGAAGATGAGCATGAGCATTCACCCAAAGAAGAATAGATAATGATGATGAGCATTACTTTAGTTAGCATCCCCGATTGGCGACCCTGCTTCAAATTCCAGCTCGACTAATCAAGCAACGAGCTTTGTGGGTTGCTCGAGACCCGGCGAATGTGAGTAGGAACGTAACTATCAAAATGTGGACCTGGGTCCTCGAAGACGTTTTGTAGCCCAAACTGTACGCCTACTACACGTGCAATTTTCCTAGAATTATGTACTCAAAAGAGGCGTGTGGTGGCTATTTAATTTTCATGCCAGTAGAAATATGTTGAAAGCTCCATGCCTGGCTCTTAGCTTGTGAATAATCACCTCAATAACCCAACATGCTTCAACATCAGGCACGATTGCGGTAGAATTGCTATATTCATGTGAATGGGTATGCTTTCTTATCGAACGTAAGAGACGTCGAAGTATTTGTCCATATACGGTACTTGGCATGTAGGCGAACTCGGTGTCAAAGGAAATGTTGCATCCCGAAAGTTTGATGGAAAGATGCTCGTTGCTCACCCATGGAAGAAGACGTTCTTAGAGCTAGAAGCAGTAGTAGTGTTAGAAGTAGTTGTTGTGAACTTCTAACCATTAAAGCCGCATTCAAAAGCCTCATCATTATTACCACATTCATGGTCTTGCAGTTCAAACACACACAGACACATAGCGACAGCCAGAACGAACCAAGAGCTCGGATCGACAGCCAAACTCTCGGTGTTCTTGGTGCTCTTATCCACTACACACGTTCAGCAACCTTCTATCTACCGTACGTACTTCTTTTGCTTTGACGACGACCATCCCAAGCTCTCCATCCACGGATTCAAGCCAATGATGCTTACGTACGGGCTACATAGGCATACTCGTCGTATACTACGTCTATTTCATTTGACTGATTTGCCTCGGGGGTCATTTGTTGTTGAATTTGAAAATCTCAGAGCTCGCAGCAGCACACGCGCACACACACACAAATTCAAGTCGTCTCATTCCAGACTCAGTCGAACTTGGGCGATTGAATGTACGGACGTCCGAATCAAATCGAATGTTTCATTTTGCGTCATTTCGGCCATTTGAGATGGGGCAAGTCTTTTCAGCCACTATTATGGTGTTCTTCAGGGAACCATGCTTGCCAGTCTTTAAGTTTCTAGAAGTAAGATTTGGAAGGCAGTAATGTTTCAATAAGAAATCTTTAAATATAAATAGTAATGATACATTCTTAGCTGTCAATGATGAGTTTTTGGTTAACAATGGGCATTTTGATGCCACCGTAACTTCTGTATAGGATTACTGCTTTATAAAAAAAAAAGCTAATTGTGGACCATATTTGTCGTTAATTAAATTAGTTTTCAAAAGGTGTGGGGCCTACCGTGCTCACAGAGCAATACCATTTTATATAGAAATTGAATCCTTTTAAATAATCTCTGGCAAAAAAAGAGAAATGGTGCCCTTTGCTTTCTTGTTCCTGAATTTAGTATTTTAGTCGCTTAAGTTTTGGGGCAGCTGCATGGTAATGATTTCTTTGACATTTTTCCTCCCAAGACTTTGAGAATCGAAAAAAAGATGTAAAAAGCAACCTACTGAACCCAACGAAAAAGAACCATTTTCTCATATGGTGGTTATGAGTATTGACTCGGATTCCAGCCAGTCCTATTGGTTTGTGGCTGATGTAACGAGGTAAGCATCTGATATTTCCATTTACCATTCCTTCCATTCTCTATTTGCTGAAACCTACTTATTTCTCATATGCTGTTGGTTACTGTTGTTGTTCCTGTACCAGTGTTGTTGTTGTTGTTGGGTTGGCTACTCAAAAGCATTCGTGCTGAATTTTTCATGCTTGAGCCTCGCTCCTTCTACGTAATTCTCTGGCCTCTCTTGGTTCTTATTCAGTGACTGGTGTAGAGTTCTCCATAAGCGAGGTGCAGAGAAAGAGAAGAAGGAAAGAAAGAAAGAACGAACGAACGAACGAGGGAGAGACAGAGAGAGAGAGAGAAAAATCCCCCTGGGCTATTTCTGATGCTTCTGAATGAAGCAAAAGCCACCAACTTATCACTGCAGTTCATCATAAATGCTAGACCGAGAGATAGAAGAAGACATTTCGCCTTCCAAACCATTCGCTACGAATACGCCTCAAATTCAGTTGGTGTTCATCATACTAGGTTCATATGCCTCGTCGATTTAGATTCGGTTTTTTGGCGTTTCGGAAAGGTGGTTGTCAAGCTCTTTTCAGATGAAAATGTATTTATCTCTGCCTTTGAAGTTGCTTTATTTATTCTCTCATTACTCATTTGAGAGGGTTGGCCTCACGTTTTGCTTGGAATTTTCGTGCCCAAAAATGCGAAAAGGCCAAGTCATTGCATTGTACTACCTACTGAAAGTGGGAAGAGAGATGGATGAAAAAGAATGAAAAAGAAATAGCAGGAGCAGACAACTGGACAAGTAGATGAGAATCGCATGATGATGTGGATGCTTCTCCATTCAAGGAGCCGAAACGCGTGCCAAATTTTTCAGCAATTCTCTCTTGAAAAGAATTATTTTTGCCACCGCCAACCAACCGAAATTATCACTCCGAAAACTTTGGTTGTGCAAAGACTCGATTACAAATGTTGATTCAGCACAATTGTGCTGACACTCACTTCAGGCCAGTTGATGCTCAGTGATCTCGTGCACGTCAAAACCCGAGTCTTTTTTACCCTTTTTTTTGGCAAATTTCCATCAGAAGCTTCTTGGTTCGTCACCATGGCAAGACAGGATCAAGCTTTGAACTTTTCCTTTTCCAAGCAGGAACTTGAACGGAGGAGAGTTCATGGATTCGTGTGGTGTGATTGGAAGTAATTAATGGTTCAACCGACGAGTCGGAATTCTATTCTCATGAGGCTTCTTTGGGTGCAAACCACGACAATGAGGCTTCGATATTTTTGTGCCGACTCATCATTTGGAACAACCCGATCAAACTCGCCGATAAAAGGGGAAGCCACTTCTGATCGGGTCTTTGATTTCAAGTCCACGCAACTTGAGTCACCGCCGACACCAAGAACCAACCAACCACTGATGAGCCCACAATAGGATACATATAGTAGAGAGTCTCACTCAAAAACTCTTCGTACCTTATCGATGAAGAGAGGTTGGTTCTTTTTGGTCAGAGTTGTGTGTGTAAGGAAGGATACAAGGCAATTCGCGTTTTTATCACATGGTAAGTTCGGACGTTTAAACCCAATGAAACGCGGAATCTGGTAAAACAAGTGCAGTCGTCAGTTAGCCAATCCTCGGGCTCCACATCGAGATCAAAAGTCTATTGAGTTGTATATCTCCAGCTTAAGATCTTAAAGAGTGCCAAGTCAGATCCCATCTCCATCTCGGGTCATTTGTTCGTTGTAGTTTGTAGTACATACTACTACTTCGTACATGTAGTTAGTTTGGACGAGCGAAAGAAAACCGGTGCTTGAAGAGGAAGTTCCAGTGGAAAACGAAGCCATTTCCCGACCAGAGAGAAAGTGGAGCCACAACAAGAGTACCAACGACAGTTTAAAAAGCTTCTTTTGGATAGGATTGGGTGAATGTGTGAGTTTGCGGTGGCATGAGGATTGAGGACGCATGCCGTAAAGAAAGACTCGTTCACATGATCAAGGAGCCGCTAAATAACAATAACGATCCCAAGATTTGACTCATTTCTCATGGTCGGTTCTGACCACGCGGCCGAAAAAAGCAGTCAAACTTGTGGTTTCATTCACCACGAGAACCACTCGTTTGTCAATCGTGTGCGATTGTGGATTCGTTTAATACGTTGCTACTTTAATTCTGAACGGTCTTGAGAATCGTGCCTTTAGTTTATGAGGTGGAGCTGAAAAGTGAATTGCGGAAGACACGAGAAAAAAAGAAAGGAAGGAAGACATAAAGAGGTTTGGCAATTGAAGTGCTGACGAGCTGGGGCTACACGTACGTACTACACGTACAATACGTACACCCCTCCTCGACACCGACGAATGTGAACGAGTAAAAGCATTTGGCTCGTGCCAAACGCCAACCGATCTCTCAAGTCGATTCCCACGCTACCAAATTGAGGCCTATTTTCACTCGAATGATGATGGGAACCGTCGCAAAGGCACTGGTAAAAAAACAGGCAAGTCAACACATTGGCACCAACCAACATCTCCTAGGAAATCTTGCAATATTTATGGCTTAGCATAGAAAGGGAAAAGGGGAAGAAAACCTCCTAAATTATCACGTTGTTCCAGGTCACCTTTGAGAGTCACCGTTCGAAAATCGAGCAATGAGAATCTAGGAGTCCGAAGACGGCAAAACCGGAAAGACAGTGTCGTCCCAGTGTGATAAAACAAATTGTGCAGATTGGAAATCCTGGGAAATTTCCGAGCCTCGCCCCGCCACAACCATGAGTGAGAGAGATAGAGGTTCTGCTACAATTCGTGTTGGTTTGGGATCTATCCGACGTTCCTTGAGTGTGTAATGCTTCAAAAGAATCGTTTCCGCCTCAATTTGTAGTATGATGCATGACTGTTGAAAGTGATATGAGAAAACCGAGAAACTCCCAGAGAGCCAACAACCGCTACAATGTCAGAGCATTGCTCTGCCAATCCTCAAACCAGACTCATAGTCAGCCAAATACAAGATCAATGTGACGACGGAAGGCATTTCGAGGTGGTTGGCATTTTTCTTGGCTTTCTTACCTTCTACCAATGCGGTTAATAGGGTGACATTGGCGGCCTTTCGTCGGCCAGCCGGAAGAGTCATGCCAATCTTGTCCAATTTCTCACGCAGCATTCGCCCACCATTCTTCGACTTGGCCCTGAAATGCAAAACCAGAGACAGAGAGAGGCAATTAAATATCAACAGGAACTCATCCATTCCACATGATAACAAATTGGATCACATCATCCACGAGTTTCACTCGACAACGCTTCAAACTTGAGTAGTGATTCAGTCAGGTGTGTGCCTGTGAGCGAGCGTGTGATCCGAGACAATTTTCCCAAATTGACTCGAAATTAGCCAGACAAGATAGAGAGAGAGATGAGAATCTTGATATCTGGATTTCTATCAAGCCTGGAAGGCTTGAAATATACCAAAAAAGCACCCAATCAGTCGATACGAGTGGAGAACTTGTGCCCAATCATGCCAGACTAGACAAACTTCTGGAAGGACACCATTATGTCGTGGTACGTACTACATGGAGGAGGCTCGAACCGGAGCTCTCCATTACTCGGCAAGATGATGCATAGCAGGATAGGCAGAGATCTAAATTAGAGTTTGTCGGACTCAACTGAAGCCATAGCCAACGTGGAAGATCAAGAGATAACATGAACAAAGCAGCTGGGGTGTTTGCGGGGAAAAGTAGAGCCTCATTGCTGGCTACTTTTTGTTCGTTTCAAAACGGCGACACTGTTGGAATCGGGTGAAAATTTTACCTTGTGTGATATTGTCATTAGATCCCGGAATACTCGCAATTTTAAGAAATGGATCTCGTCATTGATTTTGTTTAAAGGGAATTACATATTGAACATGATGGGACCGATTGCGCTGATTTCGGCCAGTGTCTTGTCAGGTTCGAGACACTCATTTCACTCTCTGTGGGAGAGCTTAATCAGTGGAAAATGTGAAGTCCAAATGTAAGTAATTAATAAAGACAATGAAGCTGTAAAGAGTGACCATTACAGCCCGATGTAATCACAATATTTCATCTCGTTCATCTCGAGATGCAACACAAGAACACAAAGCAACCATCATCATCCCCGTTGAGGTCAACCCCCGTTTGACAACGTTTTCAATTTTCTCTTTTCCGATGACCAACCAATGAACCAACGCACTATGTTGCAGTGGCAAGGGTGTCTTTAATGACTTCATTAGACCAAGTTTTGGGCCGCCGAGGATGTCAAATCTATTGGATGGATGTGTGAGAATCAAGGAGTTGTCTCCGCCATCCAGAATTATTCAAAAGGGTCTAATTGGGAGTTTACGACATGACATGTGAGCGCTTCAAACTTGGATAAAAATCTCACTTCACGCCTTGGAAATCTCACGAAACGTGAGAGGAAGGCAAAACAAGCAGATCTAACGAGAAGGGAAGAGAAAGACAGGGAAAAAACGGACAAAACGGAGAGATTAATTATAGGATTGCCCAAAAAGAAGTCGTCTGCTCTCTTTGCGAATTGGTCCCAAAGAGGGATGCAAAGAAGATGATTATGACGCACACGATTGTCATGATTCATGAATCATGGGATTGAGCCGGGATCATCGCTCCTCTTTGGCTTTATTACCTCGAGTATCCTTTCCAAACAGATCATTTGAGGGACATAAAACTAATCTTGGACCCAAATCATGATCTTGACTGCAATTCACTTTCCGGCTAGACTTTTGAAGCGCGGTCTTTTTCATAAATAAGGACTCGCAAACCCATATCACAACAATTTTGACAACATTTCTTCCAGAAACCCTGTCGTTTGTCCAATTGAGCATTTACATGTGTGGTTACTTTTAAGAGTTTGGGGTATCGGATCCTGTCTGGTCGGTTAGCGTTGAAGGCTGAAGGATTTTTCTTGAGAGTTAAACTGCCCAATAGGTCTTAATTGTAGGGTGTCTGTTGACGGAGTATCTCACCGAACATCGCCAAACGATCCCCTCTTGAGAATCTTTATGGCTTTTTTTCCCCGACCCTGGATTAGTGGTTGGTTGGTTGGTTGGTTGGTTGCGGCTATCTCATAGATTCGGAAAATGACGGTGCAATATGGAGCATGGGTCACCACTTGCCCGAAAAGCCAGGCACAGATGAAACCAAATCTATATTTATATCAGTCATGAATTTGCCGGCGATGGCTTTTCTGGCAGGCGGAAAACCTGTACTTCACAACTTACGATTACCATAAAACGAGGATAAATTTCCAAGTTCGCGTGGACCCCCTTTTTGGCGTGTGTGAGAAAAAAAACCCGTCCATTTTCAATTAGATAGATTGGAATTGGACAATGACTCCAAGTCGACTAAGGCAAACATTTGTTGTTGGTCTTCTTGATGATGATGATGATGATGATGATGATGATGATGATGATGATGATGATGATGATGATGGTTCGTCTTTTTGTTTCAAGTCTGGTTGGCCTGGATGACCCTACTTGCATCACCGCAAGAAAATCCATCCATCAAGCAGTGTCAAAACGGTGGAATATTGGAATACGAACGTACGCTCAACCAACCATCCAACCAACCAACCAACCAACCAACCAACTGTGGAGAGCTCTTATCGGTAAGCAAAAAACCACGAAAGTCTTGAACAGCCTAACCAAAAGACCAAGACGCAGACGAAGCTGGCCATCAGAGATGGTTCTTTGGTGGGGTTTGATTCGCGTTGAATGCTCAAGCATACAACCATCATCATTAGAATCACCATCGACGTTGTTGTTGTTGTTGCTCTTGTCTTTACGTGCTCTCTATCCCATGCCAAACAAACATTGAATATCCAACAACGACCACATGAAACGTGGTTGACCGATGGTTGTGATTGGTTTTGAATGTAAAGCTCTGAACTCTTGTCATCTTGAAACATTATGAAAAATCTTGTCTTGATTCAAGCCCTGCAATGATCTCGTTTTAACATCCTTTCCTACCATTAAGAGGTCCGTACTATTTTGAAACAGTTTACATTGGAATGTCTAAGTGTCCGAATTGCTATGCGTGGAATATTTTGGATTTTCTCACTAAGAAATTGAAGCCAAAGTCCACACACAATGTTCATACTTTTGGATTTTGTACCTCCAGGCAGGACATCAATTTTCGCCGTGAATAGAGAGAATCAACTCTTTGGTCATCAAAGGTTGAGCTGAATGCACAATTATAGCAAGTACGATAATTACGTACGTTCAAGTTCATTTTCTCTATTAAGAGGACAAGACGAGCCAAGGAAAAGACACAGAGGGAGAAAGGGGGCGGAAACCATCAAACCATCAAATGGAAAAAGGAGGCAGTCGGACGTAGTAGTCAATGATGGTGCTGTTGGGTGGTGTGGAACCATCAAAAATATGACATGATGCCTTTAGGTAGGAGAAGTGAGATTATGTCCACCGCACAATACGAGTAATAATCAGCGCGATGAAGGAAGCCGGTACGTAGGTAGTTCGGTAGGTAGGTATGCCATACTCGGGCATTATTCCACAGGAATCACAACGCCTTCGGTGGTTTGGCTTGGCCAAATGTTCATTAAAGTCCCTTGGAGTGATAATGATTTAATTATGCCAGTAACCTCAAAAGAAACTAATGATTATTTTGCAATAATTGCATTTTTCCATTGAGTGTTAAAACTTAATGATACGACATCAGCCCAGTGAGTGGTGGCCTTTCCCCATTGTCAGTGTGCAACCATCACCATTGGTACCACCACTACCACCACTCCCATCCAACTAACAACTACTCAGACAGTCAGTCGATCCGAAAGGACCGGGGGAAAAAATGATGGGCTTCGTAGCTCATTGTGGTCGACCATTGTGATAATTAGGCTCGTAATGGTTTTTCCATTCGCATTTCGTCGAATCCCAGAAACAGATTGACTCACACACCCTTGAACTGCTTCTTTTTGTCCATCCATCAGACCCCACATCCACATGGAGCTCCCTTTCGCTTTGGTCGTGGCTCTGGCTCTCTACATACAGACCATTGTTAGACCACATGCTGGTGACGAGTTTGTTATGAAGTGTCGCATGACCCGTAATTTTCACACCACTCATTGTATCTCGTACGTACATCCGTCCAACCAACCCAAAAGCTGGTGGACCACACACTCGTTTTCGCAATGGGGATCGAAACGCGTCCGGGATGCAAAAACCAATTGGAACGATCGTTGGAATATGGGACAGCTAGTTTTACTGTCCTCCTCACGGTTTGTATAGTTCTAGCACATGCTAACGAAGTTGTTCAGTCGGAAAAGGCGTTGTCTACTTGGGTTCGAAATAAGATGAATTGACGCATTTTCCGGGTTCTTGAGTGAAATAAGAAGAATGAACTGATAACATCCCGTCTCACACGCACTTCATATTTGAATGGGTTTTGGCGATTCAGCACTGCATTGCACGCACACACACACCCAAAGTGAATAAGTGAGAGGAGAGTTTCGGCTTTTTAAGAGGAGAGTTCATTCAGAACCGCTGATGATGCAAACCACCCTCAGCCCCAAAAAACGAAAGAGAGAACGAACGAACGAGACGAGACAGATGGATCATTTGTTCCAACATCATTGCGAGTTCAATCTCACGGAGCTGTCAGATTGAATGAAGAGCTCAACCAGTTCCTGGGCACAGGATAGTTCAATGTGGGCGTTGACATGAAAATCAAAGGACAGAGCTATTGAGGAAAGCCATCCATCCAAGACCAACTATGCCCGTCTAAAGTGGTCTGAACTGACAGAAAGCAAACAATGGAAAAATTGTTTGATAATCACAGTATGAGACGACGACGAGGCCAAGTCTGGGATGAAACCCGTTTCTCTTCAGTCCGTCAGGGATTACCCAGTCCCGTTGGTTTATTAAATACCATATCTACCCTACCAAATCGTCCAAAGAGAATCTTGATGATGAATACATACTCGCCATCAAGATGAAGCCAGCAAGTGGATCAACCAACCCACGTCATCGTTCTGTTCGACTTGATCCAATACGGATATTTTCTGGTCAATATCTTCTAGAGTGCGAGAGGGGCGGAAGTAGGGGTCATGTTTGAGGAGGAATTAATAAAGACAGAGAACGAGGAGGGAGACTCAATATTTGACTACGGCATTAAGGCACAGCGGATCAACAAGGGATATCATATGGCCAAAATCGAGACGCAACATCTTGTAGATTAACGACAATGAACAACTAACTCATAGGATGGGCATTCTGGCACAAGCACACTGTAGGGTCATGAAATGATCCGTGAAGTGCTTTCGAAAGCCTCCGATTTTTCCTGTCCCTTCCAATCAACCTGACCCTGCAAATCGACACCATATACGGTGTGTACATATGTAGTTTTAGATTGAGAATTGGTTTGCCATTTTGGTGAATGGATGTTGCTCTTGTTGGAGCTATCCGACATTGATGAGGATGATGAGGGTAATGCCAGATGCATAGAGTTAATAAACACGAGCTTAGCAAAGCACTGAATTAGTCTGCCATGAGCTGCCAAAAGATTAGAGTCAAAACAAGGGATTAGCAAAGATTGCTCGCCTATTGTAATCAACACAATGGTGTGGCATCATGGTGTGTACATATTTCGATCACTTCATCTATTCTCCAAAAAGAGCAGAGATCTTTCTTGAACAGCAAAACGCTCATTTTGTCGCCTTCTTTACAAAGGTTTACTCTTAGCTTGGATATTTTCCGGCTTCCTGTTTGCCCCAACTGGATCTAGTGTTCAATTCTAGGGTGACATTTTTTCTGACAGTTCATGTCAAGCCAGAGAGTAGAGTTCTTTGCTCGTTGGCTTTGAATGCCAAGCAAATGAGTGTAATATACACCAACAACATCATACACACCCAAACATGGAATCAAATCCGGCTTACTAGTCTTACTCTGAGAATCACACTAATCAAGTTGAACCGTGTCAGTAGAGAGAAGTAACGTCTCATAATCAAAAGCATAAAAGGTCGACTGTTAAGTGCACTAATTCAAATAGCTAAGTAGGGTATGCTAAAGTATAGTCAAAATAGTCACGCTCATATATAGTTTGTAAGGTGTCCTTTAAACGCTCTTATATTCTGAGGCTTTACCCAAGCATGGTTACTTTTACTATCCTTTAGTATACTCGAGGTTTTTGAATCAATGAAGTTAACATGCAACCTAAAGTCTGCTCAGTTTATCAAGAGTATTAGTTAAGAAGTCCTTATTTACGGAGTTCATCTTTCTTACCGCCTCAAAACTCCGCCCAAAAGTGACGCATTTAGACATTCAGGTGGGGAGAGGCGTCGTTGGACCTCGGAAATGGTCACTTTATATTTGGAAGTGGAACTCAACAACGACAAGCGTCCCGGGACCGAGCAGAACACATCACTGGGGAACGGTCCCAAGGGATGCGAATGAGACGAGAGCATGGTCGAAGAGGGATGGTTTCCACTCAGATCCTTGGACCCGCCCGATTGGCCCAAATGTGGGTGGTTGGAGTGACTCGAGTGTTGATGAGTGTGGTGATGAGGGTGATGAAGGTCCGAATTGGCTCGGCTTCTTAAGCCTGAAAAATGTAACGAACAAGTGACGGAACCCGGCATTTAGTGATCACTTGAACACTTGACATCTGGGCTTCAGGGGATTGGGGGTGATGATGAATATTTCCGGAAATAAATTCCCCTCTACTCGAGTTGGTCAAAAATTCCCGTAGAATGTGGGTCAAATCAGGGTGGAACAACAAGTCCAGTCTTTCAGTTGTTGTTATTCTTGCATGAGAAAACCCAACAAGAGTCAAGTACAAGCAAGCTCCATTGTTTTTGCTTACCAAATTCCTTCTTGATTTGAAACGGCACATCCGCCACACCGGCCGCAGCTGCGGCAGCCATGCTGCCCGCACTGAAGGCAGCCTCACCCTCGGATCCCTGAATTGAAAGAGGGGAGAATCAAATGTGGCCAGTGATGTCTTGACTTTTCAGCAAATGATCGTTCGACATGTCAGAAATCGGAGACGAGCTCGGAGCGGACGCAAAGTGGTTTTCCCCATGGGATTTGTAAAGAAAACTTGACGAGGGATTATTTGACTTTGGGCCATGGAACGGATGACATAATGGTCAACGGGAGTATTGTACATTTGAACGAACACGGCTTCTATTGATATATGTATCGTCTTTGGGCCCGACCGGACGCCTCGCTGGAGGGAATCTATAACACTTCCATCCAGGGTAAAATTCCATTGAAATGGAGGAGGATTTCAAGTCTGGTTGGAGACAAAAATAAATGAACTTAAAGATTTTCCATTCCCGCTTCAGTTCTCGTTAAGAGCTGGCAAGACCGGTTGATCTCAAATGACCTATTAGAGTGCCTAATAAACTGCAGGAAGAGGAGAGCTTTGTAACCGGGTCCAGTCTTTTATTTTGTTACTTAGTACGACGGAACAACACATGGACCGTTTCGTTTCAGTAGTTTAGTTGGGAACAAGTCGCTCGTCTCACCTGCTGATCACCGTTGGCCAAAGAATTGTGAAGGGCTAGAGGATCGTTCTGGCCTTCGGAAAGGCTGTGATGATGTCGATAGACCTCGGCTCGTCTCATCTCGTAAGCAAAGTTGTGTTGCATATTGGCCTGGAATATATCAAACGAGGGTGGGCAGGGATGAAATCTAATCGAGTGGGTCTTCTACGGTACATGGAGATTAGTTTTATCTCATCCGAAAGATGATGGTGGACGAATGGTTGGTCGTGGTCCATTTTCTAATTTTAGCTCCTTTTGCAGAGATCATTAGTCATAAGTCCTCCACCATTTAGCTTTCCCCAACCATCAAATGATAATTCCATTTAGGGAGGATAATTTTTCTTGGCCCAGCCCAAGCAAGCATCCAAGCACATCATCGCTGTCTGTCTAATTCCTCGCCTTGTTGGCACATACGTGTCTAGCAAGCTAGTACCAGTAGTATTTTCTATCTATCCATTTAATACGTTGCCCAAATTAAGACTGAATTTCATTTGGTCCTCGCAGATCATTGATCAAAAGCCAATTTCTTGCTTCGCGAGCCCACCTCGACACACCCCTGTCCATTTCGTCATGATGGCCGATTGGCTTGGTTGACCGCGATTTATGAATCATAACTTATGGCGACCCCCTAAAATAGTGCTCAAAAGTTAATCGAATCTTGTCCTGGTTGAGTCTGGAATCCGACCTGATCAACTCGAGAGCCAAATGTATCCCTTATCCCTTCCCGGTACCAAATTTCTACATGTGACTTTTCCCCCTCTCTCTTTAGAGGAATGCCTTGGTTGCGATTCGAGATTTTCATCTCTTTCCTGTTCATCCCTCACTCACTCGAGAGGAGTTATAGCGACAATGGAGAACGACCGATGCTCCATTGAAAAATGAAGAGAACCTCCAACGTTGAAATCGAATGACTACCACTACTCCGCCTGCTCATACATATCCATACACATGAATGTACGAACGAACTTACGTACATACGTACGTAGGCACACACACATACACTCATGAATTTGCTCAGAAGGCAGGGCCAAATTCAATTTCCAACAATTGCTTCGTTCACCAACTTGAACTCCCAATGCACAGCCGAGATGATCATAATAGCTCTGGAAGTGATGGCCCAATGTTCGTTTCAGCCAACGAGCACTGACAAAAGAACAGTGAGCACTACCAATGCCTAAAACTCGGGGGATGTTCGTTGTCAAATAATTGGGAAAAACTGGACGCAATTTCAACAGTGTTGAGTCAATATGCCCAAGGTTCAGCTTTTTCCGAAGTAGTCAAGGGAAAACACCGCCATTCACTTCATCATAGTGGTAGTAGTGCACCCCATACGTACATACGTATACACTCACTCACTTACATCTCTCAGAGGCGGTCTCGTTCAATCTTTGAATGTTTGGATCTCTAAGGTCATAAATCTGGAAATAGGGGGTTTGGTGGGCGACGCGTGTGCAATCAATACCTCGTATACACATCTACGTACACAAATAAGGTACCCCATGTAAAACAAACTGCTAACGAGATGGGAGATGTATGCGCGGAAGTGACAAGGTATTTATCTGCCACAGGAACGAACGAAACACACCAACCACTTTTGGTGGCCCGCCTTCTCCTCAATCTCTTCTTTCTTTCTTCAACATCGAACACGGACCATTGGACTCTCTCTTGTTCCCACATGATTGTGAGAGCTTGTGACGATCCATAAGCTGCTCAAAAAAGAAGAGGAAGAGATTGTCCCAGGGATGGCCAACCCTTTCATCCCGTAATTGATTTTGAGGGCGGAAATTGAATTTCGCCTGGACATCAACATCATCATCAACAATGACAACGACAACCATGCGGAAAGTAGAGAACTCTGATAAGGAGATTGGGGTCCACGACGAGATGGGAACTCCGTCCATCCATCTATTCATCCATCCATCCACTTTCAAGGAAGGGACTGGACATGAAATGTGCAAAAAATGGAGAGGCCAAAAGCGTGCGAGAGATTGACGACGAAACCTTGACATGTGTTATCGAGGGCGAATCACCCAACTTTCTCTATGGAGCCATCCGTGTTGAGTTCGAGGTACAAACCTTAAGAAAGGCGCGATTCCAAATATGGGTTTTGTTCATCATCATCAACAACATCATCATTCCCTAAGAGATTGACAAACTCGTCGCTGTCGCATTATAAAGGGAAAAGAGCGGATTATCCGTCTTTAATGCATTCTCATCTTCTTTGAGCTTCTCACAGAGCCCGGCTTTGATATTGAAGGCATCCAAAACATTTTTTTGATCGCGTAATGGAACGAGGGAAAAAAGAGAGGAAAGAACCAGAAAAAAACGAAAGACCCATCTGCAGCCCAAACATCAAGACAACAAAGAACCGGGAGAAAAGGATTTCGATTCATATCCAGATTAAAAGATGTGTCTACTTAGCTATGACTGCATGCGGCCACCGTTACCTGTGATGTCTGAAAGTTGTGCAAAGGGTTGGCCACGTTGTAGGGATCGGCTGCGGCGGCTGCGGCCAAATGTGAGTTTTGAGCCGCAGCAAACACGTCTTGTTGTCCGGGGAAATGAGGCGGAAGATAGGGTGGCTGGAAATCCGATCCGGGTGTCCGATGTCCCCCATGGGGAAATCCCGGAGCCGATATGGCATGACCCACGCGATCCTGGAAGTGCTGAAATTCTTTGTAAGTCAGAGACTTGAGCGTTTGTTCGGTTTCATTACTTTTATTATCATACGTATTGTTGTTGTAATGATTATTATTGCGAGTGTAATTAGTATCAGACTGGCAGAAACACGGCCAGGAACTCATTACATTGGAATGTTAGTACTATGTAGTGCAGCCTAATTACAGCAAATAAAGAGTCAACATTTCGAGAGCACAAAATTGCTGGCTCCTCTTTTAATTATCACAGGCTCATTACACAAGGCCAGCACTCTTGAGTTCTCTCTTTAGCTCAGTCAAAAGACCTTAACTTGCAGATTTGCAGATAAATGCTCTAACTGAATTTGCACAAGTTTTTCAAACGAGTCATATTCAAAGAATGCTTCTAATCTTGGATTTTACCACAAAAGTAAACTTGAGACTGCTGAAGAAGATATTCATTCATTTCCTAAAGTGGAAGAACAAGTATTTTGGAGAAGTTTATTCACCCTCACTCCTCCTATTTTCCCCCTTTGGCCCTCGATCTATCTTCGTATCTCTCCCCCGCTATGCAAGAAGTTCTTCCTTCTTCCTTCTTCCCTTTTTTTCGCTCTTTCGGCAACATTCTTTCCCTTTTTCGCCCGGCGGCGATCGGGAAGTAAACAAACGGCTTTTGGCCCTCCGGGCCTCCCTTTCCTGTACTGACAGAGCCACCCTGAAGCTCTGCGCGTCGCCAGCCTGCCCATTGCTACTAAGCCCGAAGGCGAAACAAAATCGGCGAGCAGGCGAAAAGAAGAACAAGCCCCCGCGCGAATTCGGCGCCAATTCTCCCCGGCGGCATCTCGCTTGAATGAGCGCCAATGGCGTTCTTCCCTCGGGGCATGAAGCCGACCGAGTGGGGGGAGCCTGAGAGCGCAGGGGCCGTGGAAAGGGGCGGGAATCGAGATTGAGCAAGGTAGAAACCGAAAAATTCCCCAACGTTTTTTCATGTTTATCATAGAATATGTTCACTTAAAATTAGGCATTGATTCTTACTTGATGCGGGTGATATCTGTTCGCAAATGGCCACATAGTCTCCATGGTTGGCTTCATGATGAACTCTGAGGAGGCAGGATGTCTTTTCTTTGAGAGCACTGGTTCAAAATTCACTTCCAGATTTTATTTGCAGTCTTGGGTGGGCTCGTGTGCACACGAAGGATCAATGAAATTTTATTTCACCCGTCTGGATTTTTTTGTTTGAAGAACCCAGTTTGTATGTTCCTCGAAAAGTCTCAACGTGGAAGATCCACAAAGATAGAAGACGTCGTCGATCCAAGTTGGTTGTAATAGCAAGACAGGACGAGCACTAGAATATGATGTTCAGATGCCACCAGACTGGAAAAAATGTCTGTATCTTCGAGCTCTTATTCTCCACTCATGTGGTATGTCGTCCTCCAATTGCCAGAGGAAAGACCCCCAAAATAGGAGTGCTAAGAGAGGGAAGTAGACTCCGATGATCTGAGGTGGAACGCACCCACTTCTACTTCTACTTCTTGTACTACTACTACGCTCGGTCTCGGTCGTGGACGTCGAGGTTGGGTTGGTGAGGGGCAGAGAGGCGAAATCCAGCGACCTCGCTCAAAGACCAGCCTCGATTTCACCAAATGGACACACACACACATTAGCCCAAGAATGAGGAGACCAAGGGGCGAATGACTGCCTTCGAGGCTTTTTTGTTCGAGGCTTCAAGTTCCAACACGGGTGGGTCTTCTTGGCTCCGAGCGGACCCTCGACTTTGTTCGTCTTCGTTCGCAGTTCTTCTTGTTCTTACGTATGTGTTCGTGTTTCCCCCTGTCCCCCGGTTTTCCCTCTAGCTTGCTCAGTTCTCAGGGCTACTTCGTGCGTTGTAGCTCGGAGCGCCCCTCAGTTAGTAGTACTTCTTTCCGTCGGTGCCTTCAGTGCCTTCTGGCCTCGTCCTCGATCTTCGCCGTCGCCTTACTGACTGAGTGGGTGGGTGGGTGAGACTGAGTGCTCTGGCCTCCAGTGAGTGCCTCGAGGCTCCTCCTGAAGGTATTGGCGGACGCAGCCCCCGGTGGAAGTGTACACATGCACACATCTTTAGCCAGGCACTCACCACACCACACTTCGGGGGTTCCATCTTGTTCCTGAAGGCAGCCTCAGCCTCCCAGGCACAAAACGCCCAGCGAAACTATTAATCAAATTATGAAGAGTTTCTAGAATGATTTGGAACAACACTAAATGGCGTCACGGTACACCGAACAATCATTTTGCCTTAAACTTTTCATGTGATTGCTTTTTCAACATTTGTCTCACATAAGCATTTGCTAGTTTGGTTGGGATTTCATACATTTGGTTGGAGCCTCGAAGGCCAGCACAGCTCGAAAGGAAAATTACTGTAGGTTTGCGAGTCTTCAGGGGGAGATTTTCCACTTCGCTTAGGTACTCCAATGTCTGGAGAAACCCCTAACCTTTTTGGAAACGGCACTTAATGTTGTTTGTTCTCTTGAAATGGAGACTGGAATCATCCACATCGTTGGCACTTTAGAAAGACAAACAAGAATTAGATGTGAAACGAGCGGAGAACCTGCAGCAAAAATCGTTTGATCCGGTTGACATAAGACTCAACAATAGGAAAAGGTTCCCGTATCAAAAAAGTTAGTGCTTGAGGACTGATTATTCAGTCAAAAGAAAGCTCCAATAAGGAAACCCTCTGTCCGATAATTCTTTACCCGCCCTTTAAGAGCAGAAGAGAGTCGTCGTCGTTCATGTATATGTACTATAAAAAAAAGAAGAGAAAGACCAAGCCTGTGGAATGAAATTTTCCCGGGGGGTATTTGGCGCTTCCTCCTTCTCCTCTCATTCCTTGAAGTTCCCCACCCAGCTCAGAATTCTGTCCCGGCCTCTTTCATTGTCCAATCCGAGGATGCCCGATGCCACAAACAAGCCAGAGTTAGTGCGAACGAACGAGTGGCGCCCACTTCAGAGTAGTACCAACCACGGAAAGTGTGAAGGCGAAGCTGATGGCCATCCATCCTCCCGTGAAAAGGGGGAAAATGAGGAGGAACAGATCGAGAAAGAATTCTCCAGGCATCTCGCCCAAGAGCCTTCAGGGTGACTTGAAAATCTTAAACTCGGGCAACGCAACATCTTACTAACCGCCACCCTCTCTACTTTCCTCAGGCCTGAATTGCCCTTTCTTTTAGGTGAATAAACAGTACTCTACATTTGGACCTTCGACATCAGTTAGGCATGTTCTCGAAAATTTGTTAGTACCGTTGTCGTCTGAACCAACCAAATTCCAGCAAGACCTGAGGGATCTTGGAAAAGATGATGATTATGCCTGAGTGCGAAGTGATACTTTCCTCCGAGGCTGAACCTCAGGCGGCCTCCTTGCAGCCTCGAGACTTGCTTGAAGGAAAGTAGAAGGAGACGCACTCTGGAGGGAAGAACTTGGTAGTAGCAGTGAAGGACGAGGAAAGGAGGAGCCTCGAAGCGATGAACTTGGGATTGCCTCTGGCCTCTCCCGGAGAGACGACGATTCCGTAGGATAACGTACGGTCGCCCCCCAACTTCCATCCACACTTCAGACAAGCAAGGTCTTCTATGGGCAGGGTGACGGGGACATGCATTCTTAAGAGGATATACAAAGAAAAGTCCTCGAAACAAGTTCAATTGCTTACCAACCTTGCCGCCATCAAGTAACAATGTAGCACGAGATGACTCTGCACGACAATGGGGTCGGGAGAACAACGAGTGTGTGTGTGTGTGTGTGTGTGAGAGAGAGAGAGAGAGATAAGATGTACGTACTGAGGTTGCTGTTGGTTGGCTTTTTTATGCAAAGTAGTCGGTTAATGATGACTCTCATTTCTGAAAAGAAAACTTCAAAGACCATGTTCAAAGGGTGGTCTCCGACCGACCGAAGCAACCGACTAGTTGGTTACTGGACGGCATTTTACCACCTTGGCATATCCGTACTACATCTATCCATCCTCCACCTCATCATCATCATCGCCGTCATTGTGACGGTCATGGTGGCTAGAAACCCTAATATCATCATATTCCTATTACACATCCAGCCTCAACCCGTCTGAGACGAGACAAAAATTTGTTTAGAGGCTTCCTACTGTTTTAGCACAGCGGGGATCTGCAATCGAAAAAAAGTCGAGATGTGGCCGAGCGAGTCAGCTACTTCGTAATACTTCGAACGTAGCATCTAGTCTGACTTCTTGGTACTTACTGCATGACTGCTTGGCCTGCCTTCTTCGCCTTCCATGCCTCATATCTTCTTCCACGATGATGTCTGGGACAATTTGTCACAAATCAAACCCTGGTATCATCCCGGAGGCTCCTCAATAGGAACAAAGTGAGTCTCATTAATAGCCCAAAACACGTCCTGATGGGTGAATATCCCACACTCGAACTAACCCTTCTGATGGACTGATAGATAGACTCAGAGCAAGCGGGCGAGTGCAAAAAGTGCCATGTGGCTTCAAAGCCGTTTTCCCCAAGAATGGGCTGCCAATGGATATTCAAGATGGGCTTGAGCTTGTAATGAATCAAGACGACTCTTCCTCCACCACCAGATGGTATTCGAGCACTCCTTAGGAATTTGAAGGTATCAAGAGAGCCTTGAGAGCGAGAAAAATCTCCAGGATTGTGTATTGTGTACGTCGTATACAGCTCATTTCCGTTGCACAAAAGACCCGGAGAGAGAAATTGGTCAAAGATGGGAGATGGAAAAAAATTAGATCGAGTCCATCCACGAACCTGGACTTTTGTTCATTCCCAAATGCGTCGTTCACCCGGCTACTAGAAAATGTCCAGGAATTTCTGGGCCACGCATCCATATCCATGGACTACTTCTTTTCGGAGAGATCGATTCTGCAACTACTTTCGTGCGACCGATTCATGCCCATCAGTTGAACGAGAACAATGCTACGTATTGATTGCTTTTGCGCTGCAGAGTATTAAAAATACTGTTCTTCTCACGAAACAAAACCATGGTTACCCATTTTCAAATCCATGGTGGTTTCAAGAAGTCGGGCGTGTTTAGTGGAATTGCACTTGTTATGTTAGGACGGGCACAGACGATGACGACGTCGACAACACGATCAGAGAATGAAAGAAGGGCCGTAAAATTAGATCGGATAATTGCAAGCCAATCGAAGCCTGGCCTGGTGCCAACCCAGGAGCCGTAAGGAATTTCAATTGAATTGCTCGATTGTAAAATTAATGGAACAAGCTCTTTTCGGATTGATGACTTGCCGTGCACCAACCACCACCACCACCAACATCATCTCTCTCTCTCTCTCTCAATTTCTGTTGCTACAACCGATTAGCAGGGGTGTCGGTCAAAAGTCCAGCTATTTCATCGCACCTATTGGAAGGTTTAGGTTTGATCTTGGAAAAATACTGTGCTTTTGTAGAGTTCAAGACATTTCATTGGGAGTTTGCTCGTTCTCTGAGCGATTTGAGACGGAAAGAGCCGCTTGCTTGATCTCCCCGTCCAAACCAAACCAAAGGGACATCGAAATGAAGAGAGAGAGAGAATCTAAAAGGCTATTCATGTAATCCGCTAATCTCCATCCTGTCAGGAAGTCTCTTGAGAGCCACCACCCAAAACGCTTCACAGGATTACTTCCAACCAATTTGAGTCCAACCCGAAATTGCTCTTCCCATGTCACATGGATCACATTCGCGAATCTCTAATTCATCCTGGACACGACATGGTTTCGTATCCTGTTTCATGCGTTATGAAAATACTTTAAACATCTACTAAGACCAAAATTGATCTAGAAGAAATCTCATTCTCAAAATGTGGATATTTATAAGTCCCTAAATTCTAGAAATCCTTGCGATAAAGGGAGAGACGAGGTTTGTCACTGAGCTCTATTTGTGGTCTCCCTTTTATGCAGATGTCAAATCTCCAAACTCGCATTATGCACCCGATCTCCGCCAGGGTTGCCATTTTTTCCCTTGATCTCATGGCAAACACTTGGGTGCGTGCGTTCGTTGTTGACACTCATATCAGATCAAAAGGCTGGAACAGATTGGCATTTTGGGGGGACACCGCCACAACGCGGCTTCAAACCGACAAAAATCTGAATAAAATAGCGCTCCCCAACGCCTTCCGTTTTGGAACAGAGATTGGTTATCTATTTATCCATTGAGAAGAGTCGTCACAAGTGGAACAGAAGCTGACTCAATGGGAAAAAGAAATTGCGCTTTGGCCACACACGTTTGTGTTCAATTTCACCCTCAAGACCTCGACACATTCAATTTTGCAAGCGTTTTAACCCCGGAATCCCCCCATTTTCCTCACCTTTTTTCTTGGATACACGCTTTGAGCATGTGTGCGAACCGCGAACGGCGAAACTCGAACGACCTTTGACCTCATCGGGTCGAAAAAGTCAGCGGCCATTTACAATCAGAAGCTGTACCCTTCCAACCGGAGGAAGACTCAAAACAATGGAAATGACAATGAACCCCCCCACCACGTGTTCTTCCAACATGAAATATTGTAAATCAAAAACATGAACAGACATTTGATAAACCGAAAGACGAAACGGACATTTGGATGGTGGTAAATGAGTAAAGTAATTTCAGGATGTCATGGGTTGAGTGTTCCGAGGTTGGCTGAATGTTCCATAGTGTATGGGATGCAGGTTGGTTGGTTGGATGGATGCCCTCCCTCTCACGTACGTACTACATGCTGACTACTGTATTTAACCTGAAACTAATTGAGTTACACGTACACAGTTTGGGGGGGCCTCCGTTGGTTGCACGAACAAACTTGGAAACAAACTCCCCCATTTAACAACCTAATTGTGCCAACTATTGAATCAGACTATACTGGTGCTTTTGACCAAAGTTTTCCTCAAATATTTCCATCGATATGTGTTTAATGGCCAACATTTTCGGCTTCAAGGCAACCGATGATTCAACCATTATATTTCAAAGTTAGAGACTCAGTCCTTTCTCTGTGGGTAATGTGAAGTTTGGTCTGACTGACTCACCTTTGACCGTCCAATGACATTGGCACTTGGCATGATTATTTATTGAAGTTTTGAGGGGTCTGATTAAAGTGCGATCCACCTGGGCAAAGAGGTCAACGAAGGGTCAGTATGTGCACTCCAGGGATGCCAGGATTGAATTTTAAAGACAACCCTGATGCTCTCATGATAATGTCATGTCTGGAACGTTTTTCCGGCCAAGAGACGACGACTACCCGAGCAAATCTGAACTAATAATTTCGTTGATATGTGCATGGTCCTCCAACTGGGGATTAAATGCCTATTAAATTGTTATACTTACAATGAAAGAGGTCTTCAAAAGCGCATTGGATCGGATTTTAATGGCCGACTTTGGACAATGACACTCAGATCCACACAAGTTGGAATGTTTACAACCACCAAGATCGAACCAAGGGAGCGCAAAGCCTAGATTCTTTGGGAAGGATGGTTGGCAGTGGCTATCGTGTCTGTTTTGAAACACCACGATTTGGACAATGGCCTACATTTGCCTGCCAAAACGATCACCATCATCAGATGTGGACTGAGGTGCAGTGAGAGGATGCTCATCATTCCGCGATCAACGATTCGTTTGTGTTTTCCAAGTCCAAGTTGGTTCTCCGAAGAGGGACGGTGCTCTCCAATAGATTCTGAATTGAAATCGGACATTTTTATTCATGAGCACTTTGGTTTTGACTAATTAGGGGCTATTTGAAAGCGGGATATTGTGATGATGGTCCTCGTCTTCAATGGCCCTTTCATTTAATACCAGACCCACGGTCCAACATTCACCGACCCTTGTAGCTTGTACCCTCTTTGGGAGAAGAGATATACGTATGCAGTATTCACTTGCTCAATTCAGTTCGGTTCATTTCATTGGGAGAGGTGAGTCCGTCCCAGAGACGAAAAGCGACCCTAAAAAACGATGGTGAATCTACCCTGTAATTGAGAGTTGCGGACGATTTTATTGATCTGCATGATGATGATGACGAGACAGAAGACACAGGGTGAAAAATGGCATTGACCTTGACCAAGGATCAGGAACATTCCAATGGTATGAATATTACCGTCATCGGTTGGCCAATTCTCGCGGTATTTATCACCTACTACAATCTTCCCTAGTACCTTCTCAATCCAATAGGAATGGGTAGATGCTTCATTTTCTCTCATTGAAGTCTTGTGGGGTTACAAATACTGAATGAGTCTCTAAAGTGGAGAGCATAATTAATCAGTGGTCATTCTGATCTCTCTCTGCCTTATCTCCATCCCATGTTCCAATGCAGTTCATTTTTCAATTCCCTCTTGGCATGTCCCTACGGTCGGAGATGACTTCAAAGGCTGAGATTGGGTAATGGTGTACCATTGAGCTTCTCTCTCTCATGTTGACTTGAAAGCACTTGCCTTCATCCAGGACTGTAGTTACGGTTTGGAGATCCCGTTGTATCAAATGAAATTTTCCTAGCGTGAAGAATGAGAGAAATATATGGATAACTGACATCGCCTTTCGTTCGAGACCATTTCGTGTTAATTTGAAAGGGCTTCTTCAAACCCAAGTCTATAAGTCAAAACCCCTAGATAAATTGGACAACCAACGATTGAACGACCCGAGTACCGAGTATCGAGTCTTCTTCCACTCATATCGCTGATGATCCTTCCAATTCAAACCCTGGAATGTGGGGATATCATTGCACTTGGTCGAGGACCTAAAACTGTAGATGGTTTGAACTGGTGGGTGCTCAACCTCAAAGTTAGCCTTTTCCAATCCATAATTTTAAGCCACCGCATTCATAGAACCTCGATTGTATTCTATAGTTGAGATTTTGGACTTGTGAACAGATATACATAGCTTATACGAATTGATGCTTTGTAGCAACACGAGGGTGATGGTTTGTGGTTTTGGGTGCGATCCGTACCCACGAACGAATGAGTAGCTGCTTGACTGGCAGCTCAGTTGTTAATTGCCCCCTAGTTTTATTGCTCGAAATGACCACAATTCTTTTCCCTCAAGACGTTATACCCTCTTACTGCTTTGCTAAATGCCAGAAAAAAGACCAAGTCCACGGACCCAAAGACAGACACATAGACATACTACACTCACACGTACAGAGTAGATCGGGATAAGATACGTACCGGGTGATTCATAAGAAACGGTAAAACCAAACAATGGTTGATCTCACTATGAGTGCTTAAAGCTCAAAAGGATGCGGCACATAACAATCCTTCAAATATGTTTGATTTTATTTCATTTCTGTCTCATTTTTTCTCATTCTGTATCATTTCAGCCAAATTTCGGGAGGAAGAAAAAAAATCGAAGTTACAAACACGTTTTTTTCAAAAATGACGCTTAACTAGAAAGACCATCGTCGCTTAAATATTGAATAAGGGGAGACTGTTTTTCTTGAAGCCAAGAGTTTCACTCAATCATATGCAATGAAGGTGCGGTTCATGTATCGTTTTAGTCATAATGTAATTGATAAAGTTAGTTCTTTCGTTTCTTTTGGAACACACTGTAGGTAAGCAAGAGAGAGAGAGAAAGAGAGAGAGAGAGAGACCCGAACGAACAACAATGGAAATGTTCAACTCGACGAAGACGACCATGACGAGTAGCAATGCTCCAAGAATAGGAGAATGGTCGAATAAAGGAAGAAAAAGGCCATTTGGAAAGCCGAAATGAGTTTATGGCCGAGTATTTGTTGCAATGATAGCGGTAGTTAGGACCCGTGAAAAGATACCATCAAACCGGAATGTCAACTTTTACACATGTCAGAAGGGAGAGTTATGGATGCATGAAAAGGTCCGTTGAGTGATCATCTCATGATTGGAACAAATGGTTCTCGTCATTGATCTTTGAGTATGAGGTGATCTATTTTCCAACACCTGAGGCTAATATTAGCATACTATCTATGTACGTCTACTAGCTTGAGGGCGCTTGAAAGTTGTATTTCTTTATTGTCCCTGGGTACTTGCACTCATTTGTAACGAGTCTCTTTTTCATCTCGGGCACAACGCTATGAAATTCAAGCAAGGCAATCTGTTCTTTTCCTTGTCCTACAAATAAAGTAAAACGGGTGGTGGATTGGTGATGATAAATCTCTGGATGCTGGGAAATTTCATCCGCGTCGTTCAACTTTGGTAAGCTCACGGATGATCTTAGTTGGATGGAGAGAGAGAGAAAATGACGGTTGGTCTGAATCTTTTGCTTTGAATGTTGCTGTTATCATCATTATTATTCTATCTTCGGGGCAAGATTATTACTACGATACCCAAGCACTCGTCCATCTCGGCTTGCTTACTACCCCAACTCCGTACCATCATTCAGTAGCATCAAGTGAGCGGGAACACACTCCGCAAAACCTCGAGAAGCGGAACTTCATCTTTGGATCGTTCTGGATGTCTTTGAATCTGGCGCCGATTTTAAGCAGTGTGAACCCAGTCGGCCAAATGTCCTGCGGGCATCATATACATAACAAGAAAGCAGGCAGAAATATAAGAAGATTTACGTTATTATTCTCAAACACGAGGATATTATTATTTTTTGACAGACCAGCTCCGACGATGGACGGGCACGATTCTCAGATTAGTTGGCGGGTTGCGGATTATCTTCAACCAGATGAATCCATCCCAACAAATTGTCGGGACATTGCATGTTTGTATCCGGGTTCGGCTTACCCTGGGCAGGCAAACATTGAAGCTGTTTTTAATGGAAATTTCTTCCCGAAAAGTGTGGCAAGTTGACCCTGAATTCCTGAACAATTATTTGGTCCACAAGTGCCACCTTTGACCTTTGGCTTGAAGTGAAGAAAACTCTGGATTCACACGTGGAACGCATCAAAGGGTGATCCACACAAAGCAGGACCTGTAAAAGTTGAGGGTCGTCGCATTTGGAAATATTTCTAATGATATGATGTTGGCTGGTCTGCCAAAAAATGATGCTCCAAATATTCCCATCAAAATTTGGTTGAGTCTAATTACCCTCCTTGGCCAACCATTGTCAGCTTGGAACAGTAATAAGTCTTTCAGAATAATTGTGTCTCTTCTCCGAAAGAGCTACTTTTGACTAGTGTTGCCAATCAGGGCCAAACGAAAATGGAATTAAAAAGTCAGTAAGTGCATTCAGACTCTTTGTACCATCATATCACCTCAAAATTCCAGCCTGAAGTAGTATTTTAGAAATATCACATATTTAATTTAAAAAAAGTATATTTTGGCACTTCACGCGGTCTTAAATCAATTTGAGTGGACAAAGAGCAACACTGACTCAAGATGCCAAGTAGACTCTTCCACATGTGTAATTGTGGCCCATTTCATATCTATGGAAGTAAAGCAGTAGCCTCAAATTTAACTTGACCGTGAATCTCGGCAGAACGTCTGTTTACAATTGGAGACCTCGTTTTCAAACATGGACCAACGAGAGAGATCCAAGTTTTGACCAATCAAACCACATCCACTTCCGATTAAACTCTCAATAGAAATTGACATTTTATTTATGTGTAGTATTGTAGTAAACAAGACAATTACCTGTCCAGGGTCAATCGAGAGCTCCACATGTAGAGGATGGTTCGAATGGCAAATAGAAATGAGACGGTCCAACCAAATACTACTTGCGAACGAAGGTTCGCTCTGGTTGGCTTGGGAGATCTACCTACTACGAACTAGATACGTCCATAAGTAGTTGAAGAAGCAGTGTTAGACCTAGTCAGTAGTTCAGTGGTACGTACCAATTGTATATATATGTCCAATGTCCGTTCGTCCAACGTCCAGTAGGTACGACTGAGATTGTTCGTGCTTGGCAAACGATTATAGCCAATAATGTGTAGGTTGGTACGGTTCACTTGGAATTTCAAATTAGGATAAAAAGGGTTCTTTTCCATTCTAAATGACCATGAGAGCAAACCTCGGCCGAGACAAGCAAGCATCATCATCCAATGGAGACAGAGACACACTTGCTCACCGCAAGAATTTCCGTCCCAATGTTTGGGTCAGATTTTTGAATATGCTATTGTTTCAAGTGGAGGATAATTGGTCCCTTTCATATAAAGACCAACGATTCTCGACGTTTTGCCTTGAAAAGCGGTTCATCAGAGGACTCTTACTAATATCCTTGCTTCAGGATATTTCCACTCGTTTCGCGGTTAATCTTGTCTTTTAAAAGAGCGGTTTCAAGTTCAGTATTTAACGACTCACCACATCGTAATGTTTTCTTTTTCAGGTTCGATGTTCCATGAAGGCCAAATATGGAAGTAATCAGATCATATTGAACAAATTTCACCTTTCCGAATTGGAATTATGAACCCAAATAGATGTCAGGAAACATTGAAAATGTTCCAATTACACCTGAGGGGCTTGTTTTTTGAAAGGATTTGCTGTGGAAAACAAGTTTTCTCTATTCCCTCAATCCAAATTCTGAATATTTGAGAGAAAATCCCAACATTGTGGTTTTTGCCTTCATGGCAAAAAACGGGGGTCCATTTTCAAGAATAATGGAACTGTATGAATGAGTTGTTTTGACATAAATCAAATGATTTGATCAATATCCTATGAGTCCAACGTACATCAAAAACAAGAACAGAAAAAGTGAATTAACGTATTTTAGCAACGAAAAATTGCCCAAGGGGCGTGTACTACTTTCATCATTTCAAGAAATTATGAAGCTAAGAATAACGTTTAATACTGGAATTAATACTTGTAGGAAAACATTGAAAGAACAGTTTTAGTGTTTTAATAACAGAGTATTTTTTTCAAACTTAAAAATTCCGCATTCTCTGAAAGATTTTGCTAGTTCAATTCCCTTTATCTTATCATGACCACAAATTCGGATCCCTCAGAGCACTAGGATAACCACCTTTTTGGGGTGACAGGACAACTCGACCCAGCGGACAACTCGACCCAGGACAACTCGACCCAACGGACAACTCGACCCAGCGGACAAGTCGACCCAACGGACAACCCGACCCAGGACAACTCGACCCAGGGGACAACTCGACCCAGCGGACAACTCGACCCAGCGGACAACTCAACCCAGCGGACAACTCGACCCAACGGACAACTCGACCCAGCGGACAATTCGACCCAGTGGACAACTTAACCTAATGAACAACTCGACTCAGCAGAAATTCAACTTAGTGGACAACTTCAAAAAGGCACAAAACAGAACTAACCACTCAATTGAACTTCTAGTAATCAAAATTGCATGGCAGATCCCCATTTTTCAGAAAATCTATAAAATATGTATAACTTCATATTTTCAAAAGGCATTTTTGCTATTGACTATTATTTTACTGATTTTTCCTACTGCCAAAGGCAGATTGTTTCTTCCTCAAATTTGATTTTTTGAACTAAAGTGAATATTTTGAACCACTAGTTTGAGTTTTGTGCTTTTTCAGATTTCCACAAGCTCGACTTTTGTAGTGGGTTTAGTTGTTTTCAGACTCGAGATGTTCATTAGGCTAAGTTGTCCTCTGGGTCGAGTTATCCACTGGGTCGAGTTGTCTGCTAGGTCAAGTTGTCCGCTGGGTCGAGTTGTCTGCTGGGTCGAGTTGTCCGCTGGGTCGAGTTGTCTGCTGGGTCGAGTTGTCCGCTGGGTCGAGTTGTCCTGGGTCGGGTTGTCCGTTGGGTCGAGTTGTCCTGGGTTGAGTTGTCCGCTGGGTCGAGTTGTCCTGGAACCCCTTTTTGGCACTCTCCCATAACACGAAATGTTAAGTAAACCATTTCTTCCCATGGCAATCGAAACAAAGGTATTTACGGGATTCACTTAAAAAACACCAGACTCGCTCACTGACGTTGAAAGGACTCCTAAATGGCTTTAGTAAATAGGCTTTGGCTATCATAGCTAAGAGCTAGAGCTCGAAAAGTAACCGACACTTTGAACTCATCTTAAGTGGCGATTGTTTGTCATTTTTTTGCCTCTGAGATTGGCTTCATGGTCTGGGGCTGCTCAGAAATTACAGTCCGCCTTCTCCCTCCCTCCATCTTGCATCTATCCATCCTCTGAAAGACAGTTCATCAGACAAAATTGCGAAATGAGCAAAAAATTCGCGCAGACACAAGGCCCCGTCACTTTTTGTCGCCACTAGGGGTTAATTTAAGTCATTTCGCGGCGCTTACCTGGCCAAGGATTGTAGTAGTGAGTATATGTGTGGGTACTAGATGTGTATGCTTGTTTTTTCCTTGAAAAATATGGGGTCAATGTTTTACTTGCGTGAGAATCCCAACCGAATTTCAAACAGGTCAATTAACATCCCAAAGCTTTAATTTCAATTCATACTAGTTGCGAGATTTGACCAATTTTGATAACTTTGGGAGAGAAAACGAGAAATTATGGTTGGTGGGTAGGTTGGGTTGCTTACCGCTGGAGGCGACTGATCGGTTTTTGTTCCAATGTTTTGCTTCTTTTTGACAAAACCTCGAAATGAAATGGGCGGTTTTTGTCAATAATTTCACACTCGATATTAAAATAAGATGCCTCATGAATAATTCCGGACTCATTTGAATAAAACAAAGAGGTCTAAGTGATATTTGATTGGTCCACGGGATCGTTTAAAAGCCATAAGTGAGCCAAGATCCTGGTCACAATCCATTTGATAATTACTATTACGTACGTTTACCCAAGTCCACAATGGTCATGATGTCCATTGATCTTTGATATTTGGCTCCAAGAACCATCTCACTTTTGACCTTCTTTCTTTTTGTTCCCGATTTTCTTGGTCACGAGAATCATATTGATCAAAATTCTAGTAGTGATTGGTGGCGAAGCGTCCAACCATCTTAATGGTTCAGATCGGCATCCTTCGAATCACCAACCAGTGGCAATGGCTTCCAAGTGTACCATCACTTCTATAGAAGAACCTGCCACCTACATTGTACAGCAGTAGGTAGTACGTGTATCTACTATCTACCTATCTCTTCAGCCTCCTCACTCAGAGCTTCTCGTCTTGCTAATGATTTCATGACCCCAGGGAAATCTGCTTTAATATTCCTTTGAAATGGTTTCTGGAGATAAAATGCCCATTGGACGAGGACGACCAAAACCCATCATCGTAATTTTCTCTCATATGTCTCTCATTTTCCCTTGGCACTCTTTGGAAACCTCCTCCTGGTCAACCAACGTCACCTTGGTCGACCAAACATGGAAAATGGAATTTCGGCTTCGAGTAGTGAACTTTTTTTTCCCCCTCTCAGTTCGATCGAGTTGGAAGTTGAGACCCATTTTTTGTTCGAGTACATCAGAGTTGTCATTGTCAATATCTTGTCGGTTCAATTTGGGATAATCCAATTTCTTCCGGTGCAAATGTCAGATCGAATCCAATTGGGGCGCTCCGCTGAATGCGTGGCCAATTGTTGCATCCATTCTACACATTCTGGTACAAGACATTGCTATTGAAGGCTCAATCAAATGAAATAAAAAGATCCATGAAAAAGAAATGGAAAAAGAGTACGATAATACCAACCAAAATGATAGGAGTAATCTTTTTCTACGTACATGAGAGAGAACATCCTCCTCAACAATCATATCAAAACAGGCATTGGGTGAAAATTTGCAAAAAAAGGTAAGTACGAGTTTCAACATTCAAATTGATTCTGAATGACAGTTTTTAAAAGTTCTTACATTTCATTCATCAAATGTCATTTTAACACTTAACTCAACAGTACTTTTGTTGTGACTACCTCTTACAAGGTTCCAAGCTTCTTCCATAAATATTGCTTACTGAAGTCGTTTATTGACATCCAGAAGCATGTGTTACTTGATTCTTTTTTGTCCATCAATAGCCTATCAATGTCCGGTAACATGTGGTCAATTCAGTCAAATGGGCAGAGTTGACATCAAATAGAATGGCACATAAAATTGCACACACCCACGGACGGTGTGTGAAACCCAACTGACGCCTTTTTTGGGGGACGATTTGCATGTGCGCTCAGAAATACATACGTACGTATATTATTCCGACGGGACAAGATCAGAGTTCTGCCCTAAAATTATCGTCATAAAATGGTCTAATCTTGAATACGATTATGATGCGAATGAAGAAGAAGAAGATGATGATGATAATGATGGCACATGCTCGCATCGAGTACCTAGTCTGCTTTGAAAGCTTCTGAAGTCTGCTTCACCATCACCACCAAAATAAATGGCCCGACTCAAGATACATTATAGCTCACTGAAAATGAGCCAGTCACGACCATTGAAACAAAACCAGCTTTCTAAGATCTCACTTGAAAAAATACCACCAACAACTAGAGCTCTTTTTTATTTTATCTTAAGTCGAGTTTAACTTTCGGAGCGCTTCTCTTGTTTGAGAGCTTCGTAGGCAAATCAATGACATGAAAGGGATGAATATTTGAGGATCTCTGGGCCTCAAATTTAGACAGTGTCTGCCCAATGCGAAAACACGCGCCCTGTTATCAAGGAATTAATCCGTAAATTTGAAAGTAGCATCCTCTTATAGTCATATACTGAACTACGCGATCCTCAACCACAATAAACCCCTTTTGTTCATCGTCTGTACAAAGATAGCCTCCATGCCGAAATATTGGCCAATCTTTTGATCAAGATCAACCAATGTCTTTGTTTAGTGGATTTGTACTCCTGGACACATTCATCTCTTCTCTTTTGTGAACTTGTTATTTTGAATCCAACCAAGAGTTTTAAAGTTCGACTAAACCCGTACCGCAATGATGGATCAAGCTAGAATATCGGTTGCGATGGAGGCAACAAGCTTGAGCTTTCCCAAACTTCATGAAATACCATCTACTATGATATAGTAGTAATGCTCCTGGGATGGCGAAAAGCATTGAGCCACCCAGCTCCCGAGAAATGGTTGGTACATGGAAGTAAGCGGTTGGTCGGATCTTTATGCTAATCAGGTCTTTGGGACGATTTCAAAGAAATCTGTCTCGCTTTATCGCCCATCAATTTTGGGCTTAGACTTATGGTTGATAAAGACAAAAGATGAAATTCAGGATTGGATGCAAAACGAAAGGAAGGTGGAATGGTTGCCCTTGATATAGCAACGTGATACAGGAATGAAAAAAGAGCACCCTGTAAAAAATCATGCAAGTCCAGGGTTCACAGTTCAAACACTATGAGAAAGGGTCGGGAGAGGAATGCTCACTTAAGGTTAAATGGAGGTTGATAAAAATGATACCAATATTTGTTATGCTAAAAGTTATTATGGTCATGAATCAATTGGGTTCTAACCTATTTTCAAATTATCTGATATGGCCGAGATGTGTGTGTGCACTTTTCTTGCAAATGCACTTCGCCAATTTTTGCCGTTTTTCGCTCTGATATTTTAAAAATATTTCTCCACTTTTCCTCGATTTTTTTTTTAATTTTTCAAAGTTTCAAATAAAAAATCAGTATTTTCTCGAATTTTCTAGCCAAAAAAATATTTAGGGAAAAATTGAGGAAAATAAATGAATGACAAATGCTCGATAGATTTTACCCAAAAAAGAACCCAAAATACAAAAATCTCTCTCTGCCTTTTTATTTGCACTTTTTGGTCTTTTAATTTGCGCGAAAAGTGCTCCACCAGTTATCATTCATTTGAATTATTCAATGCCATTGAGTGATGATTTTTTGGGCTTGGCCTTGATTTGATTTGATTTTTTTTAACAGCTTTCGATTACGGGAACGCAATTTCAACAATCTTGCAAGTCTCTTTTTCTGTTTACAGGAGTATGCAAAAAAAAAAAAAAAAAATTTGCGGATTCCCAAAAATTAGCCTGATGATGTGTATGTTTTCAAAAACTATATTAGTTAGATGCGTTTGTCCAACATCTCGCGCTCAAATTACAATAGGATGCAGAGTTGCTCTTTATTCGATTTTTACGGGATCACAATCACGTCAGACGATCCTATCCAATAAGACTATAAAATGGTTTTCAATCAGTATTATTTTTGCCTTCAGGAAAAAAGAGTTATGCTATGCAGAATAAACTGACACAATACACTGTATTGTGGGTGCACTATCAACATTTTAGTGACTGAGATCTTCGTTGTTGCGACGATTGACCATTCGTCCGGTTGAAGTCCTGGCTTGCTTTTTTTGCTTGGTCACCGCCCATTTTCGTTGAACTAAGTTACGCATGGATGAACAACAACTTTGGTGAACTAGACAATGACGCTAATAACTTGAATATGAAATCATCAAAGTGAGGGAAGAAGGTAGGTAGGTGTCCTCTTAGAACTGGATCCAATTGGGATTGGCCGCCGTTTTCACGGGCGGAGCATCAATCCTCGGGCCTTTCTGGACTTGAAGGCCGGCGGCCGCTACGGCATCGGCCATATTCACTTTGGGCGGGGGTAACACCCCACCCGAAGCGCCCACTGCCACCGCTGGCGATCGACTTCGTTCCCGATTGCCTTTCCGTGGGATATTAATATTGACCTTGATGGTCTCACCTTCTTTGAGAGACAGATCCAATTGCTCCCGAGGTTCCTCACTCTCCTTTTGAATTTGTTCCTCCACTTTCAATCCTTTGAAATGGTCTTGAAGCGAGACGTTCATGTCGAAGGCGTCGGATCGATCCGCGAATCCCAATCCCAAATGAGCGGTTCGCGTCCCATCGTCGCTGATTCGGATCACGAAATAGCGCGAACTGTCGGACACGCTCTGAACTGCCGGACCCGGATAAGCTTCCACGGGACATTCGGCGTAGAGCTTCCCGGACGTTTTGTCTTCCAATTTGATCACGCAATCCTTGTCCTTCGAGACCAAACGGAGTTTTCCGGTCCAATCGGGTTTGTCCAGGTTCCAGGAATTGGCCTTCCAACCGTTGTTCCCCGAGGCCTGGGTTGGGATCTTGTAGGCCATCACCTCTTGCTTGATCATCAGAGTGGTTTCCATTTTGACGTCTATGGGGTGGTGGAAATTGGTCTTTGTTATGGCTGGCCTTTCAGCTGTTTCACCTTGAATTGGCCAGGATGGTTCGTTAAAGAGAACTTGGCCTTAGGGAAAGGAATTATGGAGGCTTTCAACACTGATCAACCAGATCAAATGGTCTGAAGAGTGAGTCAAGACTGATAATCCACAGGCAATTGAATGGTTTTCCGTGTAAGGTGAGCTGCGCTGTTTTCACGTGATGGTCTATATAAGTCAGTGAGTGAGTATGTGGTGGGATGGTGCTGCTGGAGGAGCAGCAAGAGAAGAACCAATGGCTTTCTTTTTCTTCATAATCGAGCTTGCAAGGAACGTTTACAAAAGCATTGGCCAAATAAGCCTAACGAGGTAAATTCGAGATCGTTTTCTTTTGATGATCACGGTGTGTCAAGCAAAACTGATGAATTGTCAAGATCGGCAATATAACATTATTTAAATGCAAAGGGTTAGGCCATTTTGGGAGAGCGACGAACTATTATGAATGGTTGAGCTTTCTCATTGTTCACTAAGAAATATTAAGTATTTCCATGTATACTACAACGGAATGCAAAAAAGACGTCCAACGCAACCTCAGAAAGAGAGCTCTTGGTTTCCTTCAAAGTCTGTATAAATTATCTTGTGCTTTTTTGGTGCTACTTCTTTTATTATTTCTTCTTTAGACGAAATTATTATTTATTATTTTCATATATGTACCATTAGCTTGCACTAAAATTTTGAAGCGATTTAGTAACTTGCACTTTTTCAAAAAAATAATGGTGCCCATCTGGAAGCACTGCCCAAGCCGCTTTGCCATAACGTTTTGATTTAGAAAAAAAATAATTTTGGACTAATTTTTAAATGCTATTCCTGATCAATCCACTATTCAAATGAATAAACGATTTGAGTTAAACAAGCAATAATAGAGCTGAAAAAAATCAATCAAACATGCAAACACCTGAAAAGATAATAAATCTAACGTTTACGATTTCTAGATTTCAAGATTGTTATACAAGAAAGAAAAAGTAGCCCACATTCTGCGTAAACCTGCGTGTCACTCATTTTATTGGCTCATTAATTTTATTTCCTTCCTTGGAACTTAACTTCAATTCAGCAAAGGCAATTGGTACATTTTTTGACTACATTTGACTCCCATTTGAACGTGGATTAGAGCTAAGGCTAGTAAAAATTAAGTTAAAACTGATATCGGAAAAAAAAACAACAACTCAAACCCCCATGAGACTAAATATCCTTAGTCAATGGTCATCTCAACATATTCGCTCACGATCTGTTCTCAGGAAATCTGGGATTGACGATCCACCTTTGTCAAGGCTCATCCTCGTAAATCTGGAGCTCACCTCAAAATTGATTGCCTGGGAATCGTTTAATCAATCAGGTCTGCTTTCCAATACTGCTTTAGTACCCCAATGGTTTTCCTGATGGAATCAACTATGGCAACTTTCTGGTCATATGTAAACCACTTTCCCATCAAGTTAATCACTGATGTACAACAATCTTATTGTGGATAACGATTGGCTTTCATTGTCCTATTTTTCTTGTTTCGTTATTGAAAGGCTCTATCAGCATTCTGTTCTCAAAAAATCTTAATCCACGTTGTACAATCCAACTGCACTTCAGTTGTTTCAAGAAAGCTCTTAAATGAAATTACATGTTGGAAGAGGGAAAAGCTATCTGTTCAAGAAATTGAGACATATTTATGGAATTGAAACGGCCACCAGGAGCCAGTGTTACGTCCCGCCAGCCGAAAATGAAATGGAAATGGAAAAATGGGTTAAACTAATAGATTGTAAAAGCAATATTTTAACCCGTTTTACCCGATTTCTTATAGGTGGGTTCTCACTTACGCGTGTTTTATCACTGTAAGATGGAGAGGTTTTGTGATGGCAGCAATTCAGATCAATAAATAGAAGGAGAGTGATTTATTAATAATGGGATTTGGAGCCGAAAAAATAAGAATAGATGCCATGGATATACTGTACACGCAGAGGATTGAAGTGCACTATTGCAAGAGAACGAGTTTTGGTAGAAGGTGTCAAAGGGGGAAACTGAATATACACATATTTTAATACATGACAACAATTGCTCAGACCTTTTGAGGGAGTTTCGGGCGAGGTGAGAGGGGCTGAGATGACATTTTACGGATTTTGAGTCCAAACTCGGTCGCATATTTTTGGTGTTTGATAGTTTTTCTTAATTTTGATAGGGGAATTATTGGAGATGACTTTCATCTCCAACTACGTGAGAAATCAAGTGATGTAGTTTTTGCCATAATATTTACGATTTTTGATGAAGCATAATATTTTTTTCCTGTGAAGCTGAAACTTTCAAAGAATTAAGCCTGATTTTTTACAGATTTTACTACAAGAAAAATAGAAAATATTTTTAGGAGCTATAACAATAAGGTTTGTCTAGATGCACAAGTACGAAGGTGTTTTTGAAACTTTTTAGCTGGGCTAAAAGCACCAAGCAAAACTTGCATAAAAAGCTAATTACGGACGGAGCATTCAGAGTTGAAAATTTACTTTTGGAAGAGGTTGGAGAGTAAAACTTGTGTTATTTGTGAGAGACATTTTTGGAAGAGTGATCATCAGATGCTCAAGATATCTTGAATATAAATGTTAGGACACAATAATCCCCCAAGTTTGACACATTTCCCATCTTGTTTATGAAGTTTTGCTCGTAACAGTGCAACTCAAACACAACTTTTTGCCATCTTCACTGTCTAAGACAATGCTCTGTAGAAATGGCGTTATCGTTCCTTTGTCCAAAAAGAAAACAATGATTGTGTTCCAAAATTACCCCACTAGCTTTTTGGCATTTAAAATGGGAACAGGACTTGCATCAACTGTTTTTGATTGCACGTATGGTGTGTGCGCCAAAGATATGTTCAGATGTCAGATTTGGAATCCCATTCTTTTTTAACAAAGCCAGTGTTGTGTTATGTGAGAGTGGTTTGTGCCAGAACAAGTCAGTTGGAATACTTGTAAAAGCCAAATTAGGGTCGGTGTTGAAGCTGACACACCAAATCAAACTCAGTTGTCAATGAATCGCATCAGACATCTGACAGGTCCCATCAAAATGACCATTTTTTCCCATATGCGGAACGCTGTTATTAATTTCAGTTCAAGAACTTGACCCTCATGCTTGATTTGAGGCGTAGTTTATTTTTCTTTGTGTCAAAATGGCCTTCCGTGGTCAAATAAGGGTCCAATAATCCGAGAACTAGCTTGTGTAAAAAGTATGTATTCTCCCTAAGGTTTTGCTTCGCGGATCTCGTAAATGCAAAGAGAATCATAAACCAAGGATGACATTTTGAAAACGAAAAAACCTAAAAGCTGTTCCATGTCTCTGTCAAAGTTGGTAAGTGTTTCTCAACGGGGCTGCCCATCTTAGAAAAACTCAAATCGGGGTTTCACTCATCTTGGTCAGTTGTCAGGAGCCTTTTGCAGTACTTTTCAACGGACCAAACGTAAAATCAATCAATTTTAGAGGCCTGTTTTGAAAAAGTATAATCTGCGGAAAGATCAAGTTGGTCTAGGGACAAGAAATGAAACCCAACTTTTTTCATACAGCTCTTTTAAGGTCCGCATTCATTCAACCATGGACATCAAAGTTCCCAAAAGACTCGATTACGGCTTGAAACCGGCTGACCATTGAAAGCTTAAAAAGGTCAAGAAAAGCTATCTTTGGAGCAAGAGAGCAAAACAACTGAATCACAGACAAATTGTTCCCAACCAAAAGAGAGCACAGGGGCCAAATGAAAAACGTACGAGTTGCAATCCTCTTACATGAAACAGAAAAAAAACCCAAGAGACTCTTCAATAAAAACCCAAGAAGATTTGCTTTTTTTTATTTACGTAATCAAGCGAAATACGGTGCGAATAGTCGATCACAAATGTCTAATAATGAACGTTGCTACGCATAAAACCCTTGTGCATGCATGCAGTGGAGAGCTCTCTGAATAATTGGATAAGTTCTGATACACAAAAATGAGATATCCGTTTAAGGTTTGAAGAAGACAGCTCTGATTGCTCTCTTTTGAATATGAATGATAACTCAGGCAGGAGGATCGTGACTAGTGATGTGTTTTCAACCAGGAGTGCTGCCAGTTTTGACGCTGAAGTTTGTCGCTGTTAAAAAGGACAGGTTGTATTGAACTTTTTAAAAAGACCTAAACAGGGACCAATTTGGCAACACTCGAACTAGTTCGATTTCGATTTCCATCGATAGTTATAAAAATGGATTTCGAGTTGGCAGTGCTGCCATATTTTATGGTAGATAAGGCCTATGGAGTGTTGAAAAGTTTAGTTGTGGTCAGATTTTTTACCCTAAAAACCAAAATAGCAAAACTGCCAAAAATCCAACTCGAAATACATCAGTAGCCGTAACGAACGTCGAACGATGACACAGGAACAAATTTGTACACTCTACGTAAGCCACACTGATCATGCATGTTTTTGATCAATTCAGTGTGACCACGATCAAGCACATTGATTTGGTTGGGAACATGAATAAGGAGGCTACTTGGAAAATGTACGTAGTGCGGATGAACTTGAATTAATTTCATTGAAGAAGTGCGATCCGCGAAAGAGTGCCAAACATTGGTTGCTTGAATAATACTAACCCATTTCAATGCCATGAGTTGTTTTGAGAAGGAAAATCACACACGTCATTTGTTTAACTTGCAAAAAATCATCGGATGCAAGTCTTGTGCGCTCAAAAAAAAACGTAACGTATCACCTCGTCTTGAATCATGTCCTGAACTTGTGACTTAGTTTAATCGCTTTCAAATCATACTGCTATGACAATGATAGAAAAAAAATCGTGCCTCATTTAATTGGATTGGCCGAAAATTTGGGATAAGTTAAGTTAAGTAACGATAAGTTATCTCCAAAAATGATTCCCATTTGAACATCATCTTTTACAATTAGTTATTTCATTTGACAACCTCTTAACATATGTATAGTCAAGAACAATTGACTTTAGGGGAGTGGGAGACTAGTAATAGGAAATTTGATTTGAAGGAGGATCAAATCTATCATGTTCTTCTGCAAATGAAATCTTGCTTGGGTTAGGTAGAAAATGTGTACGTTTTTCACTATTCAGCTCAATCGCATGACGAAGCAAAAAATTATCCCTTCTCTGACTTCTGTACTGAAGAGAGCACAGATTGAATGAGCTCGCCCTTTTGTGCAACTAGAGTTAGTTTTTAAAGTAATTGCTTCGATACTACTGGAAATCATAATTCTCATCGCAAGGAAGCCGGATCAAGTGAACTTTTCCCAATTTTAGCGGGCAAAATATTACTCTCTCAGCATTTTTATTCGATCCATTCGCTATTGATTTTGGTAGACTTAGAGGCTTGGGTAAGTAATGCTCAGAGGCTATGAATGAAAATTTTATATCGAAACAGGGTACAATGCATTAGACATCATTTTCTGATTTATTTGCATTATTTCATTATTTTTCATGATTTGTATGATTTGCATTTTTGGCAATTTTTGTCAATATTGGATGCACTATTTCTTCATTTTTGGAAAACAGACAAATACTAACTTGACTAAACGCGTCTGAAAGCGATATGAGTCTTTTACAACTACTTATAAAGAAAGGTGTGTGTAAAAACAAAAATTTAATTTATTCCAAATGTTCTCAAATTGTTCACACTTTTTGCATTTTCTAATTGCATTTTTTTGTGGTATTTTTGGCTATTTTTTTGTGCGGCCCTACTAACAAGATAGTCTTTCACAATCACAAGTGCATTCATTTTCTACCATTGACTTTAAAGAATTTTTGTGGCATTCATAGGTACGCATTTCCCGTGTGTTCGTTTGTTCTAAGGGAGTTACCTGTCTCTCTATAGTACGGCTACTTACATGCATTGTTAAACCTTTGAGATACAAGAGCCTGTCAAAATGTCGTCACTTCCTTCTACTCATTATGACTTTTGACGCTTGACGTCTTTTTGAAAGTATATTTTCAACTCAAACCTCAAAAGCAGTACGTCAATGTGTGTGGGTGGCTCTGTTGTTTGCTCTTGATAAACAATATTTATTACTGATGTGTTTCGAGTTGGATTTTTGGCAGAGTTTTGTCATTTTGGTTTTTAAGGTCAAAAATCTGACCACAACTAAACTTTTCAACACTCCATAGGCCTTATCTACCATAAAATATGGCCGCACTGCCAACTCGAAATCCATTTTTATTAGTGATGTGAAATCTGCGCTTGGGCAAGTTTTTCACGGGAGGTTGCAAGGTAAGGTCACCTAATGGAGATTTTGTGCTTTGCTAACTTACTCAAGCAAACACAAATTTGTGTTTAATTTGCAACCCTGATCCAAAGTAACCAAAGTCAGGGGCGCATTTCAGTACTTCTTAATGGAAAACCGGTTTATGAAGATAGGTAGGCAGAAGGGAATACCATTTCACTGAAGGTAAATTGTCGACCCCAGTGTACTATGTCACGAAAAAAATTTGCCCAAGTGCCCAAGTCACATCACTAATTTTTATGACTATCGATAGAACTCGAAATCGAACTAGTTCGAGTGTTGCCAAATTGGTCCCTGTTTAGGTCTTTTCAAAAAATTTAATGAACCGGCCTTATTAACAGTGAGAAACTTCCGAGTCAAAACTAGCACCACTCCTGGTTCGAAACACATCACTAATACTAGTGATGTGTTTCGAACCAGGAGTGGTGCCAGTTTTGACTCGGAAGTTTCTCACTATTAAAAAGGCCGGTTGATTGAATTTTTTGAAAAGACCTAAGCTGGGACCAATTTGGCAACACTCGAACTAGTTCGATTTCGAGTTCCATCGATGGTTATAAAAATGGATTTCGAGTTGGCAGTGCGGCCATATTTTATGGTAGATAAGGTAGATAAAATATGGTAGATAAGCAAAGTGTACGTAGATCTAACACAAATTGCTAAGTATCCTTTGACAGTTTTTGAACTCAAGTTGAAAAAAAAACCAGATTTTTTTTGACAATTTTCAAAAGAAAATTGGCTCTTTCGGTTGTTCGTTCAAATGTTTGAAGCTTTCAAATAAATTGATGGAAACGATGTCAAATAGGGGGAAAAGGCAAAAAAACTTACAGGGTGTCCCTTCTAAATTAAGATCGAAAGTTTCCTGCCTTTAGTGCTCTGGCATATTTTTAGTTTCCCACTTTTTGTTTAAACAAAATGTTTTGTGCTCTCTTTTGGCAAGATATTGTTTTCAACAATTTTTTGTACGACAATTTTAAATGTGTGAAAATGGCCTCTGAACTTCGTGCTCCTCTAACAAGATCCTGCTCCTCGACATACCGCACTGACTGGGCAAAGTTATTATGAAGATGTTTTTTTCTCATTTCTGAGGCAAGGATGAATGTCCTTGTTCATCTTCAGGCCTCAATCGGATGGAAATTTCCATTTGGTCAATGCTGTAGAGGCTTTGAGTTAAACAGATTGTGGTGCGTGCCTGTGTTGATGCTGCAGTTAGTAGATTGAAGGCCGTGGTGAAGACCAAAGGTGGCCATTTTGAAAATTGAACATTTTTTGGTCAACGTAAGGCATCTGGAATTGTAATAATGTGACAATATTTTTGATTGAATGTATATTAAGTGAGTAATGATACAAAACCCGAGTCTCAGTTTAAGTGGTACACCCTGTAAATCAGTATCGGTAGCCACGTGGGTAGCCATCGGTAAATTGCTCATTTACCGATGGCTGTCCATATTTTTTCTATACTTATATTCCACTTTACCCAAAACTCTTTTCATCAACTTGATGCGTGAGTGGGTTTTCAATAATATGCTTACTATTAAATTAACCCATTAAAAACCCAAGCCTTAACTCGGAACTAGGGTAGCAACAATTATGGCCAAGCCATTTGTAACATTAAAGCTTTGAATGCAACGGGTAGAGATTAGATGTTCGAACGACAGCTCACATATTTGCCATATCACAATGGTTTCACGAGTCTTTTTACAAGTTTTCCTAAAAATATTATCAACATCCTGTTGCTTTTTCGATAGATTCCAGCGTAGTTCTCATTCGACATCCAAGCTGATTAGAAGCATTCCTGGCAATCCAGTGTAATTATGAGCTCGTTCCGGATATCCAGGCGAAGGTTGTATTGCCGAGAGACTTTTCACCCCTTAGCAATGAAATATGCCGAAACTATCTTGACTTTCAATGTTGGTGATGGTTTGGAACATCGAAGTGGAGCAGATAATGGGACCGGAATTATCGCCATCAATCGTCGGACTAACCAAACCGGCTTCGTGTCGAATGAGTTTCTCATCAAGAGCAAAGATTACGATGAATGTCCGGAATCTTGGTTCTTTGGCAAGACCCTCAAAGACGTAGTTGATGATTACTTGGTTGAAAACAATAACATTCACGGATCTTTCCTGGTGAGGTCAAGCATAAACAACCCCGGGGATTACGTTTTGCATGTCAAGAACTACGATTTCAGCAAAATGAGGTTCCTTTTTTCGCGCGTTTTGATTCGTCGCGATCCCAGTGGATTCACTTTGAATGGAGAGAGCTACAAATCGTTGAATGAGCTCATAAAGACCTTAAAAGCCCAAGGATTTCATGTGAAGAACCAATCGACGTTGGTCCGACTCACTAATCCCTGTTTAATCGTCCGAAGTCAAATGCCCGGTTCCAAAGTGATCCAAGCGTGGCAGGTCCACGAGGATGACATTGAAATGGGAGCTTTTATCAGAGCCGAGTTCCCAGCTCTCGTGTTCCATGGGAAGTTCCGTGGAGTAATCGAAGCCACGGTGAAGGTGTTTGGACCCATTGGAAGATACCAATTGAACGCGGAACAGAAGCAGTATTTGGCCGAAGAGTACAAACACGGCACTCAGTGGTCCATAAACCACCCAAACATCATGCAAATGTTGGGCATGAGCTACAATCAAGACACCAACATATATCATGTGATTCTGGAAGGAGCCAAATTTGGAACATTGGACGTGTTCTTGCGGGAACAGGGAAGCACCATGTTTAACTTCAACTTTTTTATCTCCTTTGCAAAAGATATTCTCTATGCTTTGGCTTACCTGCAGGCCAAAGGTCATGTTCATGGAAACATTAGAGCCTGTAATGTATACATCAATGAGCAAATGCAGGCCAAGTTGACCCAATTTAGATTAGAGGGCGACAAAACAGCTTACGAGGAAGTGGATGCAACGTTCAAAGGCAAATTCAATTGGAGCGCCATCGAAGTCGTGGAAAGGAACCAAATCTCATATACCTCCGATTTGTGGTCGTTTGGGATCCTCTTGTGGGAGATGTTGACTTTTTGTGAGATCCCTTTCCATGGGATTTCTAAGGAGACCATGATCCATTTAGTCCGGGATCAAAATTACATGCTACCTTGCCAATCCCACTTCACTAAAGTTCACGATGACATTCTAAATTACGTTTACTTTCAAATGGTGGTACCCTCGTGGAACTTGGAACCAGGCAAGCGACCAAAGGCCAGTCAACTTCTCAGACGCTTAGATAAATTGGAAAAGATGCATACTAATCCCGAAGGTCAAGATGCTTTTATGTCTAGCGAATCCAATGGTTCTTTCGATCAATCGCCCTTGGGAAGTGGGGACTCAGGGCACTCGATGCCCAATATCGGTCGTGGCGGAATTGGATCAAATAAACGAAATGAATCGGGATCTGACTCAGAGTCTGATTCGGAATCTGATTCGAATTCCGAAACAGGCTCGAGTGACGAGGAATACGTAGGGTCATAAAAATCAATAAATACAATCTATCAGATACCATGCAGTAGCACCTCTGTATTACGAGCGTCATCTTCAAGATACGATGCCTGTTTTTTCCTCTACGTACGATGCGTTTGACATTTAATAAACCAAACCAGTGGGAAATCAAGCATGGGAGACGATGTATTTGGACAAAAGTCCCTCACTTCGACTTCGCTCGCGATGGGTCAAAGTCTGATTGTTCTTTTCCAGAGACTTGGTCCTTTGACCAAAGACCAATTGATGAAGGGACGTCCGTCTCTCCTTGCAAGCCTTGGCCTTGGCTTCAGAGGCATTCTTGAACAACATGGCTGAAGGGCCGCTTAATGGGGACGTCAGACCAGTCCTTAAATCTTGATGGCTCCTGGCCAGGGACCGAGATTGACCCCCCTTGGACCCGAGATGGTAATCGTGAAGGTCTGGCACCACTGATAGCGCTGATCCACCCAAAGCCGCTCTCTTGTGGGGGTTGAGCACGTGGCAATGTTGGGCCTGAAGCCTGATCTTCCGCTCGTTAATCTCATCTACGGAAACGCGACGGCGTTGGTGGTACTGGTTGTTCTTCTGGAACAGACGTTTGCCGGGTGATCGTTCCGTAGTCTGAGGAGCCTTTCCAGGATGCGGATGAATCTGTGCCGAATGACTTTGCTGGCTAGGCGACACGTGAGTGCTTTTGGAATGCAATGAGGGCGTTCCATTTCGATTGGGAGAGGTAGAGTAGGCACTTTTCATGCGAACAGACATCATTCGGAAGAGACGATGCCACGCGTCCCTGACTTCATTGTCCCATTGCGCTTCGGCCGTCAAAACGGGTCGGATCGTTTGGCAGAAGATGGGGCCCATAACGTCGAGATACTGAGGTGCGATCCGATGCTTCTGATGGAGTCGGCCCAAAAGTGTAAAATACTCCTCGAGTTTTTGCTTGTTATCTAGGTCCTTGACGACATCATCAATCACCTGGAAGCAACAACACCCCTTTGGTTAAATCAAAATTTCAAGAGCCCCAGCTCAAGGTCTGCATGTATATTTTTGAAATAAGCTAAAGTGTAGCGACAGCTCACGAAGTTTTGCATCTTCCTGAAGAGTTGCACAAAAGTTGGCCAACGAAAAAGTTTGCCACAACACCTTTTTTGCCTGCTTTGGCCCGTTGACTTGCGACGCTTACACTGAAATTTATTGGTGGGAAGCGAGCCTAATGCCGTGGTCTCAAAATTGCCAAGCCAATTTGTTTTGCCTTTTGGCACCCCTTTGAGCTAAAGCCGGCCTTGAATTATGATTTTCTGTTTCGCTGTTTTTGTTATTGAACAATCATCTTGTCGGCAACTTTGCGTCAATCTTGTGACAAATGTTGCCCTTTGAAATTGCCCACATACCGCGCATTTTTGCGCTAAGAAACTAATTTTTGTGGTTGAGCCCCCTTTTTTGGGAACACGGCAGAGTCAACGTTAAGGGTTACCAAAGACACAGAAAACTGGGATCAGACGAGGTCCAGCAAAGGAATCACCTACAACGTATGACGTTCACACAATAGAATTTTGATGGAAACAGCCTAATGATTAGTTGGAGTCGAAAAGAGGTTTTGAGCCCAGCTTTCATCCCTCCTTTCTGTGAGAGAAAGAGGAAATGGAGGAGGGGAAGGAGATTTCCATCATCAGGCTTCGGGAAAATATGTGATTCATACTAAATACGTTTCTTTTTGGGGGGGATTTTACTTTCAAAGTCACAACAAAACTAATAGTTTTGCCATAATCCGTACAGGAAATATTATTGTTGAATCTTGTACATGGTTTAACAAGAAGAAGAGGATTAGTTTTTGCGCGTGACTCAAACACTTTTGGGTGTTAACATTTTTCTTCTGTTGAACATTGAACAAATGGTCGATTTGCATGCTTGGGGAAAAGTGAATTTTCGTGACTTAGTTTTCCAGCCTCATTTCACCGTTTCTGTCACCATTTTTATTCTTTTTCTATCATTTCCTTCTCCATCTAATCACAGGAAGATTACGTTTTTAAGACAAACAGTCACATTTTTCCGAGTCCTGTTTATGACTCAAGGCCTCTTGCATAGAAGAATGTTTGATCTTTGCTTACCTTAATCAGAAGCATGCCATGGTTTTCCAAAGCCTCCATCAAGGACAATTGTTCCAATGGAGAAGCCTTATGGTTGGGGGGGAAATAGACTTTCGAAGTGGAAAATGTTTGAAAGAGTTTAAGAAATGTGCCTTCGCCCACGTGGAAAAGCTCGGCTTGGATCACTGCAAATGTCTGTTGAGTTAAAACTTGACAATGGGAGGCTGATTCTCTGTCGATATCTTATTCTTGTGGCACACTTGACAAACAAAACGATTGAAGTAAATATGGATGAAACTCTTAAAATTATGATTTCTAGTAGAAATAAATGGATCGTGTTTTATTCTCAAAAGAGAGCTTGACTTTTGGTATTGGCATGCCCAAAAGCTAGTTCCTTTTTGGTCTCGGGAAATAAGTTTTCCAAAAGAATACTTTGGAATGGCTAAGCCTCTTTTGCTAGTTGATTACAAGAAGAGAGCTACGGTTTTTGCCCTTATTGCAATCACATTTGAAAGGGCAAACTTTAGACTTTAAGATTTGATAGGAAACAAAACTAAAATATGGATTTTTGATAACACAGAATTCACCCATAGGAAAATTGACGTGTTTGTATAAAGTAGGAAATAAAAGCTCTCGGCCTAAGAACTTAGAGTCCACCTTTTAGGGGGTCCTTGTAGTCAGATGTACTCCTCAGAAATAAATTTCTCCATACAAACAACGAAATTCAACAACCTTCAATCTCCCGTCTCTTTGATGAAAGAAATCAAGGTTTCTGTTTTAGCTCTAGTTTTGGAAGAGACTAGAATCAGTCCATCTCATTGTCAAGTCAGGTCACTCGAACACAATTCGCCATCTCTCCCATGGTCCTATCTGGAACTTCCTTTAGATCTACTCTCCGACCCAATTGAATTGCCAGGACAACGGTCAAAGTTTCAGGAGACTGACCCCAAAGCAATATTTGTTTCCCCATTCTGTCCCCTAGGAAACTTGGTGCTCGATTTCAAGTCATGTTCCCGGTTTCTGGGCAAGTTGCCTTCTGCTCTTCCTCGAGGCTTCCTGGATTTGTTTAGCGTCAAGATGCTTGATTCAAGCTCCGTTGGTTCATTGGAGTGATCCAACGGGACATGACCCTAACTCTGAAAAGCATGTTCCACGAGTCATTGTGTGAATGCATCAAGGTCCCAAAGCTACGCGATTACTGAATTGGGTGGAGATTCCATAAAAAGAGGAGAGATGGGAAGTGACGATGCCCGTTGAATATTCTATGTATTTTCCTGTCGAATTAAAGCTTTCTCCCTGTGGTCCAACTCGATCTCTTGCTCGGGATATCCCCGTTCCAGTAATTCAATGAGGATGGCGAAGAATCGAATCCAAAGTTCTTGAAACTTTCGCTCGCGTAGATGACTTGGCAAGTGTCGAACGGAATTGGAAACGAAGAACGGACCAAAGAGTGACAATTCCTGAACCTGAAAATTGGAAAGAAGGCACGGAATTTTTTTTAGTATTGTAACAACACCCAATATTGTTGGTTTTTCAAGTCTGGGATCAAACGAAATCAGACTCGTGAGAATGGAGTCGATGCAAGCCCAAACAGACCATGTTCGCTCTATTGTCAACCAGCATCATTCCCAGGACCATTCTACTGTATGAAAAATGGGGTTTCACATTCTTTGTCGACTCAACCAACGAAGGTCACACACACACACACAACCAAGGTCCATGCAGATAACTGGGGACGTTATGATTTATGGTCTCAACTGGGGTATTCACTGAGGTCCGACCGAAAAAAGGCCAAGTATATTGTTCTCAAGGATGGCGGAGAAGTTTTGCTAGACTCACTGTGATGCCCATCTGATGATGGATCTTGCCCAGAACCTGGAGGTATTCGGCGGCATTGGCTGGACGATCCATCAACTTGACAACTTTTGTAATTGCCCGGCTAACCCGAGGGACGTGGCGTTGTAAGGCATTCAGGCCTGGAAATAGAAAGAGCGGCATTAAAGATTGTGTTTCACACTTCATCTCATCCATCACGTGGTGGGTGGTGGATCGAGGAGGCATGAATCCAGCCCATCATACCATTGGCTTCGGCTTCCGGCTGATGCTTGCGAAGGTCTTCGATGGTGTAGTTACGAAACTCGAAGAATTTGTCCTTGATATCGGGCTTCTCCGCAAAGAGCTCCAAGAACGAGTCCGAGAGAATATCGTGCAAGTGCCCTTCCATATGGGACCAACATTCCTAAATGATGCAATAAAACCGGCTAGCTGACTTCTCATACATACGTACCAGCCTTTTGGCAATGACCCTCTGAGTGCGCACTTACCCTCAACTGTTCCACTTCGTCCATATCAAAATACTTGTGTGAAATTTGCGGTGGTGGCCTGATCTTGTCGGCATCGGAGACATGAGGTCCGCCATTTTTTTGCCCGTTGGTTCCATTTTTATGCTTGCGCCAACTTTCACGGAAATGGCGCAATTTGCTTGACGACGACGAGGATTGATTGCCCATGGTGGAGCCCGATATTTCCTACCTAAGCCTTACGTTTTGTACAGAGCCTTTTCAAGCTGCCTGAAATCGGAATAAAATATGGCCAAAGGGTTCCACCTTTTTTTGAATCCTTTACTTGAGAGTGAGCCTCCTTTATTAATCCACTCCTTTCCTTCCCAAGTTCCTAGGTAAGCGAACTAGGCACGACCGATCGAACTTACTATTTTAGCCCGAAGATCCTACTGGGTGTAACATTTCATCCCGGTTCAATGGTCCTTTGTTGTTGAAAAATGAGCGGAAATAGCCGAGATGAGCTCCTCCCGACCTTGAGGTGTAATCCCGCTTCATCGAGCCTCAAAAGAACCGTGTTTTCACCTCACAGACCTGAAACACAGAGGGAAAAAACTTGAATCCAATGGATCAAAGGCAATGAACAGCTTCAGGGCACTTGTGAAGATTAATTGATATTGACAGGTGGCCAAGCGAGAATCGAGATGCTTTCAATCCATCCCAAATTGTGTTCCAAATACTCGTAGTAGTGCGTGACTGTGAAGGACTCAAGCCAGAAGTGTCCATCCATCCATCCATCTATCCATTCATTTATCCAAGCATCGAGTCAATCTGTCTTGGCAACTTCTGGCTCACAGGAACATCCACCCATCCATCAATTGGAACATTCTGTAGGTTCCTTCTAATGTGTTTTTCAAAACCATTATTGTTCCAGTCAAGATGGTGGCCTAATCGAATCACTTTTCCCAAACGTGAAGATACATGTATAAACACAGCTCAGCCAAATGAAAGGCGTCTGATTCCCCGGGAAAATCAGTAGTATTTCGTAGGGGAAACAACGTCGAGCATAATCTAAGAGAAACGTGCTGAGTCAGTCTCCGTCCGTCTGTTGCCCAAGAATCGAGAGTAAATGGAAAGACCGAAAGGCTTCCCTATCATCTGGAGGCACTTTAAGATGCTATTTTATGCCAAGTTGAGCCATTCCAACTAAAATTCGAACGAGAGCTGCTCAGACAAGCGCGAAATTATTTTGTTGAGTTCTCCATTTCCCAAACTTTTGTACATGATCCAAAGGATGCGGGGTTGCATTTCCAACGACGAAATTGAACCGTTTTAAAATACACACCAATTTGGATGTTATTCAGTAGCTCACGAGCTTCATCATTATATCTATTATCTATTCACCTTTGAAGAGGTGCTCTGCATCGCCCGGGTAAATTTATTAGATCGGGTCCTTCGTTTCCCATGGATCGGACCTTGAGGAATTGGGAGAAATGTTGATGGTGATGGTGGTGACTATTGAATATCTATCCATGGCTTATTCATGAGTGGCCCTCATCATGGTCCTCTTTCTCTTCTTGGCAGCTCATACTTCATACACATTCTTCGTGCGTAAATAGATCGAGGAGCATCCTTTTCCTCCAAACTCGACGATGCAATTGCTCGGAGTTTCCTCGGCCCCACTTTTCATTTGAATGAAAGAGCCTTCATCCATCAAGACCTTTTAAGCCGCCACCACACCACATCACAAACCAAGCCATAACTGCGTCGAGGGTTTGCTTCGGAGAGGAAATCGAGAAAGGGAGCCATTTAATTTATTAGTACACTATCGTCTCGGTGATACAACCATTCTTTCGGCATTTTTGCGCCGAAACGGCTTATCCACGTACTACTCCAACAACCTCCATCCGGCGGATTTGGCATCCAAGGCCGTTGAGCCTTCTACTCTCTGAGTAGCTGGCCTCATGAAGGGATGAATTTGGTTATTTTTTGGACATTTGCCAAGCTTCGTCGAGGACATGAGCATGTCTTTATGTCAACGTGAAGAGCCCCCACGTTCATGTAAAACGAAGAATGAGAAGTGGACGAAGAAAAGTTTTAGCCATATGACACGAGAGTCTTGCTTGGACTTTGCCAGACTCATTGAGTGCCACAGGCATTCTATGGTAGTAATGCCATATTTTTGGGCCTTGCCAAGGCTCTAACATTGTTCTTTTATGAGCGCAATAAGCAAGCAGATTGTGGAAATTCTTGCCGCTTGGTTATAACAAGACAAACTAGCCTTGTCTTGTTTCGTGACATGGCATCACTTGATCTTCCAAATTTCGGGGAACAACTTGCTTCCCTGGTTGCAGACTCTTTATGATCTCCCATGGTCAACTGCCAACGACCATTTCTTTCTCTCAAACATATACACATTTGTCCAAATGCTCTTGACTGACCATCGCTCCAGGAAAAAAGGCCGCATTGCAAGATCTCGAATACCCTCTCCATATTCACATATATAAACTGTATTGTAGGTTCCCTCAACTAGCTTTGAAGTTCACAGTTAGGTTTGTCTGCAGAGGCACGAAATTGCGTTGAGGCCTGGATTTTGATTTTCAAATAGATACGTAGTTCTGCCTTTGTTGCTGATGTTGTTGTTATTTCCATTTTAGCGAAAACGAGAATGGCTTTTCACATGGACTAGAAGAACACTTGCGAGATAGACACATTGCATACGTACAACACTCTGTAGTGGTGAAAGCCTTTCTTTGTCTGTGCTTCAGTCTTTTCTTATTACTTGCGATTGCTTGATTTGCAGTCGCTGATGGTAAAGTGAGCGAGGAAAAAGCTGTGCCAAAAAATGGCTTCCAAAGCTATCGTCTTGTCCTGGTTGAGAGTGATTTTTTTATTGTTCGACGATTGACTGGCTTTATTGTGGGGCTTTGAGCAAAAACAGACGATCCAATGTGAATCTCCTCTCGTTGTGCCAGTAAAGATGTAAGAAATATACGGACCAGATCTGAAAAAGTGCTTTTCCGTCTTTGGAACGAGCTTGGGAATTTTCGTTCCCGATGGTGTTCCATATCCTGGCAATAAAAATGATTAATATGTATGGTCTTATTTTTCGGTTGATTAAGTTTTGGTGGGAAAATGTGTTCCTTACAAAGAGAAATATTTTCCCTCTTCGGAACAATATTGATTTGTCTACAATTTGAAGTAGTACCTCTACACAGTACTTTCTTCATTTCATCTTATTTCTGGGCCCATGATTGGCTTTTATGGGAAAACACCTCTTATTCATGTACCAACATCCTGGATTTGCTGTGAATGAGTTTTTCTTGCCTTGGCATTCGGCTCACATGCTTGCTGTATTCTGTTGGTTTGCTAATAGAAAGGTAACTCGCGTCCTCCGATAGTAACGATCACGTAATGGAACTTGGCCAGGAACCCTCCCGGCTACATCCAACATTCCTTGTCTGCTGCATAGATGGAGCTGCTTTGTTTTCTCACTTATGATTTAATTAAGGCTACTCCTCCTCCTTTTCGTCCACTCCACATTCATTAGGGCCTTCAAGAGAAAGAGCCGAAGACCACAAGGTTGGAAGGCCAACTCATAACATACTCTGAAGGGACCTTCAGTCTTCACTGAACTGAAGGGCCAATTTTCCTGTTTTACGTGAACGTGCGTAAGGTTGGTCAAAAGAAAAACGTCAAACGTTTAACTAGGTAGACTCCAGACAGTTTTGTTATGACGAGGTCAAGTGTAAGGAAAATGAATAAGGGATCGATTGCTAATTCAGGCTCCGTCTTGAAGTGAAAATAAGCTCTCACAAGAAATCGTGACTATCGATTCTTTATCCTCGGCTCAGGACTTTTAAGGCTTCATTTGGTGATTGATAGATAGATAAAACTTGTTATTACTCTTCTAGGTACGCAGGATAACATTCACACTAACGTGGAAAATATTTTCTAAGTATGTAGGCGGCAAATCGAGTGAACTGCAAGTTGTTCCCCTCTTCCAATATAGTTTAGAGATAACATGTTTTGTCGTAGTTTTCCTCTAATTTAAGCAAAAGTGCATGTTGGGATAACATGGATTTCGAAATCAGTGTGAAACAGCTCTTCTTTAAAGCAGAAAAATAGCTTTGAAATCCACAATAAAGCAAATACACCATGGGCAACTACCCTATATGCATGTGTTCCCATTTCAGGTATGTATAAGGTGCCCATTAGTCGAGTGTTCAAGAGCCAAATTACTAGTCGGACCATTTGTCATGGGTCAACGTGAGACATCTCCATTATGCCGTCCATAAATGGACAAGTGGTCCCAGTTCGTGGACAAAGGATCCCACTCTCTCATGATTGATGCACTAACCAACCACAAAATGGCGAGAGTGTCCGTTTAAGCGGTGGATTACGTACTTCTCATTTCTAGTGCGCGGATGAAAAGTTCCATTAAAGGAATGGGGACTGCGTGTTCCCATCAACTGTGGTCTATCCGGTGGTGCATCGTTCCACTTGAAACCTCATTCGATGCAAAATACACTTTAAAACGGTTAAGGAAAACGGCAACACAGCTTTTGTGATCCCCAGAGAAAGCTCAAATCCTTCAGTGATCTTTTAAAGCGACCATTTTTCCCTTCTTTCTCTTGGCCAAATAGCTTTGGATTCTTTCTGATTCGCTCGATCTGAGAACGGTGCACAGGCAAAGAAATGGGAAATTAGACGCCAACGTCTGACCTTTGTTCCTGCCAAACACGGCACAGGAAAACTTTTGATCCCATAACAAGAATCTTTGCCCTTCTTTTTTGTACCTTGATCTCTTCTGGAGAAAATGAAAACTGTGGAGTTTGTTTTGAACATCAGCTCATAAAATCAGATTAGCTGTGACTTTTCTACGCCTGCTGCTAAGCTCTCTTCTGGAAACGAGTCAGTCAAGTTGGATGGATGGCGTTGTTCCATAACCGAGTGAGCGAGCGAGCGTGGAAAGTATTCCTTTTGGAAGTTATGACCTTGCCAAAATTGATAAGAAAATCCTCCTCAGATCTCCTCGAAGTGAAAATCCATTGACTGGGCGAGCTTTGCAAGTTATGAGAATATGGTAGGCACAAGTTTTCCCATACACAAAGAAAAAATGACAGCAAGGCAGCAAATGCAAACCCAGCCAACCAACTCTTTCAGGGAATCCAATGGAACCGTGCTCCTAAATCGATTCTCTTCGTTCACCAGTTGGCGTTACTTCGTCGTTGGAATACGAAATTCATTTCCTTCGTTAATTGAAGGTCGACACGAATGTCGTTCAGAATGAATTAGTACTCTAAAGTATTTATGCCGAGAGTTTGAGTAAATCATTCAGAAAAGACTTTTTCATTGTTCCAAGTTTGGAACTCTTTTAACTAGCGCCCCAAAGATAGCTTTTGACTTGGGAACTTGTATTGACCTTCTCTGGGCCAACTTTGTTTGTTTAAAAGGAACGAACTCAATTTGAACTTTTCCGTATCAGGTAATCAAACATGTCTGTCTTTCATCTGGAATGCAGGAACAGATACAGTTTGGATTCGAAACTGGGGGAAGACCTGACAAAATGTGCCTCCAAATGTCACGACGTGAAGCACTCCAATTATTGCCCTAGAGCAATGAACATTGCTTCCCTCTGCTCCAAATGAACAGAGGAGTTCTATTCAGTTGAAGCCTGCATTATTTAGCAGCTCTTGCATTGAAGAAGCTCAGAGGAAGGCATACCAATGGTCTTTGCCAGGCCAAATCTGGCCAACGAATGGCTCCCAACATTAAATCTAGTCTAATTGTAGTCAGTCTTGAGAGGGTGTTAGTAAAACTTGATGGAATAAATCACCTTCCAGGTTCCATTCTGACGAGCCTTACGTGTTGAGTATGGAGGGATTTCTGCGGGATCAGGAAATGGATTTTTGTGTTATGGCTCGAATAAATGTCAGTTACCTTTCCCTGAAGGCTGGAAATGTCCTTTCAGCCTTTACTTTCCCAACTCTTGAAAATACGAGTGGAATCAACAATGAGATAAATGTATTCTGCGAATGAAGAATTTCGTGACATATGGTATTCTATCAATCAAAACCCTCGTGTAATCTATCGTTATGTAAGGTCAAAAAAGGGACACCTGTGATGTTATGCTATTTATACAATGGAAAGTATGCAATGTATCGGAAACTTTAACCTACAAAGGTAATGAATGAGCTTGCCTTGAGAACATTTCCCTTCTTTGTTCTAGTCTCTCATTGAAAATAATGCGATGCAGAATCTTCTCTAATTTCCCGAATTCAAACAAAGTGCAAATTTGAATAGAAATGTCATCATCTCTCATAAATTTCTGGGAACTTGGGAACAATTCCTCCAGCCATTTGGCTCTGGTTCAACTTTCCCCGTTCATTTCTTCCGTGTTTGACAATCTTGGCATTAGAGAGAGAACTACATGAATGAAAATTAACAGTGCGTGTGTGTACGCACCCCATTAAAATTCCCCTCATGAATGGCAAGCACAAACACGCACACCTGAATGTAAATTAATCGCATACCTTTCTCGTTTTAATCTCGAAGAGAAGACCAACAACACATCCCCATCTATACGCTTCGTAAGCCAAAGGCCAACAAGTCTCACGTTTTCACATTAGAATTTAAAGGCAGGAAGACCATTATGTACACGGTGAAGCACGTGGAACGGCAAGGTCGTTCCAAGGCCCGATCTGTACGCACGGTTCGGAAAGTTTGCTCGAGTGATCAAAGAGCTCGCTGGCAAATTGAGCTTGTTCTCTTTTTATCCTTCTTCTCTCATAAACTGTGACTCCAAGGCCAATGGAAAAAAGTGTTGGCTCTATTGTCGCAATTCAATGGATAATGGTGCCCTTGTACATTGACCTAAAGAGACCATTTACCGCTATTAATTGCGCTCAAAGATCGAGTTCGTTCCAGATGAAAAGGCAGAAAAGAATGGATCGTCCAAAATACTACTGTTATGGATCTGCGCTGGTTTGTTTTTGGATGCCATGAAAGGCGGAGATGTTCTGATGACTTATTGGAACACAGGGCGTATATTCTGAGAACCTTGGGGAAACCCATCAGCAATTGTGTTCTCACTTACACGTACCTCCAACTTCCATTCGTTTTCTCAAGAGACGGAATAGCCTACACAAAAATCTTGGCAATCGACATGAAAGCAAGCCAGCAATGTGGCTTCTTTACTCGGAACAACCAGCAACTATGTATGTGGTACTACCACCACCGACCAATCAGTACTCGTGGTTTCTGGCGTCTTCTTGGTGCTATAAATTGTTCAAGACAAGAAAAGTAGGGATCGTTCCTTATCGGAAAGTTGAGAGGCACAACTTTGTTCAAAGCCGTTTCCGCTTGTCCGACCATTCATCAATTAAGCCCAATCTCTCGCTCATATTTGAGATGAATGACATAACCATAAAAGTGAAAAGGCTCCCCTTCAATCTAGCATTGGAGCTTTCGTAAACCTTTTGGTAGGCGAATCAGGAACCTTCGAAATTAAGGTACGAATTCCAGCCGTACGATGATGATGGTTAGTCGTGAGAATCTTAATGATCTTTAAGGCAAATGGCCTCACTCTCTGTGGCTAATGAACCAATTGAGAGAAACGAGTCGTCTCCAAGGAAGTCCAACTCTTCTCTGAGGCTGTTTTTCCAGTTGGTCCATCTTGGTCCAGAAGTCTGTCCTGGATGGATTTCATTCAGGCAGATCTCAAGACTTTATTTTAACATGGCCACACGAATGAAGTTGCTCCAGTTTGGTGCAAAAATAGGTGGCTTGTCAGACTCAGATATTCAAATGAGATCGCTCAAGAGGATTTACAGAAACCAAGGCTGGCGTACGATTTAACGAGGTAAGAGAGAGAGCTGTGTGATAATGACACGGACGAAGAGAGGAAATTTCGACTCTGAAGATGTCTTGGCAGGTTCTGGAAAAGACAAAACTATAGTCGAACCAAAGAAGAAAAGTAATCAACCCTCGAACCGTGATTGTAATGAAAGATCACAACGAGTGATCTATTAATTAGGTCGAGAGGGCCCCCACCACAAGACTAATCTGGATTACACTCCACCAAACTTGGCACCGAATCAAGGTCTCGTGTGACTCTTCAATTATCATACCGTTGAGCCGTTAATCCCTTAATCGAAAAGGTCCCTTGCCAAATTACGACACATCAAATGAACCCGCTCGAGTTTGTTCCATAACCGAGCATGAAAACTTTCAATCGAGCTTTCGTCGAAAGTGGCTTACTTCGGTAGAACTGACGCTTTCTGTGAAACGGCAGGCCTTGAAAACCAAGACAACCAAAACCCAGAGGGACCAAACACAGTTTTCATAACGTTTCAATGCTTTGCTGCAAATTTTAGGAGTTTTTATATCCTCTAGATTTTTCCCGTCAAATAATTTCTTTGTTGTCTGATCGTCTTGGGAACAAGGAAAAAAGTTTTTCCAAGACTCAGTTATTCCTAAGGAGGTAGGCTAACTACTCGTACTACGTGGAGGAAGTATATCGTTCCAAAGTTCAGTTGGTGCTAGAGTTTGGCGAAATGACTAGGGAACTGTTCGAGTTTCTAAATGCTGAAAAGACAGTAGGCAATTTGGAATACACCAGGGTGTGTGGCAGCGAAAAAAAAAACCAAACACAAGGGCGGAATACGTAATGAGGGAAGGATTATCTTGCGATAAAGAGAATAACTATCTTTAACAAAGGACGGACGAAGGGAGGCCTTTGAAGTTCTCCAATCTTGAAGTTTCAGTCTCAAAAGGGAATTGTGTTCCATATCTCAAATGGGCGGGGTGACACATTTTGAGCGCAGCAGACAATTGACTTCTTTTCCCCATTAATTGAACAGAGCCGACTTCAAAGGAAGAAAAGTTAGCAAAAGTAAGTAAGCTATAATCGCCATTGGTAAATGATCCAAGGAAGGAACCCCTGGCCTTAACGTTTTGACTGTTCGGTTAGGTCCTAATTCCTTTTGGGACTTTCTTTGTGGCCTTTACGTTCCATTTGGGACGGGACTCACACCTCTGAGTCTAAAGATTCGATTTGATCACATTACCCCATAAATCCTTCAATGATTTGCCACTGTAATAATTCATGTGGCCAAAGAGTTTTTTATTTCCTCGTCAAACAACGCCAAGATAAGATTGATTAAAAAATCAAAGGGAGGGTCCAATTGAAAGAAAATTGGATGAAGGAAATGAAGATGGGATATCATTGGTTGCTAGGAGATCGAGATTCAAGACCAGATGCCAACAAGACCGTCTTCCTCAGCTCGCTCCTATTTCGGAACCAAGACAGCCCTGATGTGATCAATAAACTATGCTTTCAACGGCTAACTCTGGCCTTTTTCTCTTTCTGTGCAGTGGAACCTTGAAATAAATGGAACTTCGTCGTGACCGACCAGTCTCCAAGATAAGACGAGTGATTCGCCATAATGGAAATAGACAAGAGAATTCCAAGAAAGCGACCTTTTTACGCACGGTTCGATATACTCCATGAGAGCATGCTACGTAGTAATCATAAGGCCCACAAGCCAATAATACCTCGGGATTAGAAAGGCCAACCTATATATCCTAGCCAGCTTTTTTCCTGCTCTTTCTTTGGAACACGACGACAACAAACAAAGGTGTCGGCCTTGAATACGAACATAATTGGACCTTCTTTGCATATCTCTTCGTCTGTAGCAGCAGTACATCGTATCAGCCAATTCACAGGGGAGCCCTTCGAACGAGCGAACAACCATCGGCAAACCAATCAAATTGGGAAGGACGAATACATTAGCACCTTAGAAGGCTTACCGTGACTGAGTCTCCAATTTTGGACCCATTCATGGGTTGAGTTTCCTGCAGAAGTCGTTAACACAGATTGACACAGTAGGCCTCTTCTTTGTCCGTGAAGGATATTGCGTCTTGAAGGGAAAATGGAAAAGTGTGCCTCAAACTTCCCCTACTTTGTAAAGATAAGGTACACAAAGTGTTGGTTGGATTCACCACCGAACTGAAGCCGCTACATGTAGAGGGAGTTGTTAGTTCTTGTCCTGAATCTTGGGAAATGATCAGTAAGGCTCAAAATTTGAGCCCGATGTGTCTGTCCTCCTCGGCTCTTCTTTTCTCCGTCCAGATCCAGAGAAGGCAAAGGACGCCGAGTGTGCGCGTCAAAAGACGCGGACGAGGAAGCGTTGAAGGCCGTAAAGCAAGGACACTCCAAGCCAGGCACCAAAAATACTCAGGGAAATGGAAGAAAAGGGGAAAAAGAACAAGAACAGGGGACTCCGGTCGTCTCAGAGGAGGGTCTCTTTCATGAAAGTTTTTTTGGGACAACCCAGGCAAGAAATACGACTCTGAAGTATCAATACCACCTAAGTATGTTTGTGGGTCTTCATTTTCCATTCCCTCCCTCTGGGCAGCAGGCCTTCATTTCCTGTCAGCAAGGCCTGGCATGTAGCATGAAGGCCGAGACACGTTCTGAGCACTTGAGGGTCGAGAAAGGGGGTCTGTTTTCTGTGGAAGAGAGACAGACATTTCCATTTCGGGATATTGTCTTTGATCAACCCGACCAAATACTTGTGGTAGATTGAAAAAAAAGTCAGCCTTTGCGTGCGATTTATAAGAGTGGCACTCTCTACATTACTTCCCCAAAAGATTTAAGATCTACATTAGCAGAACTCAATTGTTATCAAAAGCCTTAATTTCACATTGTGCTCTTGCAGTGTTCGGAAAACTTGCATTCCCAACTGATCTGATGAATTTAAAATGATACTGGGGTCCAAATGTACAAACCTCAATTTGGTCGGGAAGTATATCATGCATGGTGCTCTCGACCTTTGGCCTGATTATAAGAAAGCATTGCGAAAGAACGTTCCAATATCATTTTTTTCAAAGGGCATTCTGAGACTGAAAGCGAATCTGCCGCCACCAAGATCAACAACATTTCTTCGTGGAACTCACTAGAATCTTGACGTGAAAACACCAAAGGCTCCAATCATGCCCTTTCTGCAATCCAAGCCCTATTGCCAATGCAAAAACAAAGCCTAGACCGAGAATCAAGTTGTCTTTAAGACTCCTATGTCTCAGTTTATTTTGTCACTAACAAGGTCCTTGTCACCGGCCAAAAAAAGAGGTCTTAAAAACACCTTGACGTGACGTGAGGAGAGTTCATCTTGAAAATCCTTTCGGAGATACGTAAACCCCAAAGCGATTTTGAATACCCTATTGGGAGAGCAATGAAAATAGAGGAAAATTAGGGCGTTATCCTAATCTTTAATGAATTCGTTTGCTCGACTGCAAAATATTATTTTTTCATAAAACTTTCGTTTGGGTATACGAAGAAAAGCAGACAAAAAAAGATAAAAGGAGCAAATAAAACGGACAATCAAAGGAAAAATGAACGTAAGTGAAATGTCAAATCAGCAATGGTTTTTATTGGTTTTATGAGGAAACTAGCCAATAAAGTTCATAAAAGAGCTTGACCTAGGATAACATTGGTTCCACGTGCAATTTTCCTTAGAATGGCTGTCACAGGAACAAACTATGTTTTAAAATGGGACTTTCTAGTTTTCCGTAAAAGCAACTGACTAAAAAGTTAGCTCTTAGAAATAAATCTCATCAAGCCAAATTCAATAGGATTTTTTTGCCCACAAATTGGCCTTTTAAAGTGATGTATTCTCTGGAACGCAGCGTCTTAAAGAAAGTTGTTCCGCAAAATAATTGTCAGAATTTTTTTGCTCGAAGGGCTTTTTTTCAAGCACAAGGTAACCACAGAACCTTAACATCGTTTGAAATGGACCCAAGCTTTTTTCAATAACGGTAACAGTCATTGAGGATTTGATAAGTTTGTCAAAAAATTGATATATATTTACAAAAACGAGCATATTTATCAATCGGGATTTTCATTGGCAGATCAAATTTCATATAAACGGTAATTTTATAAACTATATTAATCATTAACTCTCTTTACAGGGAATCCCATTCCTTGTAGCGGTATTAAAAAATCCGCCCCCCTTCCAAAAAAAATCAAGTGTTGCAATAAACAATCCAAACGAACGAGTTTAAACGAGAAGTTTGAAAAACACATGCCCAAAAACAGAGTTAAATAAGTTGAAGAGCTTGATATCAAGAATCCAAAAGAAAATTTCAACTTGCTTGCAATTGAAAGATGAGCATTTCTAGAGACGTATTCTTCCCCCACATCATTTTGTTAACTGGAGGTCAATTTTTTCCAATGTACCATCAACTCCTGGACACTGTAAAGGGCGCACCGTCTAAATTAAGACTTGGTGTTCGTATCATAACTCACTTATTCATTTCATTTAACCGAAAGTGTCGTTACAATAAAACAATGCCAGATGCCTTACGGAGGCAAACAAGAGCTCTATTTTTATAATGCTCACGTTTGGTCGTCACAACGGCCTTCAATTTTCCTACTGCAGCCCCCGCAATGTAAAGCCCCTCGATCAGTTTGGTCCTGAATGTATTGATATCGAGATTGGAAATAACACTTACCCTCCCCTCCAGAATAGACTAAATAGAAATTTTCATACAATTGACGTCTGGAGATTAGGGAGGACATTCACCCTTCCCCATAAATGAGAAGACATCTTCTCAGTAACTTTGGACACACCGTGTAGTAGAGAAGGAGCCCAATCTTGTTGGAAGAGTAGTGAAGTTCAAGGACCATTCTCACAAATTTAAAATTGTCCTTTTAAATTTGTTGCCAACAAATAATATTGGCAAAAGAACATACAATATATTTTGTTTGCACAAAAACGTGAAACAAAAAAGAAAAAGCGCACTAAAGGAAACTAAGTGTAAATTTGAATTTACAAGGGACACCCTGTTCACATGTGGGGATATTATGCTGGCGTGTCTAAACTTTCCGAAGGGACTGCAAATGATGTATGTTCGTTGAGAAAACATCTTTTATTTTGTTTTTGGCTTGAATCCACAATTCTATTCATAGAAAGTCTTCATCTTAAAAATGCGTCATCCACTTTCGATCGTTGTGAATCGTTAGTTTTGGTATAATTTTCTCATTGCACATCCTATTTTTTCCCATCCTTGATGTCTTTGGCGAGTTTTCTGACGCAATCCACAAACTGCAATTGAGCCACGGGCATGGCCAAGTCGAGAATAGAGGCCGGAATCCAGCCTTTATATTCGCAATCCATCAGCCAAATGAACTCGCACTCGTTGTCCTTGCCCGGAATCGGTCTCACAATTTGGGCCCCAGGTCCATTCCAAGCCCTATCCGACCAAGACAAGAAGCATTCGTGTGGAGGATATCGTTAAAAAAGCCAAGTTTCGTTGCCATACCTGACCACTTTGGTGGACTTGGGTCCGGGAATGTCCACGGAACATCCGCCTTGGACATAAGCATCTCCTTTGTACTCGTTCTTGAAGATGAAGATGAAATCGCGAGCCGAGACGATCCCATTGGGTCCACCGGCTGCCGTCACTTGATACGAGATAGCAACTTTGTCGTTCAATTTCTGCAACGTGTTAAATATCCTTTGTAATAACGCTTCACATATTTGGGGAGTGAACGCATTACTATCAATTTTTATAAAGGTAACACCTAGTAACAGGGTAAGTTCAGACAAAGGAAAAACCACTAAATGTTTTTTTTTTGCTTTTGGCAAAGGGACTGGATTTGGTTGAGTCCTTTTTCTATGTGGTGAAATGAAATGCCTGGCATTTTCCAACTAAGTAATAGCTTTTAAAGTAACAATTTTGCCCAAAGAATTTGACTAAATTTGAATCTAAACAAAATTTATGCCCGTTTATGGTCATCTTCTTGAATGTGTTCTAAAGGATTTTAATGGCCCATTAGACAGAATTATGGTGTTAAGGGCAAACCGGTTAATCTCCAAAAATACTTATTTTACTCAACCAGACATCTTTCCTCCCCAAACGGTACTTAACAATCTACATCAAATTTGCATGGAAATTCCGAAAAAAAGCAGGCATGTTCCTGACCCAGAAAACCAAGAGGAACAAATTGGACTTTATAATATTGTTTGTTCAAAGCTTGATTTTTAGGAACTAGATTGAGCGCAATCACAATCAACAAAAGAATCTAATTTATATTTGCAATTCAGGAAATCAGATCCAAATTCTGTGCATCCAAATCCTAATTTGAAATTGCAATGCAAACAAACAGTCAATGCATCAGGACTTTTCCAGTCATTGACCCGTCTCTAAATAGGCTTATCTTTAGGGGTTCACTTTTCATGAGAATAAAAAAAAAACGCAACCAAACACTCAAAGAGTTCAAGAAACGAGTAAAGAGTCATGAGTAGAGCCAGGATTTTTAGGTGAAGAAAAAAGCCAAAAAAAGTGGTAAATAGGTGAAGAAAATAACCAAAAAAAAGTAAAAAAAAAGGTTCTTGTTGTGCCCCTTTTACAATAGAAGCACTTACATTGGTGAACGTATTGGAATGTTGAAGTATACCGAGGTCACCCTGAGAATCTCGACTCACCTGACACGCTTTTTATCCTTATTTGAGACTGTTTGAATTTCTATCGGAATATATAATGTGAAGTATTATTGCCGTTGATTACCTCAGTAGCCTCACACTGCATGGCGCAGTCGGCTACCATACCACGCCCACACCACATTCTTACCAAGTTGTGCCATTTGAACCATCATTTTCAACATGGACAAGTTTACGAGCTTGTCATTTGAGGCGCCAAATTTGATTGACTCACAAAACCTCCAATGCGCTGTTTTTTTGCGCAGTGCCCAGAAGCCAATTCTTTAAAAATGAAGAAGTTAGATAAATGTACTACCAACCTTTTTCTTTGGAAGGCCAATGGAAAAAAATAATTGTAAATTTTACTCCTTTCTACATTTTTCAAAGAACTGCCTCTAGCCTCTTGAAATTAAATGTGAATTTAAATCAATGCCCTTACTTAGTGATAGTATAAATATGACCATTTTTCACTAAGTTAGAAATCACTTTCTCTAAACCAGGTGGTAAATGTTGTAAATCTCGGCATTTATTAACCTTTTGTCCCAAAAAGTGTCAAAAAAATTATTATTTTTGCTAAAAAGGGCAAAAAAAAATTTTTCCCATCAAAAGCAGTAAAAAAGGTGAAAAATTATTTTCTAATTTTTCACCTAAAAATCTTGGCTCTAGTCATGAGTTTCATATGTCCATCATTGATTCCTATTATTTCTTGAGATGCTATTTACTATTTTTATCTCATTTTATCTAGCCTCAGCATACTAAATTTGGTGGGAAATTTGAACCACTTCATTTGCCTTTATAATCATTATAATCTCTTCTCGTCTGTCGTCGTGAGCACACGTCTTTTGCGTTGCTCATGAATTACGGGCAGGTTTAGACTAAGTGCTGTGTTGTGTTGTGTAGTGGTCGTTTGGATCCAAGGTAAGCCATTTTTGCATATTTATTTGCCTTTCTCTTCTTTCTCTTACTACTTTATTTCTATCTTTAACATTTTTTG
>JAAGOF010000055.1:253386-361901 GCA_010645155.1 Tigriopus japonicus | reverse complement strand
GGCTTTCTTGTTCTGATCATCAAGTTTGCCTTGAAACGTTTGGTAATACATCGTCCATTTTACATACATACAGATGCATCATATGAAAAGTTTTCCAGTTGCTTTTGTATCTTGTGTAATCTTTGCTCTTTCTGACATGTAGATTCTCTACTCCAGGAGTAGCAACCCTTGGGCCCAAGGGTGGTCTTTGGTGGGCCCAGGAGCCATGGGGAAAGTCCAAAGCAGTGGGCCTGGGAGCCCTCCATATTACTGTACTCGTAGGCCCAAAGCTCTTTGATCGATAATTTGTGGGCCCCTGAACCTACCCACATCTGTTTGGTGGGCCCCTGCCAACACGTTACAAATTTGGTGGGCCTTGACCCAAAAAAGGTTGCCGACCCCTGCAGTCTACTCGATTTGGCCCATGTCATTTTGTGAGTTGTACCAAGGATCTTGAGACGTTCTTGGTTATACTGGTAATGGATAATATGAGGTTCTACAGGGTAAGCATGTGCCCAAACTTTGAAATAATAACTAAAAGTAATCAACTATTTCGCAATGTCTGCCCAAAAATGATTTGCAATTCACATCGTCTTTGGAGCTTTTTAATTATTTGTTTGGTCAAAAGTACATAAACAGGATATCTCAACGACTTTTAACATTGAAAAAAGGAACAGCTACCACCTTGAAAAGATTTATCACAAAAATGCATGTTAATTAAAGAAAATGGGAAAATTGAAAATAAGAAAAAAACTCACAAAAAGAGCAAATGATGCAAAAAAAGTTGCACGTCTGAGTATTAATCAATCATTCATTCTCTATTTTTTGCTTCCTTACCCGTAAAAGTTTGTGTTCCGTGAGAGTCGTGTTCCAATCACACATCTTCTCGGTGTCTTTCAGGTGTTCAATCAACTTGGCAGGCGCAATCTCCATCCTCGCCTTAACTCGATAGATCTTCTTCCCTGCAAGAGATCTTATCAAAATGAATCTCGTCTTTGATATAAGCCATTCTAACCAACCAACCAACCACCCAAGGAAGGACGTCAACGACCCAAATGATTTCTTTGGGAGGCTTATCCTTGCGATGGATCAGGTGGTGGTGGTGGAGGTGCGAAGAAGAGACTACTGATGTAGGTCCACGTACCTTTCTTATTCTTCTTTGACATGACCACATCCCCGTGCTCATTTTTCTTCTCCTCTTTCCATCCATCCTCGGAATTGACAATCTCCCAAGCTTCGTTCCAAGCCTCTTCAACAATCTTGAGCAACTCGTCATCCTAGAACGTAAGAAAAAAAAGAAATCAAAGGGATTCTTACTTCAGGATTCTTGCGCCCTCCCTTAGGACACCATGTCTCCCGTGTCACGAGGGACCGAGGGACAAGTGCATCATCGTTCATTGATTAAAATGTCCACCTACGGAGAGTTCTTTTGGAGCCATTTTGGGGGAAGTGCTTGCTTCTCTGTCGTTCGTTGAGCGTGTCCACAGTCTCTGAGCACTTTTAAATGGACGGACAGTATTAGAATACTCTCAAGGAGATAAAAGCCAAAGGGTCGAAGTGCACAGGTCGTCTTATCTGTAAGAAAATATGGCACACTGACATTTGAGACGGGATTTCAGATCACTCTTTTCCCTGTCTCTGTTTATACTGTCGTCCGTTGTATGGCAATACGGCAATCCAGTTATTTAATATTAGAATCTCTCTTCGGCCATGAATGTCCCTAGAGATTTAGAAACTACAAATGGGGTCAAATGCACTTCTTGTTATCAGTTTGCCAATCAATGTGGACGAGAGTACGTTGATACGCGCCAAGGCCCACATTTTTTATATGAAGTGTTAGTTATAGTTTCTCCGCTTACCCAAGTTGATGTGTAGTCAAGGTTGGAGGGATGATCTTTGGACCTGTTGCTTGAATTGAGTCGATCGCTCAACTGAGTGTTTGGCACTGTAGTAATGAGGGGGAAAAGAAGGGATGCTGTCAACTGGTTTGGTACCCTCCTTTGGACAAGCTCTTCAACGAGAGCGAGACACTAGGCAATAATTATTGGATGAATGATCAAGAGCCACAGGTATTTTGCGACCAGCTTGCTTTGTCGAAGATTATGTAAGAAAGAGCGTGGAGTGGTGTGGTTGAAGAAGCTGGACAAAATCACGCCATTTTTTGGTTACGATCGGATGTGTGAAGACGAAGAAGGGGCGGGGAACAAATAGAATAGAATGAAATAGTAATGGTTTATGTAGAACTCCCCCGATTTCCTCATTTCGGGAAACATCCGATTGTCAGCTGAGCGGAAGATCTCCGCCTTTGAACTACTCAACCTGTAGATTAATTAGCTAAGTTAGGTTAGTTAGTTAGGATGTGACATTGACCGGGAAAAGTCATTATGAAATCTAGAAAGATATATGAGACCAGTTTTGAGGGGTATATCTTCCATTTTTCTAGGTCACTAGTAAACAGTATAATTTTGCTAAAAACATGCATGCCTTGAAAACCGGAAAAAATGGGGGGAAAATACCCATGGACTGCCAACCCCTGACCAAAAGTACTTCATCAGTTAAAAAAAACGAAAAAAACTCTCGCTAACACAAATTACAGAAGGTAGACCTTGTCTGAGGAAGTAAGCTCAGCCTATTTATTGAAAGGTACACGGACATATTGCACGGGGGCATTGTAAGAAGTAATAATATGAATAATGAACTCGATGCAAAATATAGGAATTACTAATCTGTATCAAAAATAGAGATGCTGCGAAGGCGACGGGCGGAGGGGGTGGGGCCGGAAAACTCCACCCCCTAAGCCCGTATTTGGTTGATATGCATAAGGCCACGATAATAAACGTCGGGAGCGGTGCTCGCCGATTCTCTTTGGTGTTGCCGTGGCTAACGGCTTCACGGCTGCCCCGGGATTTTGGTATCACATGATAGCGCACATCCAGCCCCGACACTGGCTGGTCCGCCGTTTGCGGCGCTGTTTGCGCAACTCTTTCTTCTCGCGTTTCCGTTGCGCTTGCAGCCCCACCAAGATGGCCTCGTCAAAGACCTCCTTCAAGTTGTGCTGGGTCAAGGCCGAGCTCTCGATGTAGCGCACAAAGCCCACTTGGGCGGCCAATTTGCGTGCCTCGGTCTCGCTGACCAGACTTTCGGCTTGTCGCGCCAGATCGACCGTGGCCTGGCCTTGACCCCGCAGATCGCCCATGGTGCCGATCAGAATGACGGGCGGCATGCGCCCTTTAGGATGGGACTTTTTGAGTTCGGGCACCCATTTTTGGCGAATGTTGAGAAAGGAACTGGGCGAAGCTACCGAAAAACATAACAGGAACACGTCAGTATTGGGGTAGGCCAAAGGTCGCAACGAATTGAAATCGTCTTGTCCGGCCGTGTCGCAAATCTCCAGCTTGACGGGTTGGTGATCAACGGTGACGATGGCGTCGTAGGAATCGATGGCCGTGGGCACGTATTCGGTAGGATACCCGTTGGTGGTGTAGGACACGATGAGCGAGGTCTTACCTACGGCGCCATCGCCCAAGAACACGCACTTGATCTTGGGCGGCGGGCTATGTAGCATCAAATTCAAGACCGAGGGCGCTTCCAATCCGGCGCCGCCCTCCCAATGTACCTGATTGTCGGGCGGACCCGCCGGCGGACCCGCCGGTGGACCCGCCAAAGGGTAATCCCAATGAGCGTGATGATGGGCGGGCACGGGCGGATGAGGGTAGGCGGACAAGGCCGGCGATTCGGGCGGCATCTTGAACCCCGGGTGCGCTTCAACTACGCCTAAGGGCGAGCACGCCCATCATCCTCATTGAGGAGCGTGTCCGGCGAGCGCCGTTCATTCTGATGGAAAAGGTCGAACGAGGGCCGATGAAGAAGTGGGGAAAATGAAGGAGGCGTAACTGAGGCTATGGATGAATGGAAGGATGGAGGGATGCGGTGATCGCCGTTATCGTTTCATTCTCGTTTGTTCGTTCGGGCGTTAGCGAGCGAGCTCGTTGTGGCCTTGGCCGAAAGGATTAAAGGCTGATGATGAATCGGGCCTAGATAAAGAAGAACGCACATGCACGGGGGAGGTTGTTATCGTGGGCAAACTTTAAAGGCGAGAAGATAACGATGGTGATATCCATCAATGATCACGCTCAGATTGATTGGTTTGAGACAAGCCAGGACGAGGATGACGCGCTCGAGGAGGAGAAGACTGGAAACTCATCAAACTGCCCACAACGGCCCTGTTGAATAGCCGTTTTGAGATGTAGGTGGGTGAAAAAAGGATACTGAGGACCGACTTCGAGATTACCTAAGCGATGTTAATTGGTTAAAAAAGATTAAACGGTTTACTTTTCAAATAACCCTCCCTCACTTCTTTCTAACCCTTGGAAATACTGTCAGCACGCTTAGAGGCAGTGGATAATGCCAGCATTGGCCACAATTTTTCAGAAGCTGTCTTTCCTTTGCTTGACATTTTGATACGGGGTTGAGATCAATGAGCTCTTACATCATGATGGAGTACACCTACAGAACTAAAATTGATTTCTAATTGGGGGTGTCCTTGGACACCTCTTTTTCTCCACAATCAGGCAAACAAAGTAATGTATTGTGCTTATTCGTAACAAGCTGTATGAATCATAGCTAGACAGCCTCGCTGTATATACCCTTTCGCTTAATAAAGCAGTCAGCATTTGAGCTTCATCGTGTCCACATCATTCACCGCCGTTCACTGCACGCTATAACATAACACTTCACCATTCTTCATTTACTGTTTTTTCACAATGGTTTGAAGCGAGGAAGAATCGCCAATTTGGAAAAATTCAAACATCAAACACATCTGAAGTGTCTAAGCACTAATCAATCACTTTTTATCTTCATTTCACGTTGGATCCAAAACCCATCCAAAAAAATTGTGGAAGCTCGTGAGGCCATACCTGATGGTTGATTGCTCAAACCTGTTCATTCATTGGCTTGAAGTATGATTGTGACAAAACTTTTGGTGTCAAATTGTAGGCCATGCGTTAACATCAAAAATTGCAATTCCTCAATACACCAAAATCAGGTTATTTTTACCTCTAATGGGTAAGATTTTGGCACATCACACGTGCATTAAAACCTGTTGATGTACTTTAACTATATTATGATTATGCTGAATCCACTAGAGTCGTGGATTTACCCATACTTTTTGAGGTTTTTATTGAATATCTGGGTACAAAATGATGAAAAAACGAAGTATGGTAATGCTAATTCTCTCTTTTGGCTAATTGGCTCACAAAGATGTTAAAGTATCAAAGTTTTTTAAATTCTTCGATTAGGGGGATCTTGTTAGGGCCCTTACGGATCACCAAAGAGCAGAGGAAGAATCTGTGATCATTCCTTCTCGCGAGCTTTTCCCTCCGTAGAATAGCAGGACCTGATTTCCCACCAAAGACCACAACTAAACGATCAGTGCAAACAGGGAAGCCAAAACAAAACACACGAATTTAGGTCAGTGAAAGAAACTTATTATGCCAAATATATCTTAGCAGAGTGAGAATTATTTAAAGATCTAATAGAAAATTCAATACTTGATATATTGATGGCGATTTTTTCTTATCGGATAAAAAAACAACAGTCAGTTGTTTGTTAGGTTTAGGGCCAAATTTGACAGGGTTGACATCCGAATGGTCTTCAAGTTCAGTCCTGTCGGTCTCGAAAAGCGCGTTAGTGTTTCTAATAATTTACGAATTAAATACAAACAAGATATCACTTAAAGGTCATTTTAACGCATGTGATCTTCCCCTAATATGATACAAAGGGTAACATAAAATGAAAAAAGTATGGAGATTAAACTTAGATATGTCATGAAGATTTAGGCTTTAACACGAAAAAAATCTTCGCAAAATTGCGGCAACTTAGCAGACATTGTTCAAAACTTGGTGAGACTGCCTTGGTTTCTTTGTGTTGATGAGAAACAGGCGAAATTCCAATCAAGACACAGAAAAGGTACAGGTGGTGGGAAAGTCATTCGGTTGAACGCTGACTAATGATTTACGCGTTTCCTTTGGCCCGATCGCACAGAATATCCGATGAAATAGAATCAAATCCCAAGAATGGAATCATTTTTAGATACTCTATACTCAAATTCCGAAAAAAATGAACATTTGGTACATAGGAAATGGTTCATGAGTCAAAAATTGGTCCGTGTTCTTTCGATCAAAATTGATGCGGTCTAAGCATTCAAGGTCCCTTTGAGGGTTGAGTTCTTGACCGACCTTTTTTTCTCATGGGTGTTGGATTTTCTCCCTAGACTCTCGCTTACCGGGCACGTCAGCTGACTGGATTATTACCGACAGCCAAAACTGATGCCATCCACGGGTTATGTGACTCGACTAAACGCTACTTTGTTGCTTACGAAAAGTATTTGCAATTTTTCATGGCATATACAAAGCAAACTATTCAAACTCAAGTATCCAATAACAACCGCAACTCATACCATGGGTCATTTTTAAGGCTAAACAAACCGATTTCCACTTAGAACTTAACCCGCCCTTTGTCTTGATGTGCTATTCAGGGTGACATTTCTCGTCACCCTGACCCGATCGATCACATTCAGCTGCGCATAGTGCGATAGCTGACAAAGTACCCAAACTTGCTCTATCATCATCAATTCATCATCATCATCATTTTGCGCTGAATCCGTGATTCCGTTGGTGTTATTTGCTCGTGTTTTCTCCCATTTCAAACTTCAAGATGCCCGTGGAATCTTCCGTGCCGGTGGGCGGGACCGCCCAGGGCGAAGGCGGGGCGGTCGATGGCGTGGGCGGATCGGGGGTGGTGCCTTTGAGCGATCGTCCTTTGGCCAAAGTGATCGTTCATCCTTTGGTGTTGTTGAGCGTGGTCGATCATTTCAATCGCATGCGCAAAGTGGGCCACGCCCGACGCGTGGTGGGCGTGCTCTTGGGTTCGGTCACGTCGGGTGAGGGCGGCAAAGGGCGTGTCTTGGACATTTCCAACTCGTTTGCCGTGCCCTTTGATGAAGACGACAAAGACGGAGATGTAAGATGAAATAGAAAAAAAATCGTTTGACAAAAAAAAGGATCCTAACCCTCGACGGTTGTGGCAAAAAATCCAATTAGAAAGTGGGGGTCGCGAAAATTTGCGCACGGAAAAGAAGGAATAGTCCTAAAGTGCGCCATCCAGCGCTTCTTTTAACGATTTCATAAGATGCACGGATTTCCAGATAGGATCTAAAGATCCTACGTTTGTTTTGGACAATCACAGGCGCCTCAAATGCCGAAGGGACTAGGACTGCTATTTGCTGAATCGTGGTAGGGATCCGAACCGAAAGCGCGTCTCAATCAATATTCGAGCCGTTGCACCGAATTACGGTCTCCGTGCAATATTTAGGGCGTCGTGTGTCCAAAATGAATGGATGACCGACGCTATCTATAAATTCATGCGTTTCACGGAATCAGCGAGTTGTTGCTACCTATATAAAAGCAACTAGGTGGGGGACTTCATCTTTGCTCTTTTTTTATATAATTGTTATACAATGCACTCGTTAGAATTAGGAAAGCCCCAATAATCATCCCGAATATATTTAACGAAACGCTCGTGGGAAGAAAAATGAACCTTACCACTATTCTAAATAGCATTGAAACCCGTTTGATTTGACAAAACCTAGCCCAATCGTTCATTTCAAGAGATTTCGTTCAAAGTGAAATGCAAATAAAAAGTTGAATGTTTTGTTTTAGCGTTTGATAATGATATTTTGGTACGAGTGATGGGTTACGCGTTCAACAAATGCAAATGTGTCGATTTGTCAATTCATTTTTACCGGTTGCTCGGTCTAAAAGAGTTGAATAAGCGCATTGTTCAAAGCCTTCGTGTACTCTTATTAAGACTTTTTACTATGAACCTTTATGAGCTCAAAATGTGGTATGCGTATTTTTTCGTAAAAAACCCATTCTGTGCATTTCAGGTTTGGTTCTTGGATCACGAGTACCTCGAGAACATGTACAATATGTTTAAGAAAGTCAACGCCAAGGAGCGCATTGTGGGCTGGTACCACACTGGACCCAAACTTCATCCCAACGACATCAAGATCAACGATCTCCTGCGGTCCTATTGCGAGAAATCCATTCTGGTGATCGTCAATGCCAAGCCCAAAAACATTGGGTTGCCCACCGAAGCGTACATAGGTCAGGAATAACATGAATTACTCTTAAGACAACGAACCGTCCATGAAGGAATAATTCTTTTAGCCGTGGAAGAGATTCACGACGATGGCACACCCACTTCCAAGACATTTGAGCACGTGCCGTCCGAAATTGGTGCCGAGGAGGCGGAAGAAGTGGGCGTGGAGCATCTGCTACGCGATATCAAGGACACCACCTTGGGCACATTGTCCCAACGAATCACCAATCAACTCATGGGATGGAAAGGACTGAACATGAAGCTCCGCGAGATGAAGCAGTACCTCCAACAGGTCCATTGATTGCCGTCAACTGTTTTTAAGCGCCTTCTCATTAACCGTGGGTTGGTTTTGTTTCAGGTCATCGATGGGAAACTGCCCATGAATCATCAGATCACTTACCATCTCCAAGACATCTTCAACCTTCTACCCGACTTGGCCGATCCCGAGTTTGTCAAGAGCACCAACGTGAACACCAATGATCAGATGTTGGTAGTGTACACGGCCTCGTTGATTCGCTCGATTATCGCTCTTCACAATCTCATCAATAACAAGTTGAGCAATAAAGAGGCGGAAAAGAAAGAGAGCTCGGCGACTTCGTCAACAACAACGGGCAAGAAAGACGAGAGCAAGGATAAAAACTCGAAAGAGGACGTCAAGGACAAGGACAAAGCCAAGGAGGAGAAGAAGTAGATTGGCACCCTTTCATTCCCATTTCGTACTATATGCAGACAAATCAGAAAAAAACCGCGTGTTAACAACAACATCCCTTAAGGTTTTCAATTATTTTGTTTTTCTATTCAATATGTGGATGGACGACCACGTATGGCTTTCATGGCTTCATCAGAGGTATAAAATTGTGGACATGACTGACTGTAGGAGTTCGATAACCATCTCTCATATTATGATTGCTAGCCAAAAGTCAAAGATTTAGCACGGAGCACACATGTCGACAAAACGAATGCCCCGTTATATCGCTCTTTCTTTCCAAAGACACCCCGTTTTCTGAGGTCATGAATCCCGGTGGATTGGAGAGGGATCCTCTTACCCGAAAAGACTTAGTAACGAATTGGCGTATGCCATGGGTTTCACATTCGGATGAGGTACGTGGACGTAGGAGGTGAATTCCGGCCGGAGGTCTCCGCCCTTGAGCGTGATAAACGCCCCCTTGTTGCCCATGGTGTCACAATAATTGGGTGCCGAGAAAACTGTGATGCATTTGCCGTCGTGCATGAGCTCATAGCCGTTCTCTTTGACCTCGTGACTGCGCACTATGTAGTCGAGACCGTTGTTCTCGAGGAATCGCTCAGTCACGTCTGGACCAAATTGGCAGCCCACGCCCCGTTTGGAGGCGGACCGACCTCGCATGCCCTGAGGATCCGACCAAAGGAGCTCGCACATAATACCCTCATCCGGAGGTTGGCGATTCCTCTCAGTTTTGCGGATGTCATCAAGCGTTACACCATCCTACATTGGGGTGAAAATGACAGGTGAATTTTCATGTACATTTCAGGCACATAAAATGGGAAGAAAGATTTTTGTAAATACATGTTCGAATCAACCAAAAATCCTCCAAAGAAAATATGAATGGTACAAGAGCTTAGTGGGGTATTTATTCGAACTGGACTTTCGAAGCAGTTTTCAATCGATAGCGGAAGTTTGGGCGGTGTCGCAACCTTGATGTCTGTGAAGCTATCGGAGGAGGAGGTCGATTCTACATCAAGGTTGCGACAGGCGGGAAAAAGGCCTAAACGAAACTGAAAGCGGTTACAACATGTAGTTTGCTTTTTCAGGAGGTGGATGCACAAGGGTGTTTTAAAATTCAGAAAGCCGTTCATTTTTAAACGTTTGTGGGCAAACAAAGCTTTGATTTTTTCTCCTCCTAGAACTAAGCAGTTGCTATATGGTTCAAGATGAATGGTTCAGTTGATTCGAACAAAAATCAACAATTGTTAAGGACATTTCTCCATGGTGGAGAAAGTCTCCTTTAAATACAGATGGAATTTGTGGCTGACTTACGAAGTGACCGGGATAACTCCCCCGACCACCCAGAGTGTCAGCAAGCTTTGATCTGGGATTCGAGACGCTCAAGGAGAGTGGGGGAATTTTGCCCTAATCTCCGAGGAGGGGGAAAGAATCAACTTTCTCCCCCAGTCTGTTCCCTTTTTTATTATTTTATTGGCAATGAAGAAGCGACTAGGAGGCAGCTCACCTTGGAGAAGAGTCCGCCATGCATGACTAGGATCTTGTTGTTGATACAGTGGGCCAAGGGTAGCCAATTGTAAACCTCGGTGAAAAAGTCCACCATTTGACTGGAGTATTTGGCCTTCACTTCGCCCTCGAAACCGTACATTTTGTTCATGTTCTCTGACTCGTGATTCCCGCGACTCATGAAAAAATGATTCGGATAGAGCAGTTTGAAGCCGAACAAGGCAAAGATGCATTCCACGCTAAACGAGCCGCGATCGACAAAGTCGCCGTTGAACAAGTACGGATTCTCCTCGGAGGGCAATCCATTTAGACTAAAGATGTTCAACAGGTCGTAGTACTGGCCGTGGATGTCGCCGCAGATGGTGAATTTCTTGCCATCGCCCACTTGGATATCCACCAGCGAAGGCTGGGCTTGAAAGTATTGCTTGATGTCGTACAGGATCTTGAGGGCGAATTTCCGATGGAGCTTTTTCTGCGCCTTGAAGTGCTCCAACAATTGGGTCATGAACTCCACGGTGACTTGGCCGTCTTGCAGTCGAGGCCCGTCATAACTGTCTTCGACCACGATGCCCTCGATGTCGATCTCGTCGGCCACAGCCTTGACCTTTTCCTCAATGGCGATAGCTTTGTGAAACGCAATCTGCTGCACGATTTTCTTGCATTCCGTGAATTTGGCTTTGGCGTCCTTATTGGCGGGAATGAGCTTGTACACGATCTCGTAGTCCCTCAAAGCCACCTTATATTTGCCTAGGGCCATGTGAGCGGCCGCTCGGCGGTAATAGGCCTTTAAGTAGTTCTTATCGCACTCGATGGCTTTGTTGGCGTCGGCAAGCGCATACCCGAAGCTCTCCACTTTTAAGTGCGAGATGGACCGATTGGCGTATAACACGGCATTGGTCGGGTTATAATCGATGGCTTTCGAATACAAATCGATAGCATCGGGGTACTTTTCCAATTTGAACAACTCGTTAGCCTCGGCCTTGAGCTCGTTGGACTTGTCCACGTCCACTTCGGGTTTGGGAGTGTCCACTTGCATGGTATCGGGGTTTTGATCAGTCATTTTGAATGGGCATGAGAGGCATGCACTCAAGGAAGATTACGGATAGAGTCTTATAACGGGTGACAATGAATCTGAAAAAAAAAGAAGAAGAAGTAATGGCCATGACTATCATCCTGGCCATGCCACGCTGGCTGTTTAAAAAATAGTCAGTCTTATCAAACTTCCGCCCGGTTCTTTCCGAAATTCGTTCGAAACATTTTCCATTTGCGATTCTTACACCCAATGACAATGGCGAAACCCGTGATGTTTCTGCGTTGGCTGGCCTTGGTGCCGATGGTATCCATCTTGTACGCCCAACCCATCCAGAAGAGCCATCACACGCGAGAGGAATTGATCCACCGGGTCCAAACTTTAGAGAAAATTCTGCCCATCATCGAAGAAACGGAGAAGCTTAAAGGGCTGGTGGAAGAACTCGAACGGGTAAGCGTGCATCCGTCAGTCCCATCGCTCGATTAACGCTCAATCTACAGTCTCTAATTTTAGGAATCCGACCACGAGGTCGAGGATCAATTAACTCAATTGTCTCGTACCATCAACGGTCATTTTCAGAATGATTATTCTCTCGATGATGACGAAGAAGATGATGATTATTACGATGATGACTATGAAGACGACGTGGAGAGGGATTATAACAATGGGATGAGCTTGAACAGCCCCACCGTCGATTCTATCGGATTTGATCCTTTGGATCCCCGCTTGGCCATGTAATTAATCATGAACAACCCAACAATCCATCCTTTTTCGCCGCCTTCCCTCGATGGATGCCCGAAACTCACTCAATGAATGAGTGATTTCCGGCCTACAAAAGGAAATTTGAGCCTGCCCCACGTGGGATCGATCGACAACGGTCGTGGGTCATCCGAAAAATAAAACGAGAGCTTTCACATCGATCCGAGTCTCTTTGATTAATTGATTGAAAAGCGCAGATTCAATCAATAGGTGGGTGGTTCTTTCTCAGATTAGGATTCTCATGCCCGTTGTCCGGCCTTTCACCGCTCACTTACGGATTCCGATGATATTGAAATCGATGAGGAAGTTAATGTAGAAAACGATGGCACGCGCACGTCCCTCGGTGCCTTGGGTTCCAATCTCGTCGACGTCGCGGTCACCGACCCGCCATTTCCCGCCAGCACCCACGAGTCGAGTCCGAATGAATGAGCGATATCAATCGATTGAGTCGAGTCAATCCGGTCTTCTTTTCAAGTTCGTTCCTCCCGATGAGGATGATCGATTCGACTCACTCCAGACAGAGATAGAAATAGAGGGAATTCAAGGAAGGCAGGAAGGAGAGCGACGGAGAGAGAGACTGGCTGCCCGAGTGAAGCGGCAAGAACAGCTGATGGTGGATACCTTCTTTGATTGAGGCGGAACGGGCAGCCCGTTTCACGCTCAAATTGTAGGCCGGCTTCAATCTAAACAAAGCTCGAGGTTGCGTGATCATCAAAGACCGCCCGGCCCGGCTGCGTTAGCTTTGAAAATCTCAGGCAGACCGCGTGCTCAGCACATTGACTTCTATTAAAACTAGACCGAGTGTAAGCCTAAAAATGTGTCTCCGGTCGCTAACTGTTGAGCGGACAAAAGTGCGGGAACATTTGAAATGTATGACCGGGCAAATGTCAACCGTGCAAGTGATGAGTCAAATGGGGAATTCAGTAATAGTTTTGGGTCATTTTTTGCTATTGCTAGTGGTCACTTTCTCGGCAGAACTGAAGACCAAGGGGGGCGATAGCTCAGAGTTTCGGATTACGAACCGCTAGAGGCCGTTGCGAGCGACCAAATGGGCAGAAAGGAGAATTGTCCGTCAAGGACTATGCTGCAAAATATAGATTACAACACGTTAAAACTTGTATATTTTAACAATCAAGGTGTCCTTTGGAGCGAGTTTACGTTTATAATTATTTGTGTGAAGTATATTTTTCTTTTTCTTTTGTCCAAATGAGAGCAAAGCAATTTTAAACGTGAGGCTTTCTCGTTTCCCTTGCGTCAAGTTCTTTCTAAATACTTTAAAGATGGGAGATTTTCATACACGTTGCGTAAAAGTTTGCATATATTCAAATTCAGAGTATTAAATACATCAAAATGCGTCATGTTAACCGATAAAACAAGGATTTATCATGCATAGATGCAAAAGATAAAACAGTTCAAAAGTCAATGATCAAGATAACTGCTTTACAGGTAGTATATGTAAAGAATATTTCAATTCAATGATGTGTTTTTCACTTGAAACCTAGCCAGTACCTTGTAGGAATTAGAGTTGAGGTATTTATTATCAAATTACAAGGTCTTGTCTTGATATCCGCCATTTCGAATGTAGTTAACTCCACGATCTCATCGTATATCAAGGGTTTTGTTATCTAAATTCCGTGGTCTATGCTTAAATTCATAAATTATTTAATTGGTAGCTCACTTGCAGACACTTTTCACATAAATTCAAAACTCACATTTTTCAACAATTACAATTTCAGATGCTTTCTTGAGACAATAAAAAATTTAAAAAATCTTTGAACGAATGACTATTTCCTTCGAACTGGTTTTCTTTTCCTAGATTGCTTGACAATCAGACAAGTTGTAGCTTTGATGTGTTATTTCTCTTCAATACAAGGAATTTTATAAGAGGCACTTCCCCGTTCATAATAGAATAAATTAAGATAAATTTTAGAGAATATCAGTACTGGACATATCTGTAGGATTGACATTTGCCATTCAATGAACAGAATATGGTTTCTTTCTGATTTTCTTCTGTATTGTGCATTACTAGTCTGCAAATATCATTTGACAATAAGTGAATTTGAGGCGATAGTAAATTTAAGAAGGGTTTCGGCTTTTGTATTTTCATTTGCAGATCTCACATTTTAACAGATTTTGAGGGCATCGATATTGTCTCGTTACCCGACAATACAAAACAAGCAGAATCTATGGAAAATGCATATATCACATGCCATTCCTCAAATCTGGCTAGAAATTCTCACACATTTTGAAAAATTTTCATGCGATGCATAAAATTTCCAATGTTCATGGGATCAGTAGAATCCTTCAAGAACTTTGTTGTGCGGAAATGGATGTATTTCCGGGAAATCAGATGAACTAAGGTTGTGCAATGATTTTCCATCCCGTCTGCAGTATCAAACTGATGTTGGGATAGCGTCGGAAATGTGAGTCTTTGATCCAAATTCATTAGTATCTGGATCAATAACCGTTTCTCGAAGTTCTTTGTAGGAAGGGAGGATTTGTTCTGACGAAAGATTTTTTCACAATGTAGAAGGAGACGGTATATTGATCCACTGGGGTGCTTGGTAATACTTCCGTCTTGTTGGTGCTTGTAGGTCTGACACCTGACCGATGAATCCTCGCAGGGATCTTGCTGAGAGTCAAATAATGCGCATCGGCATTTGTCGCACTTCATTTGTTTCTCGAGAGCATTCACATAATCATAACAAATGTATCCAATTGCCGTTGAGCAAATCTGACAATTGTGAACAATGCATCCTCGTTCATGAAGTGTTTGGTCATATTGACAACTTGACAAAACCAATGGCTGAACATCTCGCTCCACGTCAACAACTTCCATTCTTTTTGGTTGCGTGGCCACAGACAATAGGACGGTTTCATCTTGAGGAAGACAGTTTCCAGTGCTGGACGACAGAATGAATTTCCCAGCATTAACAAGGAGTTTTCTAAAAGCAAACCGAAATTGCATTGGTGTTGGATTTAGGTTCCATCCATTTCTCAACCTTATTGCACCAAAGAATTGTTCTAAATGGTCCTGTTGAAGTTTGTACGTGCACAGATGTTCAAGGTGGAGGGTTCCTCTCTTCATGTCGCCAACAAGGCCCCGAATTGAAGTAATACAGGCCAAAAAACCCAAAGGACCTGTTTTTCTTCTTGATCTTGTAACTTGTAATCCAGTTGTCGTTTGTAAGACTGAATACATGTCAAAAAATAAATCAAATTCCACATTGATCCTCTCAAAATTTTCCAAAGAAATTGCCGCTTTAAATCCACTTCCATGCCTCGAACGGCTGTTCAGAATATCAAAGACATGGTCATGGCGCTCTAAAAACTCGGCTGTTACCAAAACGTCAGGGTCCTTTAATTCGGGTATTTCGTGTTGAAAGGCCCATCGGAGGGCTCTGGCGACGGACTCCGAGGCAATTGCCTGCAACGCAAGCCCTACTTTCATTTTATTCTTCTGGAATTGAATGTGCCTGCTTGTGAGCTTATTTCCAAGTTGAAGACCATGATCCTCTTGAATTTGATGAAGTTTTGCTATGTGGTCCCATTTGATTGATCCTTTACCAGGCCACACAAGTTCCTTATATTCGAACAAAAGATTGCGGACATTCTTAGCCATGTGCCCAGGATCACAAATGGCATAGACTTGGTGATTTGCACCTGGATGAGGGTGCTGAAAGTCAGTCTTTATATCGCATACATCTGGAGGGTTGAGGACACAACCAAGAGCGTTAAAGGCAGAAATGTTGTGACTAGTCCCATCCATGACCACGGTTCTGATTTTGACTCCGGCTTCATGACATTGGAATAATGCTTCACGAATTATCCCAGCCAGAACTTCAGATCGCAAACCTTTAATCAAAAAGTATGCAATTGGAATCTTCCAAAACTTTCGAAGTCCTGTCACCATGACAACAAGTGCCTCATTGGCAGGAACATCTCTATCCCCATTATCCGCAGCTCCTCCAACGTCCACGTACCCGAAACAACACCCACGGCTTTGATCAAATTGAACCATTTCTTTGATGGACATGGCATCAATTGATAAGGCTCCATTCGAGTAATCAATGTCCGGTGAATGTTTTTTCAGCTCTTCCAAAGCAAGGACTTGAAATCCAGGGTAGCATTGGACTGATCCAAGGAGTTTTCGAATGGTGCTTGGGCAGGGTAATGAAAAGAACGAGGAAACAAACTTGTATGCTTTAGGGCTATAATAATTAAGTGCCACAGCAAAGCTTTTCGTTTCATCGGTGTATCTTCGTTGTCCTTCCTTACTTTGAACAAGATCGTTAAGAACATTCAACTCAAGAGTTGAAAAGCGGTCTTTCAAGAAACTGAATCCATCGCTTGATATCAATTTCTGATTTCTCATCTCTTCCAAACAATCAGACAGCTTTGCAATTCTCTTTTTGGCCATGAAACACTTCACCCGAAAATTGTTCTTCTTCTTAATCTGCCGTTCAAGAATAAATTGCGTCTTCGTCAATTTTGACCGAACAAAATCGATGTCGGGTGAACAATTATAGTTGTGATCCCTCAAAGCATTAAACTCCAATGATGGAACTTGACCCAACTGGCTTGATGAACTCTTGGGTAAAGGATCTTCAACTTCAACTGATGGAATACTTTCATCAAATCTCTCTTGCTCCGAATTCTGATCTTCCATTGAGTCTGAAGGGCGCTTTGTCTTTGTTAGAGTTAATATGGAACTCTCGCATGTCGGCGTATTTTGGCTGGATATCACATTCGAATTTTGACGTTGAAGAATTCTTCGAGCTTTCTTGGGTGGTGGTTGTAGATGTGTTGGAAAGCCTTTAAATATAGAAGGAATGGCACCGGGTTTGAGCTTCTTTCGTGATTCTGTTTCAAAATCATCGTCTCTGAAAGATGTAAAACAATCAACGGCTTTCAAAATAAAACATTATAAATATGAGAAATACCTGAAGTGTTCACCACATAGAGAAGAAGAAGCACTTGGTTGAAACTTTTTTCTTCGTACAGCCTTGACCCACTTCTTATGCAAATTCAAATCCGATGGGAAAAAATGAAAGCTCAACGGGCTTGGCGATTGACAACCAAACCGATTGGTGCATCCAAAGGCAGAGCAACTACGCACCATGATGGATTTATCCGCTAATCAAATGCGAATTGAGATTTTCATTGTAGCAAAAGTGCATTGTTTTGCCCATTTCGGGTGAATTCATCAGCGTGATCGACAGCTGACTTGTGATTAAGAGACCTACCGAATTTCAAGCGAGCAGCCTCCCGGCGAGCCAAATCAGCCTGAAAATAACGCGCCCCCCTTGGGCAGAATGCGTTGATTTCATCAGGGAAATGTCTCCCTCACAACTGTTGAGCGGACAGTTAGTGTGACCAAACATGCGAGTCAAGACCAACTTTTCAAAACTCGTTCTTGAAGCTACAAGTCAGTTTTTGTCCATAAATGCATTGGATTACGCTACATAACGCAAAAGCTTAAATTTGTGTTCTTCCCACCAATGATTTATTGAATGTATAGGCAAAAAAGTTCCTAGTTGAAGTATTCAAATCAATGGCATGGTCACCTGGTGAGGTCTTCGGTTCTTTCAAGAAAGTGACCACTAGCAATAACAAAAAATGACCCAAAAACGTTACTGAATTCCACATTTGACTCATCACTAGTGATGGGACGAGACGGCATTTCCAATACTTGAGACCAACTGATGCCGGTCTCAATTAATACATCTCAGAAGCTGGCGTCAATACTGTATCAAGTCTTACGAACGAAATGACAGCTACAAAAGGGGTCCGCCACCGATTGAACCTATTCGTGTTTAACAATTTTGTTAAAGCGTGTAATCAAAATCTAACTCTCTTTTGAGGTATTTCTAATATGTATGGAGACCATGACCTTTATTGACGCCGTATCAAATAGCTTTTTGACTGATATTGTCTGTTTCAATATGGTTCCTTTGATATTCAAATCTGAGATGCTAGTCACACTTCTTAGCCAGGTTGAATAGAATGTGGTAATAATGTCGTGATTTGCCACCTGATTTCAGTGTTGATGGGCTTTAGCAAATGGAAATTTCAAATAATAACTGTGCACTAACGAGTTAAATAAAATCTTGCGTTGCAACATAATAACATAAGCAGTCGTTAAATGAAATATTCTCCGACAATTTGGAGGATGTAACATAAGTTTTGTGTTAATGAAAACGATTTCACGTCACACTTTCAGCGGTTCTTCAGGTATTTTTCTTTAAAACTCTGAAGCCAACATGTTATGCCAAGTTGTGGAATCGACGAGATGTTCCTTGCTTTGAAATTTATATTGTTTAAGTTTAAAACAACGGAAAAATAAATCTAGATATTTCGTGCCTTCAAACTGAAACCGATCGAACACCAGAGAAAAAAGCAAAACCCAATTTGAACAATTTTGGCAACACTTCACATTTCTCACTTGGTCTCAAGTCGGAATCAAGACCAACGAGACTTTCTTTGTATTGGTCTGGTCTGTTTTATTGTATTGTATTATTGTATTGTATTACTGTATGAGACATTGCTGGTATCAGCCCCATCAGTACTCATCACTTGCATGGTTGACATTTGCCTGGTCACACATTTCAAATGTTCCCGCACTTGTGTCCGCTCAACAGTTGGCGACCGGAGACACATTTTTAGGCTTACACGCGGTCTAGTATTAATAGAAGTCAATACGTGAGACATGGAGCCCTTTCCTCAAGCGTTCGTTCAGCTGTGGATTTTTCATGAATCAAATTCCATTCAAGTAAATGGTTTTGTTTTCAATAGATTGATAAGACAGGCACTTATGTTGGCTGAATTTCAGCATGTTCCATGTTACGTCCGTCCGTTTGCGAGAAACAACGTTTTGAAACTTGTTACAGTTACGTGTTGAGGAAAGTATTGCAAAATGATTTAAAACAAGAGGAGGGATTAAAACTTTCAATTCAACAAATCATTTGTTTTTAGGTTTGCTTGCCCCAGGAGCAGGTCTCCTCTGGCCTTCATTTTATTCAAAGTCGTGAATCAAATGTTTAAAAAAGATCTATCATCCATACTCATGTGAGGTTAAGTGAAGATTATACCATTGTATTATGTGTCCTTGTGTAAATCGTTGAACATTTCAACTAAAAATAATGCAATGATGACGAGTTCGGCAGGTTTAAAAAAAGGTCTGGCAGGTCCAAAGGTGTTTCATTAGAAACATGGATAATTCACAGACATATAATGGCTAGACCTCGCTTCGTGCGAGCAAAAGGTAGACAACTTTGCTTCATCAGCTGGTACATAACACTACACCGTAAAATGGTGGGAATTTCGAACTTTTCAAAATTTTGCCAGCGTGGCCAAATCTTGAACAAACTCAACTTAGCGTAGGTACTTTGTTCTCGACGCGAGCGAGCGTCGTTACTTCTGAGCACGCGGTCGCCCTGAGATTTCGGAGCTAGCTAGGCCATGGATATACTTACAGAAGAGGATTCGAAGACAGCTGTTTGTTGTTGTTTTTGAGAGCCCAATGAGGCCCTCTGGAGTGAACGATAGGGAAGTGTTATGGACTCAATATTAAATATTTTGTACTAAATCAGTGAACAAATTGTCTAGACATGATTCTAGTTTGTGTTTCTGTCTCTTAGAGATAATTAAATGTAACCCACTCTTGGGTAAATCACGTTCACCACTCATTATCAACCCTATTCAACTTATCCTGAAATACCAATGGTTTCAGATTAAAAGTACCAAACAACACCATCAAAGCGAAGAATACAGTGCTCCATGAGAGTGATCTGCTCTTCACTGCATTCTGCATGAATAATCAGTGTGAGTGAATCATCAACAACTCAACTATTAGTTGACAAAAAATTTGTTTAATCTCGTGCTTCCTCTCGGTTTGGCTGATCAAAATGTTGATATTTGGCATCTAATGGATTTCAAGGATTTCGGACGATAAAATGCTGACTAAAAATGATGTTTTTATGGGGAAGAGTGTGGATAGTGAGTTTCATTGTTAATAACATGGCCACAGTTTTCTAAAAAGACGCCCAATCTTCATGAAACTTGATCGAAGTATAACTGAACTCGTTGTCTTAAGTTGGTATTATTATATTTAAGTTACATATGCATTTATTCGAGATCCATTCTCCATTTTGTGCGAGATATTGGTCTGAAGGAGCTCAGTTTTGACATATTCCCGAGAACATGAAAGCAGCATTATAAAAATGAATGGTAGAAAAAGGAGCGCTATCTAATGCTGCAACAATGTTCTGAAGCGATGTTTGCTATCAAACACCTATTTCTATCGTTTTTTGACAATTTCGTTCAAATTCACTGCAGAGCCGCACCGTTTTAAGGGCCTCCCTCATTGGGCTACGCATCAGCTGAGGTTCGCGTCCTGTGGTGAGAGGTTCCTGGCTAGGCCAAGTGGTGTTTTTCTCTCGCAGACGGAATGGACCAATGCGACAACTAGCCATTATATGATCTGTGGGATAATTACATGAATGGGAGAGCTCTCGTTTTGGGAGAGACTCCATGAGTTGGGGCTGTGCAGTACTGATGGGATTTCCCAAGCTATCAAGCACTTCAAATTTTCAAGCTGGGCTTGTTTCCATTTCAGCTGCCTCAAGCCTAACCACGCATTCAAGCCAGAGCTCAGAGGACCTACAGTTAATAGCAGGGTTGCCAAGCTATTTGTGGTCCTTTTTGCCTGATCTATAAATAGAGGCAGAAACTCCTATGCTGTTGCAGAATTTACCAATTTTTTTGCATAAATTTGTCAAGATATTTGCTTTCTTAGGGGCTATGTGAAGATACTTAGTTAAACTTGAGTGCAAACTATTTTACTCCTTTTCTGGTGGCCAACAAATTGAATTTTAACTGACAAACCTGACATTGTGTGAAAGTGCTTGAAACTGCTTGCAAGCTTTCAAGCACAGCTGAAAGTTGTTGCTTGGCCCAAGCTCCTCTTCAAGCTGCAGCTTTGTTCCCATAAGTACTGTGCAGTACACAGAGAGGATATATGCTTGTGATGTGACTTGGGCGCTTGGGCAAGCTTTTTTTCGCGACATCGTACACTTGGGTCGCCAATTTACCTTCAGTGAAATGGTATTCCCTTCTGCCTACCTATCTTCATAAACCGGTTTTTCATTAAGAAGCACTGAAACGCGCCCCTGACTTTTGTAACTTTGGATCAGGGTTGCAAATTAACCTCAAATTTGTGTTTGCTTGAGTTAGTTAGCAAAGTTAGTGATGGGACGAGACGGCATTTTCAATACATGAGACCAACTGATGCCGGTCTCAATTAATACATCTCAGAAGCTGGCATCAATACTGTATCAAGTCTTACGAACGAAATGACAGCTACAAAAGGTGTCCGACACCGATTGAACCTATTCATGTTTAACAATTTTGTTAAAGCGTGTAATCGAAATCTAACTCTCTTTTGAGGTATTTCTAATATGCATGGAGACCATGACCTTTATTGACGCCGTATCAAATAGCTTTTTGACTGATATTGTCTGTTTCAATATGGTTCCTTTGATATTCAAATCTTAGTTGCTAGTCACACTTCTTAGCCAGGTTGACTAGAATGTGGTAATATTGTCGTGATTTGCCACCTGATTTCAATGTTGATGGGCTTTAGCAAATGGAAATTTCAAATAATAACTGTGCATTAACGAGTTAAATAAAATCTTGCGTTGCAACATAATAACATAAGCAATCGTTAAATGAAATATTCTCCGACAATTTGGAGGATGTAACATAAGTTTTGTGTTAATGAAAAAGATTTCACGTCACACTTTCAGCGGTTCTTCAGATACTTTCCTTTAAAACTGTGAAGCCAACATGTTATGCCAAGTTGTGGAATCGACGAGATGTTCCTTGCTTTAAAATTTATATTGTTTAAGTTTAAAACAACGGAATAATAAATCTAGATATTTCGTGCCTTCAAACTGAAACCAATAGAACACCAAAGAAAAAAGCAAAACCCAATTTGAGCAATTTTGGCAACACTTCACATTTCTCACTTGGTCTCAAATTGGAATCAAGACCAGCGAGACTTTCTTTGTATTGGTCTGGTCTCATACTGTTTGAGACATTGCTGGTATCAGCCCCATCAGTATAGCAAAGCACAAAATCTCCATTAGGTGACCCTACCTTGCAACCTCCCGTGAAAAAACTTGCCCAAGCCCAAATTTCACATTACTAGTATATGGTCCTTACCGAGAGGTCACCGTACTAATACATCTCCCAAAATTGCCCCTTGACACAAAAGTCTGACCTATTTTCGCACTTGTCAATGTATTTTGGACAGATAAGAGCAGAAATTTTGCGTCATAAAGCTCAAAAGTTGCACATCTTTTCTATTTCACTGGTTGCGCTTGCAGGACTTTACTGTAAATGTGAAAAATGCAAAAAAGGAGTTTGCTCGTCCATCTGTTTACATCGAACATCAAATAACTTCAATTTCCATTCTGGTTCACAGTAAGTTTTTTTAACTGTTTTACAATGTTAATTGGTTAGAAAAATATGTTGTTAGCATATGAATAATGTGTACCTATGTCTTTTCGATGCATTTAAAAACAAAAATCTGTAACATTTATTAACATTATATACATTTACAATCTACATTTACCAGCATCCCTGTCCTCATACTACACCTAAAATAACTAGGGATTAGGACGTTAGGACCTTTATTGAAAGAGATAAAGGGACATAAGAATTATAGATATAGTTGTCAGTTATTAAAAGAAGGGACATACCCCCATCCATAGATGGTTTGATACGGAGCGAGAAGTAATGGCGACTGATGGTAGTTGAGTTTCGTCCATGAGTAGACGCTCCAACCACCACTACGTGTTGGTAGGTGGCGTTGGCGGTGTCACAACACCCATTTGAGCACCAATGAATTTGGTGGATTTGCAAAAGGGTTGTGTAGGTCCAGAAGCTTAAAAAGTTAAGGCTGTACATTACTCACAGAAGCTAGGAAAAAGGTCTGACATGTATGTCTTTAAGATGGGGTCTGTCCTAACCCAGGATTTGGTCAGTCGTGGCGATCGTAGAGGTTTTTGTGCCTTGAAAGCACCTCCAAATCCCAAGGAATCCAGGCTAGTTCGAACAATGAAGCCCTCCTCTCTCCTTTATCGTGCTCCTTCACCGTTCAATTTGTTGCTCATCACTCAGTCCCCGTCGAAAATTTGTAGAAGTTTGTGATCCTCTAACAGCTTTTTTTGCAAGGTTAGAAGAAATTTTAAAAACTATTCTAGATCAACCCACTCAAGGACTCTCCAGCAAGGAATGGTCACCTTTTGCATTCACCAAACCTTTCCAGCCAACTTAGGCCTAACTGTAAACAACGGCGAAGAAAGTTCCAACAGCCAAGAGGATAATAAGCTTTAAAATGTGTGTCATCTCACCTAGAACCCAAGTGCCGTGGGTAAGAAAAGCTGTGCTTTAAGTTGCCATGATTATCTCTTTGATTCTATGGCTCTAAAGAACCTTTTTGAGTCTAACTTGCCTGTGAATAGTGCCCAAAATCCCCCATGCTCTGGCTATGAACATTGATTTGGATGTTTGATAATGAGTATTTGCATTGTGCCAAGGCAAACTAATGTGTTTGAGGCATATCAAAGAGTGGTTTTGAAACCGTGGTTTCATTTGAGTTGGAAAAGAGCTCCTGAACTGAGGCTTCAATGATCAAGATCAAGAACCATTTAAGCAATGGCAGAATGCCACCAGTTTATCAAGGAATTGTTTGTCAATGCCCAGTGGTCTCTAAATTTCAAGAAAGCCATTGTGCTTGTGGCTCAGAAAGAATAGTAGAGCAATGACAAACAAATTATTATTACTTAACAATACAACAAGAACAACAAGTTCCTCTTTCAGTGTTGTTTAGGAGCAAAACCTGAAAGTTCCCTGTGGGTTCATCTCCAAGACAACCAACATCCATGGATAAAAGGTTTCTGCTGTTTTAAATACTTCTCAGTTACCTAGTTCATGAGAGTGTCCAGTGAGTTAAGCAAACACAAAATATCCAAGAAGCCATCAAGACTTCCCATATCAGCATTTGAGGTCTCTTTTACTCATTGACTGATACAATGTCAATTCTGAATATTTTCTTGAAATCACATTTTTCTCCATGCCAATTGAAAGTTCTTTAAATCTTTAGACCAACTTGGAAAAGACAAGAAAGTTGTCATATTAAACACCATAGTTTAATTTTCAAAAATGTAGAGTCTTACCTAATGCCATTTATGACTCTGAATGAGAACATAAATTAGGCTATGTATTTGTTAATAAGATTAGTTGTGAACTACTTTCATACTATCTCTAATTCATGTACAGTAATATAGAGTCTGAAATTATTTGTTTTCTATTCAATATAAGGCAAAAAAGCAAAAATTGGGAAGAAAGTGATATTTTGTTCTTACAAATTGAACTTGTGCATGACCTTTTTTGCCAAAAATACAACAAGTCAAACCTCAGATATATTTTTGAATACAAAATGGTATCATATGAATCTATTTTATGCTTTTGGATGGGTAAAAGTATGCAAATTAAAGTTTTGAGTGATCTCTAGACTTGCAATCAATGGCCTAAGTTGGCGGGACCAAAAATGTCGTGTCGCTTCCTTGCTCAAGAGTCCTTGACCCACTATACAAGGGCTGTCCATATCTGCCAACAGTAACTTGTTGGTAGACCAAATTTCGTATAATTATTTATATTATTATAATTATGATTTATTTGTTTACAAGGAATCACATATCTTGGAACGGTAGTAAAAATCACCAACCACAGAAAAGAATTGATTATGTATGCTCTCAGAAACTTTTTTGAGAATTGACAAAAGTAATTTCCGAACAAAAGATATAGCCCATTTTGAAGATGGGACAACCTGAGACATACAATAAATCTTTCAAGATTTTTTTTCTTTTTGATCCCTGATTATGACAATCGTATCTAACGTCAACTTTCTTTCTTCCTTCTTTTGATGAGAGACGTGTAAAGGACTGGCACGATTTTTGAGCTTTGTAGGCTGATCAGGCTGCGCCACAATCGCTGTAAAAACTACCATGATCAAAGCTCTTTCAGTCTCTCCAAAACTTTGAGCACAAAATTACTCATAATGAACAGAAATTATTCAAAGTTTTTGGTTTCTACGTCTTGCATTCCACACTCAATGTGAGTTGGCATGGTCGAGTAGTTGATCACCAAAAAGGCGGGGCATTGTTTTATCTTAAATTACGCTGAAGGTTAGTCACCACCTCGAAAACTGGAAGCACTAAAACCAGGTGGCGTCCTAGTGCCGATTTAGGGAGCAGTCCACCCATCTAATGAACTCGTTTTAGGGCTACGAAAAAAAAGTTTTTTTTTTGAGTCTCGCAAAGTTTCCAGACGTTCACAAGTAGGGCTTCCCGGATTAATTCAAATTTCAAAAATTCGGATTCACGATTAATTCAACATGATAAATACAGATCAATCTTAAAAATGGATTAATTTTAGAATGATTGATAAAATAATAAACAACGAAGTTTTTGGTTAAGTGATAGCGAGAGAACATTAAAAATGTCTCCAAACAATATTGATGTTTAAGTAGATTGACTTAATTCTAATATGAGTAGAATATAATAAGTTTTGTGAAAAGCTCCAACATTTTGCACAAATCTTGACTTCAGAAATCACCTTTGTCAATTGTTGAATAGTTTTTTTAAACAAAGTCTTATCCACATTTACCTGGGACGAAAACGAAAGATTTACCATTGTGTCTAACGAGTAGTTCTCAACCGTCAAGTTAGAGATAGTGCTCAAGATGTACAGAAATGATAAAATCATATCATTGTTCAATTTATTGTACCTGTTATATATTTTTCTGGATGTGTTTTAATTAATCTGAATGTGAAGAAAAAAAGACCATGGATGGATTAATGACTTCATCTTAAAATCATGCACATATTGATAAAACATTTTTTTGTTGTTAATTTACGATAACGGGATCATTGGAACTGTCTTTACTCAAACAAAGGTAATGTTACATGAGATTGACAAAATTGTATAGAATCAAGTGCATATGTGATGCTTTCATATCATTTTTCGAGTATTAGGTTTTGTGACAAGCTTCAAAAATGTATAAATATTGTTTTATCTACTCTTATCTTGTAGAGTATAAGGCATATGCCTAAATTTCAGGCAAAATTAACATTGGAGTTTTGAAACCTTACACAAAATCAATCATATTTTGTGAGCTAAATAAAATTGATGATAGATTATGATCGTATAAAAAACGGAACCAGCATTTCTTTATTTTGTTCGATTAATCCGTCTGTCAAAATGTATTAACGCATTAAGCCACTTCCATTGGATTAATGGATTAATCCGTCAATTCAAGGAGGCCCTCTTCACAATATGCAAGCCATATTCCTGAAATTCGGTGTGAGACAAGCCTTGCTACTTGACTATCAACGGTTGAAAATTGAAGTGAATTTAAGAATTTGTGTTCCCAGATTCTTTGAAGGGCATGCCATCCTCATTCTAAGCCATAAAGAAAAAGACAATGGTTAGATTGCTGAGCATTGCTAAACTATCCCCTGAAAACTGTGAGGGATATCAGAAACCGGCTTTTTCCTTGGTTCATTTTACAGGAAAACCCCTTTCGTGAGGGGCCATTGTCCCTTTATGAGGACAGGTGTGTCAGTGATGCTCAAGTAAGGAGGTTGACGCTACTTACAACAGAACCGTAGCAAGGTGCTCGTATTCTAGTCCAAATCTAAAACAAAAAAATGTTAGGACCGGGACCTATGAGGAAAAACCCCCATGTGACCGACCAAATTCAACGAGGTGTCTTTGTCGTTGTTGATTAGGATTTTCCTCTCCTCAAACTGCTAGCGATATGATTTTGCAGAGCTTAGGCAAAATTCTGAAATCTTCTAGTGATGGGATTCAATCAGATTTTAATCTTTTAGGAATGCCATCATTGCCATTGGTCCATTGCAAAAGTAGTGCTAAAAATTTTGTTTGACCGTGATGACCGTTTCAGACCTCGTCTGAAATTTTCACTTTTTGAATATTCTCTATGAACCAAAGCATTTTTCAAAGAGGTGACAAATTGTACTGTTTTACGTGAATTGACGGTAAAGGCAGGCGTGCACAAATGATTGAGCAGATTAAAAATCAGATTGAACTCAATCAGCAGTTTTTACTTTCATTCTTGTTGCTTATTATATCAGAAGCGAAATCAAAGCGTTGCTACACCACGAAAGTGAAGATAGTTTAATATTGTAAGTCGTGCAAGATATGAGCTTCTTTTGTTGGTCAAGAAGTCAATTATTATCAATTTATCATGATTGCAGCCGTCGGGCAGTTTTCCTCCATCGACAAGCACACCTGTTCCAGAATGACCTTTTTATTGGGGCTGGAACACTGTCATTTCATAATCAACACAATGTGTGAGTTCGACGTGGCGTTGAAGGTCGGGGTCGGACATGGAGAGGCACCCCAAGATGTCCATTTGGTGTCGGCTTTGTCGAACATCGGGGCCGAGTTAGCGACGGATGGAGGTCGTCATGAAGTAAAGTGAAGATGCTTCGTTGGACCAATCGGAGACGCGCGAGTCGGCATTCTGCCACTTGGACCAATCAGAGTACGGAGCATCACAATCAGTGACGCGGGAATAAACCTTCTTGGGCCAGAATTTATCAGTTATGTTCTGCGAAATCCGCTGTTTTTCTCTTACATGGAAAAGATGATTCAAACAGCCTGGAGGATCCATCCTTGACATTAGTTCGTTTTTTCGGCCATTTCAACAAAAGAAGCCTTTGACCTGATTCTTTCTCCTTGATGGCAAGCCTGGTCTTGAGTGTGGTGATTCTCGAGTCTTCAGTAGTCGAATCACCGTGCGGCGTGTGTTCGCTCACTGACTGACAGTGCTTCCATATTTTGCGCTTTTGCGCAAATTTTGCGCTTTTTGGGGGTCCGGTTTGCTCGCTTATCAGGACCGAGTCAAAATAACGAAAACTCGCATTTTAGAGTTCTAAAATCCCTAAAAATCATTTAAAATGACTTTCTTTAGAGGCAAACAACAATGATTTTACCAACAAATTTGCAATGTTTCAATCTGAAACTTATTTCTGTGTCTGCTAAAGCAAAATACAATGTTTAAAAGAGCAGCCCGTGGAAGTTCAATTATATTTATGTACTCTTGTTCAATCATGTCTTTTTTCAGATTTGAGGGAATTTCAAGTTCAAAATGAGAATCTAACTAAAAAAATCGTAGGTTTCCAAAAATGCCAAAACCCTGCATCAGTAAAAAAAAATCGAGGAGCTTGGAAAGCTAACATATTGAAAAATCGGAAGTCCTTTTTTAAGTAAATATTTTTCGCCAAATATAGACATCAAAAATCATTTTTTAACATAAAAACGGCAACAGTAATTGGTTGAGGCATCTATATCTCAAAATTGATATTTGTCCATATGTAATGTCAAAAGTGTATTTTTCTCTTTCATTCGTGTGTTTTTATTAAATTAAGATTGAAACAAAAACTTAAGCTTTGTAATCCAATTCAAATTGTACTCACGGTAATTGCAATTTGTGTGTTTTAATGAATATTTTACAACATTTTTACTGTATGTTGTGAAATGTGCTGATATCTTGATAAAAATCTCTCTGCTGACTTAAAACATGAATTTATCATCTGCTTACAGATATCCATTAATTTTTATGAAACATTAAACCAACCATTGAACAAAAAAACAGAGTTGAGCTTTACTAAAATTTGGCAAGTTTAAGACTGTGATTTTTACATGACAGCTGCCTTTTTGCTGGTTGTGCCATTTTCATTCAATCTCTACATTTACAAGCACTTTAGCAATAGCACTTCTTTTTAATGCTCTAGAAAGCTTTGATTTGGCGTCTCGCGTTTTTTCTTGCACTTTCACATGAGCCATTAAAAAACTTGCGCTTTTGGCACATTTTCTGGCGTTTTTCGATCTCTAAGATCTGGAGGCACTGCTAACTGAGCGAGAGAGTGAGTGGCAGTGCCTCTTCATATTGAGTGAGTCGACGTCCCATTCGAATCAGTGTCGAGTTCAAGTGCCACTAAGCCGGATCAAAATACAAGGCAATACACATTTACAATCGATCGTCAACAGTCTAACAAATCCAAGCCCTGGGATTGTGAATCCATAAAATCAGAGGTAAGACTTCATTTCCACTCTTGCGAGTCAAGCCAAAGGAACGGGACGGGGGGTGTGACCGTGATTGGGGGATTGATTGACCCCGTGTTCTCGGGCATTTTATTCGCTCGGCTCGATATTGATTTGGATTTCTTTCTTTCTTTCCGTTTTCCGCTCGGCCGTTCTTCAGCGAGATTGATTGAAACGTGTCTCAAGGGTCAAGATGTCGGGGTCTTGGACGTGGATGGTTTTGGGCGTGGTGCTGACCGTGTGGGCTCAGCCCGGTCGGGCCTTGTACAGCAAGAGTTCGGGCGTGGTCGAGTTAACGCCCAATAACTTTGATAATCGCGTCAAGGACAGCGATGGCGTGTGGGTGGTCGAATTCTACGCCCCTTGGTGCGGCCATTGCCAACAATTGGTGCCCGAATACCAAAAGGCCGCTAAGGCCCTCAAGGGCATTGTGGGCGTGGGTGCCGTGGATTGCGACACCCACAAGTCGCTTTGCGGGCAATACGGCGTTCAGGGCTTCCCCACCATCAAGGTGTTTGGCGGAAACAAGAAGAAACCCGAGGCCTACAACGGAGCCCGCACGGCTCAAGGGATCGTTCAACAGGCCCAAAAGACGGCCGAAGCCTTGGTTCGAGAACGGATGGGCGGCAAATCCAGCGGCGGTTCGGGCGGTGGATCCGGCTCCAAGGACGACGTCATCGAACTGACCGAGTCCAACTTCAAGAAGCTCGTGCTCGATTCGGATGACATGTGGTTGGTGGAATTCTTCGCGCCTTGGTGCGGACATTGTAAGAATTTGGCGCCGGAATGGGCCAAGGCCGCCACCGAGTTGAAGGGGAAAGTCAAGTTGGGTGCCGTGGATGCCACGGTTCACGGAGGTCTGGCTTCGCAATACGGCGTACAAGGTTACCCCACTATTAAATACTTTCCCAGTGGACCGAAGTCCAGTCCGGAAGAATTCGACGGCGGACGAACGGCCAACGATATCGTGAATTGGGCCCTCGATCGATTCACGGAAAACATTCCCGCCCCCGAAGTGGTCCAAGTCACGAATGCCGACGACATGGTCGAGAATTGTGAGAAGAAGTCGCTCTGCGTCATCGCCTTTTTGCCGCATATTTTGGATTGCCAGAGTCAATGCCGGAACGACTACATCAAAACGATCAACAAACTCGGCGACAAGTTCAAGAAGCAGGGTTGGGGCTGGGTTTGGACGGAAGGCACTGCTCAACCCGCTCTAGAAGAGGCGCTCGATATTGGCGGTTTCGGCTACCCAGCCATGGCCGTGATGAGTCACAAAAAGATGAAGTATTCCACTCTCACTGGCTCGTTTGGCTATGACGGAATCAAGGAATTCCTCCGAGATTTGTCTTACGGCAAAGGCCGAACCAGTCCCGTGAAGGGTGCGAAAATGCCCGAGATTGTGACGGTGGACGCGTGGGATGGCAAAGACGGCGAATTACCCGTGGAAGAAGATATTGATTTGTCCGATGTTGAACTGGACGACATCAAGACTGAGCTGTAAGTGGAGCTTTCCGCCGCGGCCACGGAGATAACGCATCAAATGAACAAGTAAAGAAAAAAACTTCTGTGATCAACCTGACAAAATATGAGCCTGAGAACTCTTCCTTGAGATGAGAGGGAACCTCGCCTCCCTTTCTGGTGTATCCAGGTCCCTTCCAGTTACTGTTGGGGTATTATTTGCGTGCGATTTCATTAGCGTGTGCATTAGAGATAACTCATTTCCTTGTTACATTTCCCATTCTGTTTTATTCTAACGTATTAATAAATCTTTTGCGAAAGCGTTAAATTTCAATTCTCTCCACCTTAAAAAGCTTCCTTTGCGCTGGTCGAGTCGTCTTTGGCTTTCGAAAGGGGGATATTCTTCCTTCATGCAAAATAGAGCGCGACAAGCTTATCATCCTCGCCGAATCGACGATTTACGTTATGAAGTAGAAGGCAGTTCACCTTGTTAACACAGCTCTGAACGACACAAGCTCTCACCTGTCGGACCTTGTCGTGGTGTTCTTATATATCTTCCTCTCTTGTCACGCAAAAGACCCGTTCATTCTTAATGATGAATTCTTTGAAGCATTATTGGAGCAGTCTCTTGGTCCTTCAAGTTCTTACAATTGGGCAAATTGAAAATAAGAATGCGTTTAATTCCGAGACGTTGAAGTGTCTGGTTTGTCAAGCTATGGTTAAAGAGTTCGCGTTTGCCATCAAACAAGTGGACCCAAACAAGAAAATCGAAGTGGGTGGATTTCGATTGAAGGCCGATGGGACCAACGACAGGAAAGTGGTAGGGCGATTGGTATGTGGAGGCGTTCAAACATCCTAATTAAGTAGATATGCCATTCCATCGCTAGGTCCCCTACTTGAGATCGGTGGCGCACCTGGACGAAATCATCGAGACATTGTGCGAACAATTTGAAGACTACGCTCAAGCCCAAACAAAGGACACGGGTCGACCCACGCTGATTCGTATTACTAACCGTGAAGGGGGCATGAATCCCAATTTCGGGGCGGTGGACATCGTCCCCGACGAAGATCTGAACACTCGGCTCAAATTCTACGTACGACCCACGGATAATTAAGAGAAGGTCCTAAGTTGTTACGCGTTTCACATTCGTCTATTTTTTAGTGCGAGAGCGTGTTGGAAGAACACGAGGAACATTTCCATGACGTTATGGCTCAACCCCAAAGCGATCTGGAGCCAGTCATGCAAACCATTTGCCATCAACGGACGCAACTCTGCGGGCGGCAACGAGTCCGACCTAGCCAGACACACCGGGAACTATAATCGCACGGGTGGCTCAAAACATGCCGGTTAATAAAGCTTGAGATGTCCCGTAACTCGGTCGATCAAAACTTCGGGTCCGGGACCGACGGCCACTACCGTTCGAGACCCGGCCTCGATCTGCGTTCGTCCCGCATCGGCGATGATGGCGTTTATCAATCCGAGTGAACGAGCGGTGGCTTGCACGGTCTCTAATTCCAATTGGGAATCGACCTTGAGCACCACTTTGGGTTGTCCGTGGCGTTCCCAGCTGCGTAGTAAGGCCGGAGCTTTGTGTTTGGCCAGTTTGTAAGCGGCCACGGCGGCGTGCGAGCATTGAGCGGCGGCCTTGCCTTTGCCCATTTTCAAATCATTGCGCACCACCAAGGTCATCTTCATGGGTCCCTTGGCCGAGATGATTGTATCCTTGTCGTCGGTGAGGAGGTCTACCTTCTCATCGTCTTCTTCTTCTTCGGATTGGGTCTCCCATTCGTCGTCCGATGGGTTCTCTTGGTCGTCTTTAACCCACTTCGAATCCGGTTGACCGGTGGGGATGCGCCATAGAATGAGACTCAGGCCCACGCCCACGCCCAATCCCGTCCAGAAGGGCAGGGGCGGGGGTGCGTTGAACCAGGTGTTGGCGGCACTGGTCATCCTTGATCGCGTTCACCGGAAGTCGGCCCTTTTCCCGCCCCTAGAAAAAGGGAGGTTGGCTGGCAACCGAAGAAGTTCGGGAGGATTTCCAATCGATGTCGATGTCCTTGGCGACTTTTAATTCCAGGACTGGTAAACTACCAAACCCACAAAGGCGTCACATATATAAATGAGAAGATTTGAGACTATCGCAAATTTCGCAATCTTTCCGAAAGAATAACACAACACAACGTGTTCGTTGGTTGACGTCAAATCAGGGCTGGTTTCTCGATCAGCTTCTGGCCACGTTTACAACAATCACAAATGACTTTTGTCATTAGTCATCAATCCTAGATCGATTCTTTACACTCATTTCCTATTTTCAGTGCAATGGGAGTTCCAGAATCAGTGCCGTGATTGCCTTAAGTATCCCTGGCCCACGGTTATTTAATTTTATTCCAATCAAGCCTGTTTTGCAGTTTCCAAGTTTCTTCAAGCCTAAACGCCTCCTGACGCTAGCCAAAATATTGAAATGGTGGGGCATTGCCCATTTCTACAAGATATTTGCATTTGGGATGATTTTAAGAACTTTAAGACTGACGTAATCCAATCACATGGAAATTCGGATATTTTACAATTTTCAATCGGCTTCAAAAGATAACTCTAAAGATGTTAATGATGGTAAATATGGTTTTTTCTCAGGAAGATCAATATGAAGCGCCAATGGTCATTCTTTTATCTCAGTCAATGTCCCATATTCTTACCACCTATTACCTAGAGTTTTGATACCAACCCTGCGTTTGCTATGCTCCAACAGGGCAAGATTTAATTGGAAGGTAGTTTAATATTGCTAATAACGCAACCTTAGTTAAAATGGGTGATGAAATCTACATGTGAAAATAGAAATCACTACATTTCTACATTCCAATCGGATCAGTACGATGTTATGGACCGTATCGAAAACAAACGTTCCATATTTGAACTTAAGGGGAAGCATGAGAAAATTGGATTAGGTTGACAACGGTGGATCATGAATATGTTCCGTTTCCTGAACGGGAAACAATCAAAACACGCGAAAGAAGCATCACACAAACAAACATCAACAAAGGGCTGTGTCATCCTCGTTTTCAAACAATAAATGACTCTTATGAGTTCTTAAAGTGCCTGAGCTTGAAACTTTGAGTGACCCCGAATTCTGCCATCTTGGCCTAAAATCATAATTGCTACATAAAGTGAGTATATCTCTCTCTGCACATTGGCCGGTCCTTTTGTGTAATAGCCGACAACACTACCAAGTTGGGTTTTTTCATTATTGAGTTGTAAATGAGTTCAAGTTGGCAGTTATCGTGGTCTCAATGTTTTATAAGGATTTTGTACTCTAGAGTGTCGATGGCTGCAGCTCACAATCAGGCAAGCAGGCAGGCCCAAATGCCCACCCAAAGGAAGAGACGCTCACTATTTTTGGACTGACTGTCTACGTTGTTTTCTGAAGCGCCACTGTGTTTGTTTGTTTGTTTGTTTGTTTGTTTGTTTGTCTTGTCTGTTCGTTCGTTTGTTCGATCGTGCCTTAAAAAGTACCAGCAAGATGTCCGAACAAAGATTATGGTTGAATTGGGACTGGGATTGGGATGAATTCTTGTACCATTTTGGCACCAATTTGGGACATGCCAAGTTCTGGCAGTACCTGTTGATTTTTCAACGGCGAATGGTTAGTTAACAGCTTTATTCTTTTGGCCCATCTAATGCAAGGTCAAGTCCAAGGATGTCCGACACGTAAAGTCCGTTGTTATTATTTAAGTTTGATGTCAATCTATACGAGGAGTCACATAATGGAGCACGATCAACTCGATCAGAGGTCACAGAGTGTGTAAACTCGTTCTCAGAGGTTGATGCATACGAAACGATTATCGGGTCCATGGAGCAAATTGGGAAGCCAAATTTGTTTAGGTTTTATTAAAATATGATTGTATTAGAAGGAGCAACCATAAGGCTAAAGAGAAAATCAGTGTCCAACAACGTATTTATCGTAGAGATTGAAAATATGTAACCAACACCGGGTTTTCGAGAAAAAGTCACGCAGAATGAGAATATCATTGGTCAATTTCTCGAAAATGTACGTTCCTTTTGACTCTGCAAAACCAATCATGAGCCTCGTTGGTGATAATCTTGGGTGAAACGGACTTTGCCCTTGATGCTTCCCCAAATCTTGCTTTTAAACTTGTAGTAACTGTCTGTCTCTTTCAACAACAAGTCAGTCAGAATTTGGAAGTCAACGTGGCAAGACACGCTCCCAAAACGTTGACGGGATATCCGAAAATACGGAAACGAAATTGGACCAAGCCAAGTAAGAACCCAATTTGACAATGTAAAAGTTGAATGTGTTTACCCATAGGACCAACTTCAAGTCCCCATTGTGTGATTGATCCGGTTTAAACCCGATTCGATAGCTCTCATTAAAGTTCGACTTCCACATGTGTGGCCAATGTCAACATTTGGCTAAACAGAGCTCATTACGTTTCTGTCATCAATAATTCCAGAACGATTGGACCAACGATCTCTCCAAAATGGCCACAAACTACGTCCTGGTGAGTTCGAGTGCCTCCTGTGATAGTTCCAGCGATGATGAGACTGTCAATCCAAAGAAGATTGACTTCTCATACCAAGGCCTGGTCTCGGAGGTCTTAGAAGTGAACCTCATTGAGATGTCCGAGTCAACGGAAAAAGATCAAATTGAAAAAATCCTTTTATACAACAACAGCTTGGATTCGATGGCCAATGCACTCACCAGTTTCCGTAACATTAGTGTCCTGGATCTGAGCAACAACCTTATCAGGGAGCTCCCTGAAAATCTCAATACCATGGTGAATCTGACCCAATTATTCCTACGCAACAATCTCTTGGATGACTTGAGCTTTCCCAAAACGATGTCCTCTATGGTTCGATTGCGAGACCTGAATCTGTCCGGCAATCGACTTACCACCATTCCATCGCCTGTTCTAGGCGTGGTGAGTCTTCGAAATCTGTTTTTGGGAGGTAATCGGCTAACTGAAATCCCGCGGGGAATCAAAAACCTTAAACGCCTACGCGTGTTCTACCTTGGAGGCAACCAAATTCGAGCATTGCCCAGCGAAATATGCCAATTGGCCAACCTTCATGCCTTGATTCTCTGTGATAACCAACTGGAGTCCTTGCCCGAATGTATCTGTTGTCTCAAAAGGTTGGAGTGTCTCCAGCTTCATCAGAACCGCCTTACCACGCTTCCCGAAGGTCTAATCCGCTTGAAGAGTCTTTCCGAGCTCAGTCTAAGGGACAACCCCCTGGTGGTGCGATTCATCCGAGAAATGACTTACCAGCCCTCCTCACTTCTGGAACTCACTGCCAGAGTAATAATCACTAATCGCATCGATTACCAACCCGATGATTTGCCACACACCCTACATGGTTTTCTGCACTCCTCACACCAATGCGTCAATCCAAAGTGTCAAGGCGTATATTTCAACACGCGAGTGGAGCACGTCAAGTTTGTGGACTTTTGCGGCAAATACAAGATCCCTTTACTTCAGTACTTGTGCTCACCTCTGTGCAAGGCCGATGATCCTGCCGTGGCTCGAAGTTCCCAAAATTTGGAGGAGGAGACCAACATCATGAAGAGAGTCCTTCTCGGCTAAGATGTTTTTTAAAAGCGTCCAAGAATCGATTTATCGAATCGGTTGTTGATAAAGATAAAATGTTTTTACTATTTTTATGTGTTTTTATTTAAGTGTTAATGAAGAATCTACTTTTTGTTTACAAGAAGAGTTTATATCCATAAATGCGACACGTTCTTACACTGTCGTCCACTTGGCAGTTTAAGCTCGAATTCGATTAATCTCGAAAATTCCATTTTATTCGATGGCATGTCTGGCTTTGAATTTGATTTCATCGTCAGTCAGGTCAATTGGTCAGTGATTTTACTGTCGGTGATTTTACTGGCATTGATGTGTGATAAGATTATTGTTTGAGCAAACCTTCAGAGTGTTCGATTCTCTCAAAACAGGCGGAATATGACCACACTCAAATAACTCTGAGGCCAGTCGATGTCACAGACATGATTTCCGGGTTACTTGTGAAAATCAAACGAATGTAAACGCTCTCTTAGAGCTATTTCTTTGTACATACTGGCTATGTCATTTGTGTCATAACTCAAAAAATGGGGGGCAGCAGATTTTTAGTTGGTGGAAATGTCAAAACAACTGATAGTTGGCTTTTTGTGACAAAATAGTGAAAAATGCAGAATTCATTCATTTAGATGGCGAAGCCCAAATTTATAGAAGGTAAGGACATTTTCAGTTTTTTCTTAAAATCCATTGAAAATAAAAAAAAGTGAGAAAATTGGAAAAGTCGCTGAATATCAAGAAAAAATGAATATGACAACGTAGTTGAAAATGTTCAAACTAAGTCATGTTTATTTTTCGGCTCCATCGTCATGACGTATTTTTTAATAATGTGACAAGCAATTAGATCCCCTGTTAAAGCAACAATTCAAAGACAATAATACGTTTTTAGAAACCCGTTTTTGTGACAAAATAGTGTTGCTCTCAAATTTTTATATTTATTTTTTTCAACAATATATAACTAGAATGTTTCCACGGTACTGAATAAAGTCATATCAAGTTTCTATGGAAATTCCCAAACACGATGAAATGTGATTCAGGCTCAGGAAACCAAGAGGAACAACTTTGATTTCCTGAGTTTCTCACAGTCAGGTCTAGATTAAAAGTGATATACCTAACAACCTGTTAAATAAATTATTTTTTGAAAATCTAGTCAGTACACTTTTAGAGCAGATTTAGATACCTTTTGAATCGAAATTGTTTGAAAATATGTTGCTCAGCTGCTGAGTTATTTGAGTTTAACCAGTTCCCAAGCAAATGATATAGATGTTTGATGTCACAAGATAAAATAAAAATTCTTCATTCTTCTATGTTCTGTCATAGCATGTCAAAATGATATATATTCTTTCCGAAAACACACTAATGTGTAGAAAACACTACAAATTTTCGAATTGTGGCTTTTGAATTATGGAAAGGTTATATTGGTAAGTCCACAATGCAAATTTTGTAATCGTCAATAATGTTTTAAAAATCGATATTGGTCCATTTGACCATGGTCCTTCGAGAAATATCGAATTCTCTCAAAATACGAAGACACATATGTTCAACATTTGTTTTTTTTTCAATTTTCATTTGAAAACCTAACCAAATGTACTGAAATCAATGGAAACATAGTTTTTCAAAAATATGCATTTTTAGTGTGTATTAAGTTTTACTAAATGTTATTTTAAAATGTTACAATAAAACACAGAAAAATGAAGATTTTTTATTTTATTTTGTGATTTCAAAAATATGTACCATTTGTTTGGGAATTTGAGTTTTCATATACCTGAAACGTTTTTCCGCTTTTTTGGGCCAAAAATGAACCGGTTAAACTCAAATAACTCAGCAACTGAACAACATGTTTTCAAGCAATTTCGATTCGAAAGGTATTTAAATCTGTTCTAAAAGTGTACTGACTGATTTTCAAAAATTAAGTTATTTAACAGGTTTTAGGGATATAATTTTTAATCTGCACCTGACTATGAGAAGCTCAGAAAATCAAAGTTGTTCCTCTTGGTTTCTTGAGTCTGAATCACATTTCATAGTGTTTGGGAATTTCCACAGAAACTTGATATAATTTTTTCAGTGCCGTGTTTCCCCACCGATCTTTAAAAGGAGCTTTTTGGGGGTAGCAACAGTTGAGACGCCTTTATTTAGTACTGATGTGTTTCGAGTTAGATTTTGGCAGAGTTTTGCCATTTTGGTCTTTAAGGTAAAAAATCAGACCACAACTAAACTTTTCAACAGGCAATAGACCTTATCTGCCATAGAATATGGAAGCACTGCGAACTCGAAATCCGTTTTCATAACTATCGATGAAACTCGAAATCCATTTTCATAACTATCGATGAAACTCGAAATCCATTTTCATAACTATCGATGAAACTCGAAATCCATTTTCATAACTATCGATGAAACTCGAAATCCATTTTCATGACTATCGATGAAACTCGAAATCCATTTTCATAACTATCGATGAACCTCGAAATCCATTTTCATAACTATCGATGAAACTCGAAATCCATTTTCATAACTATCGATGAAACTCGAAATCCATTTTCATAACTGTCGATGAAACTCGAAATCTAACTAGTTTGAGTGTTGCCAAATTGGTCCCTCTTTAGGTCTTTTCAAAAAAGTTCAATCCAACCTGCCATTTTTAACGGCGAGTCAAAACTGGCAGCACTATTGGTTCGAAACACATCACTACTACAGAGTACTGATGTGTTTCGAGATGGATTTTTGGCAGAGTTTTGCCATTTTGGTTTTTAGGGTCAAAAATCTGACCACAGCTAAACTTTTCAACAAGCAATAGGCCTTATCTGCCATGAAATATAGCAGCACTTACAACTCAAAATCCATTTTTTAACAATCGATGAAACTCGAAATCAAACTAGTTCGAGCATTGCCAAATTGGTCCCTGTTTAGGTCTTTTCAAAAAAGTTCAATACAACCTGCCCTTTTTAATAGCGATAAACTTCCGAGTCAAAACTGGCAGCACTACTGGTTCGAAACACATCACTATTATTTAGATTGCCTTTGGTTATACTGCATCTTTTCACTTCACCTAATCACCACATGGACCAAAAAACTTCATGATGGGTTTCATGATGTGTTTCTTTAATCGGCACTAAAGATGTTTTAATCTGCACTACTTCAGAGAATCTTTTTTGCTGGAGGTTGAGTGATTATCCAGTTTTGGGCTCCGAATTTCTTGTGCTTGTCCCAATTAAAGATGTAGCCCCAATCACTGAACATGTGAGCAATGATAAAGGGGTTCTTGATGTGAGCCATCCTTCTCCAAATCAAGGACTAAAAATTGTGAGATCAATATTACTAGTATGACACTGAAGTTTCAAGAGAGCTCTTCCAAAAACTTATTGCTAGCGAATCAATCGAGAAAAACGTCCTTGTTGGATAGGTGAGGCAGGGATAACCTATGTATATGATAGTATTACTAATACAGGGGTCCTTGTGTGAGGCAAAGCTCGTTAGAATGTGGAAAGACACTAGTGTGTAAGCCGCCCATGTTTCAAAAAAATCAAGTCTAAATTTAAACATAAACAATAGCTATGAGCTTTGAGAGAGATAAGTTACGGCTACTTTTTGCTTTTAACAAATCAGACATCTTTAATGCCGTGTAAGTGACGAAATCGATAATGGAAATTGTAAAGTAATTGAGGTCGTCGTTCCTCCACTTTGATCTGAAGCCCAAATCTATGTCTAATGTATTGGAAGTTTTGAGATGTCCAAAAACGGTATTTCAAATGGACTTTTAGGTTTGGATCGAAATACCTAAAGACATCTTGGCATTTATTGGGCCTACAATTCAATGGGAAACAACTTTACTTTTATTGTGTTTTATTAGCTTAGGTCCAGGGAGAAGCTTTTATACCTAAAAACCTGTTAATGATAACAACATATTCTGATTAACTATTTAATCCATACTATTTAATCCATATTTAGAGACCATTTAGTTCCCGTTGAATTCAAATTAAATAAAAATACAACCAAATTTTGACAAAACTTTCATTTTCTTTCACGACATTTATAAGCTATATGAAATATTTTGGACTTTCGTTTTTGATGTAACTAACGTTGTTCGGCTTTTTGGGATCAAAAAATGGACCAGTTAAACCCAAATAACTCAGCTGCTTATGAATGAATTTTTATTTAATTTGAATTCAACAGGTAACTAAATGGTCTCTTAATATGGATTAAAAAGTTTTTCTAAAATGTTATCATTAATGGGTTTTTAGGTACATAAGTTTTTGCCTGGACTTAAACTCATACAACACCATAAAAGTAAGGTTATTCCCTATTGAATTGTGAGTCCAAAACATGCCATGATGACTGTAGCTCTTTCGATTCAAACCTAAACAGCCCTTTGAATCACCGTGCAAACGCATTTGCCATAACTTGATGTGTTTTACTTTTTTATGCTCAAAAGGCTAATTTCTAACGTCATACATGCATCCCATCATGCTTAATATGATAAACGTGACCAGTCAATCAGTGAAAATATGAAGGACTCAAGCCATTTTGATGAGTAAGAACAAATATTTTATTTTATCTAAACATGTTTTCACCTGACAAGAACATCATATACACACAAGATATTTCCCTCAATCTTACTATCATATTAAATAAGTAAGCGAGACACACACCTTCAGTGCAACAGGTCTCGCACCCAACCCAAAAATTGGAGAAGGTAGTAATACATTCTTGGTGGGCGTGTCGGGAAAATAGCGGTGTAAACAGGCGTGACGCTAGAATTTGGCAAGAAAGATTCATGGGTTACTTGGAATATCGAGAGTGGTTGGTTTGTTTGGTTGGTTGGTTTTTGTTGTTGCTTTGGATCCTGATAATAATGAATCCAATTGTTGTGTGCTTCATAACATGATAAAGCCTGGTTATTTGCCATACGGTGGGTTCGAATGAAGAGAGCGAAAGTAAGAGTAAGAAAGAGAGAGAGAGAGCGAGAGCGAGAGAGCTATAATGAGGAAAGGTTAAAGCGGCGCGAGAAATTCTTGGGTTTTTAGTACATGTGATCATATTTTTTATAATACAGGACAAGATTGTTATTTTTATGTTTCAAAATGCTTTGAAATGAGACTTGAACGTAGGAGTATACTTTTGATTGGTAAACTTGGGGTGAGGGGGATTTTTTCACAAATTAGCTCTAAGTATGCACACATGGCTGAATATGTTTACAAGGATGATCCCGAGCTCCAAATGCTGCTCAGATTGCCTTTAATGCGCAAGTTGATTGATCTTTGACATGCTTTCCAATGAGAGGAAGAACGATTGACTTTCATAAAAATTTCTACAAGGAGAAATAATAGAATCATATACGAAAATCACAGATATCGGGGGAGGGAGGAGGGCTAGAAATTGAACGTAATCATCAAGCCTAACAACTAGAAGGGGGCGAAAAAGTATGAAGAGGAAGAAGAAAATCGGCGGCGTAGAAGCGTTGCTTAGGAAGTGTTTCCAACTTCTGCCAGAAGTCGATTGGTCGACCCTGCAGGGTTGGTCATGGATGAAGGGAATCCATTCAGTGAGCCCCATGTCTTTAGCTGCTCGCCCATATCGAAGGATGCGTTGGCCTTGCCTGACAGGGCGCCCGAATGTGAAGATGCCGCCATAGCCGCAAACACGTTCAGAAAATTCGAGTTGGGAAAGACACCGTAAGGGTTTGGAGACTTGGCTGCAGCCTCCGCATAAAGACGTCCCAATAGATCGGCTTGGCCATTGGGATGGCTGGGAGCGACCCCTTCCATCGCTGTTGAAGGCGACGAGGTCGAAAGAAGTTTTCGATGGAGGTTCAGATTTGAGCTATGACGGTCTCGACTTCTCTTCGACGGGAATCCTGCGTTGCAGCCCTCGATTGTGCACTTGTGCATGAGCTTCAAATGCACGTCTTGGTAGTGAGTTTTGAGGGAGAAGTGGTTAGGAAACTCCTCGCCGCATTCGATACATCTCTTTGGGTTGTCATCGTCCAAGGGAATGTCTTCTGTATCCTCCAGTTTCAGACTGTTATTGTTGTTGCTCTCTTCGTCTTGTTGCCCGTTTGTGGTCTCTCCCCCGTTATTGGCATTACTCGCACCGCGGTCGTTATTGGCATTGCCCCCTTTGTCTTGGCTTTGATCAGGCTGTGATCCTCCAGATTGGCCATCTTCATCAGGTTTGCGTTCGTCCGACTGACCTCCAGCCGAGCCTGATCCAGAGCCACCTCGATTACCGAGGTTCTCGTTGTCTCCCAAGTCATCCTCGTCGTCATCTTCGAGCTCATCGTCGTTGTCATCCATTGGGTTCTCGAAGCCTTCATCGTCGTCGTCGGATGAGAACTCGTCGTTATCATTAGCGTCCCCATGGTTGTTTTGGTTCGAAGACCTCGCCACTGTGGTTATTCTGGTGGGGTTCTGATTCTTCCGCTTGCGTCCTCCGCCGACAGAAAAGATGCCCGATGAGGACTCGTCTTTGGCGCTGACTTCTCCGATGCTCTTGTCGTCTTCAAATTTTTGACTTTCATCTGGCTCAGAATCCGAAAATCGCGCCCGTTTGACTTCGCCGTCTGAGTCCAACTTTGAGTCGGATTTATGCTTTTGAGCGCCCATCCCAGGATGTCCAGCGTACATGGAATTCATTTTCAGCTCATGGAGCCGGTGAAGTTCCATCTGATGTCTTTGAAGGTTTTGAAAATCCGGTCCCAGCATGTTTGGGTTAAAGTGGCTGCCGTGCATGGGCATTGGACTGCCCAGAAGGGATGGCATCTGAGGGATGTGGCTCATTTCCTTCATGTGGCTGGTTGCATTGAGTGCGGCCAGACCCGGCAAATAGGGACCTTGGTGAGTGCGGCCATCGTGGGGTGAGATCTTTCGTCTGAGATGAGGAGTGTGCAATTTCGGGTTGGGGTTAGCCGAGTGACGATTTCGACTTCGCCGTGAGCTGAACATCATGTTACAGCCTTCCACGCTGCACTTGTGCATTTCTCGCAGATGAACGGCCGAAAAATGAATTTTGAGGGCCCCTTTATCACAGAAGGTTTTCATACAGACATTGCAACGGACCCGTTTCTTGCCAGTGGTTGGACTCACAAAGGAGGTGCCTATGTTGTTTTGAAGCTTCTTCTTGATGTCGTCTTTTAGCCCTCCGAGGCCCTCGTCGCCCGAATTGTCGGAGTCATTCTGAATAACCTCACGACGAGGCTTGCGGCCACCACCCCCTCCTCCTCCTCCCACACCCCCACCACTCCCACCTCCTGAACTTCGATGGTGCGGGGCATAATTATCGTCGTTTGATTTGCTTAAATTTAGTGCATTGTGAGTAGAGGAGAGGTCTAGATGAGACGTGGATTTCTTCATGGAAGAGGCATCCTTGACCTGGAATCGAACAACTCAAATCAGTATTTTTGAAAGGCACATTTTGCACAACAATCAAGTTCTTTACAAAGTTCTTCGTTGTCAAATTGACTTGCAATATTTGGTTTTGTTTTCTTTTTACTTAAGTATTTTCCACATTGAAAGCCTGTTTTGACCTGTCCAACTTACATGACTTGCCATACTTGTGATGACATTGTGGTAACTTCCTGCATTGGACATCATTGGCAGCGAAATGCCAGCGGCTGCAGCGGCTGCAGCCGCAGCTGCCGCAGCAGCAGAATGGGGAATCCTCATGGAAGGTGGAACCGGCCTCTCAATGGCTGCTCGTTGCATTTCTTCGGCGGTCGGGTGGCGATCGAACGAACCCATACTGTTTTTCCGATAATCAAAGGGTTGCATGCTCTGTAGGCGATTCAAAGGAGAGGACGCGGGGCTCTTGGCATTCCCATTGACAGGACTGGATATGTTGTGCTCAGGCACCTTGGGAGAAGCTGCGGCTGACGAGGATGATGGAGAAGTGGGGGGATGCAACTTCGGCTTGGGAGATTGGTGAGGAGATGGGCGAGTGTGATGTAGGGGAGAAGAAAGAGGTTCATGCTTGGTTTCCACACTTTGCGGGCGACTCACGGGCATAAGTGGGGTTTGAGGAGGGGTGCGTGCGGAATTGCGGAGATCGATGAGTTTCTTGATCTCGGACTGTGCTCGAGATCGCTGTTCCTCGTTTTGCCGGTCACTCAGCTCTTGCAGGAGGAGTTGCTGCGTGATTGGGCGGGTCTCACCAAAGCGAAGGAATTGTTGCAAAACCAAAGGTTCCTCTTCCTTATTACACATGGTCCAACGCTCCAGAGGAGCTCCATGATGATCCTAAAAGCAATCACAAAGAGTTCAAGTTATTTCCGCATTCAGAGCTCGCCATTTTATATAAAAAATACCTTGAGTATGTATCCTCGTTGATAATCCTCCAAGGTCCAGCCATAGCCTTTGAGTATTTGGACCACATCGTCTTCGCGAAGAACCGAAAATAGTCGATCTAGTAAAATTTTTAACCTCACTGGAATCGCATGAGTGCCATAGAGGACCAGTGAGGCTACATCGAAGACGATGTTAGGGTTGACGGCTTCCACTCCAATCCCTCCTCCTCCGGGACCAGACGCAGCAACCGCGGCCGCATTGTAAAAGTGGCTGAGATTGAGCTTATCCAACGCTGAAATAAGAGAGAAAAAGAAGGGTCGTTTTAGAAAAAACCGCCATGTCGTCTTGATACGTTTCTTTCATCAAATCGGGGACTGGACGCCACGCCACCAAAGAATGCGAGTGTGTGCCTTTTTAGATCGGGGTTCGGCCAAACGACTCATGACGATTGGAGCTCGCTCGAAGCAAAGAGATTCATATCTCATTCTAGTTACGAGACTGGCTTCCACAAAGCCAAGCAGTGACCGGCAGTTAAGAGTTCCTTTTGTGGGCCAAGACCAGGTTTTTTTACGAGAGGGTCTTTGTTGCTTGTTCTAATGCATGGTACGTAGTGGAGTGAGTGCCTTGGGTAGACCTAACTCAACTGGGAGGGAGTAGTCGTTTGGCATGGGGCTTCGAATCGTCGAAGTCGACATCATCAACTGATGTCATCTAAGAACTGCAAACCTCATCTTTCTTCCAAAATGTCCACCTCCAAATTCCACAGAAACAATTGCGATTGGTTGGCAGCAAAAAAGAGAGACGAGATTTTTCAGTTGATATGTTTGAACTGGAGAACCGGCTGGCCCAAAGAGCCTACCTTGGTTGAAGTATAACCACGACCATCACAATCGACGAACATGGCACGAAATCGGTTCGAACTTGGACACACAAAAAATGAGATGATGACTCTCGTTCAGTTTGAATGGGCTGACGAAAAGCTTAAGCCAAACTAGGTTAACCATCAGAAAAGTAACGTTTCAGAGACCATCTCAAGTTGGAAAATATCCCTTCTATGTAGTGCATATCTCGAAAACATTTGCTCATCGTTGAGGACGAATGGCTGTCCTTTAACTTCGCGATAACCAAGGAATGTTCAAGTGTTAAATGTTCCCCTTAGGCACTGGAGGAGAATTCATCAGCCGGCTTTACGTTGTTATTAATTTAATGACCAGTTCTGTAGTGTTTACTCTTGGCCTCGAATTCGGTGGGAAAAGGGCCTCCCAAAATTGAAAAAAGCGCTCGGCAAAAGGACGACAATTGAGCGTTGTTGAAATGCATTTAGGTGGAATCGGACAATAGACCATGATGATGAGGACGACGACGACGGCTACGACTACGATGATGATGATGATCTAGATAGTGAGACAGAGGTCAAAAATTGACGACCTTTCTTCCAAACGCAAACGAGACCACGCCAAGCCTCGTTGCCCTCATCCCAACCATGCCAATCTCTGTCGAGTCCAAACCTGCTATTCCAACGGGGTCTGCAAAAAGAGTGGTGGGTACTTGACCACAGCTAACTCGAACACAAACTTGGAGAGAAACGCGACGGGAAGAATTGTTGCATGTAAACTACAGAGTCGATCTTACCCAACCAAAAATGAACCTAATGACATATGTTAGTTGGTGTTGCTCGTAAAAGCGCACCAGGATTTTCTGAAACATCATCCAATCCCGAATGGACATTCAAACACACCACGACTGATTCCAAATTCCAGTTCCAGATGACGACGTGCTATAAAGGCAAGGTGCCAGATTTGAAGAGTGGGCAGATATGTTGCTGATAATGGCAAAGTTATCGCGACATTCACGATGACTTTGTCTCGGCAGATGAAAAATCTAAACTTGCGTGAAACACGCGAGATTGCTGTCTTTTCAAGAACAGACATGAGACTTCTTCTTCTGATTCACCTTCGTCGTCTTGACTGAAGCCTGAGAAGAGTGGAATGCAAAAATAATTACCCCAGGACGACCGAAAAATGGGGCTTGGCCGAAATCGCTTGGCTTTGGCGAGATGGCATTTTAACCCCAGCAATTGCTCGAGATATAATATTTGGACATGGCCAACGCCACATCGAGGAGGCAAAAAAGTGTCCAGGAACCTCTCTCGACTGTAACGTTCAAGCCGAGACCTGATGATTTTCTTTTGAATTGACTACGTAGCTAGACGTTCATTTTACCTTCCAAACCACGCGAATGAATCTACAAAATATATTGACTTCCTATTCTCTCCTTAGTCTCGTCAAACAATCTGAAGTTTCTTTCAACATTTCTTTTCTGTAATTCATTGATAACCAAGATCGACAAAGTAGACCAACCACTTGGAATCAAGTGAGGTTTGTTCATCTACAGTTTTTGTGTGATTTGGTAGTATGAAAAAAAGACTGAGTTTAATTGACCACAAAGAGCCATTGTGGTGTGTTGTGAACGTCCAAATTTTGCCAAGTTTGGCCAGTCAGCTCGAAAAAGCCATATGTGAACAACGAGATCCACGACACACCTCTCACTTCAATCCCCCTCCCCTCCTACCAATCGTATGCAAATATTAAGCCACGAATCTACTCACATAGACGTCTGCAATAATCTTGAAAACAATGCCTCATACACCAACTAGATCTTTCTTGACTCAAGCCAAGTCGAATATTCTATTTCAGACGGGACTTTTTTCTCGAGATGGATTTGAAGGCGTGGTAAGTTCGGTAACTCATATGGTGAGATCCGTTTGGTAGATGACACTTAGCTTCTTGCGATGGATGAACAACCAAAGCAGGTTTTCAAGCAACGATATAAAAGTGCAGCACTGAACAAAAATCGTGTCTTAAGTGAAGCATTTCCGATTAAACTTTTAACATTGGCCAAAAGTTTGAGGAAACAACACAAAGATTGGCTTTGGAGGAGCATCTATAATATTGCTTAAGAGTACGTCCATGATGTTTGTCAAATGTTTTTCTTTTGGCAAAGACTAAAGGAATCTTGCCAAGAGGTTTTGATTCATGACTCAAGGTTTTAGTTCTTCACAATTTTGGAGCCTTCACTCTTGATCTCATCTAGCCGGCAATTAAATTGAGCCGATTTAGGAACGACTCATTGAGGACATACATGGCCAAGCATGCACCTCCGTATTCAAAATGGCAGCAAAACAGCCATAACAAAGCCTCCCAAACCGCCTCATCTCGAGCCCTTTTCCTTGGAAACACCATTTCCATTCTCTCTGGCTGGAGGTGAAAGCCGTGGAAAGAGTTCACTCACCAGCTGTCCAAACTGGCTTTGTCCGCGTTTGTAACTTTCCTCTTCCCCCCTTTGTCACTGTGGTCCCCCCTCCCCTTCTTTTCCTCCTCTCTTTCTCTCTCTCTCTCTGTGTCCAGTCGAGGAGAAGTATGCTTCGTGGAATTTTGTCACCTCCTCCCTCTCTCTGCGTGGTTGCTGGATCTGGAGCCTGTGACGACCAATCGGAAAATCTCCTTTCCTCGAAAATGTCACCACCCCCCACATATCCTGTTGGTCTGCTGGGGTGGAACGCCAGACTGTCGCCCGCTTGGCTCTGCCTATCTGGTGACATCCCGAGGAGTGTCACCAAGCGGGTGCGACCAATCAGAGCCATTCGATTTGGCCGGCCGGCGTGCCTTTGTCACCCGAAAAGGCGTGCTCGGCGTTCAAAGGGAGAAGTAGCTGGCAGTAGTTCTTTTGGCCGGCGTGTTGGGTGGAGTTGCAGGACCAAGAACCAAGACTCGTGTCAGGATGAGCATGTAGTCATTGGTGGGTGCGTCTGCGTGTATATGTGAGTGAGTAAGAAAGAAAGAAAAACGGCGAGAAAGAGAATGTCCAACGCATCAACGACACCCGTTTCAGTCCCACCAACATAGTTATTTTTATAATCGTTCTTATTGCTATTTCTTGAGCTGAGGTTCTGGTGCACACTTCTGGAGTACTAACAACTCCTTGCCTGGTTTATCCTACCGCACCTGCATCATTGGATTGTTATCGGGTTTCAACATCAGGTTTGGGTGGGTCGACAAAGGCGACGACGACGTCGAAGGAATACGTGGAGACGACTTCTTTCTTTTCTTTTCTTTCCTATTTTTCTCTCTCTCTCTCAAGCCTCGTTCGGTCTTTGAGCTCTCCTTCTTTCTCAACCTCTTGATGGGCATGTCCGATAGCTGGCCAAACTCACGATATAAAACTCTGGAGACAAGGGAACCGAAAACGACCGAGTCTGTTGACTGACCCAAAAGCCAGGTCTACATACAAGATGCTGCTGCTCTTCCAGCTAGCTACTTCACTAGCATCTCGAACATGTGAGTGTGTGTGTGTGTGTCTGCGTGCATTCGTGCGTGCGTATGGATACACTGGCAAATGTGTGTGAGTGAGTTCCTAGCTTGCTCCTTCTTCTTCTCGACGAGTTGGCGGCCCCCATTTTGCCGCTTTCATCTGCTCAAGAAACGGCCTGGAATGGGAAGCAAATGGTAATGGTGGTAGTGAAGTAGTGGTCGCCGACAACGAGTTCGCGCAGGGTCACAACCCGAAAATATGTCCAGCTCCTCGAGGCTTTGCCATGGTATAGATCTGGCCGTTTCTTTTAGTTCAATACCCTGATGCGAAGCCGCACGTCTCTTCAACAACTGTAAAGATATCTTCGTACTCCATAGATACATACACACTCACTCACATTTTGAAGTGACGGTGGTTACTGATGATGATGATGATGCTTGTACTACAGCCGTAACCGTCGGTCGCTACTCATCTGGCTGGTGCATGCGTGCGTGTGTCATGTGCTGTGTGTCTCTGCCCAAGGTTCCTAAACTGGTTACTGTGGCGGGGAAAGAATATAATGGCATCGAGCATCATCCAATCAGAAAAGAACGCTTCATCTATGTAAATAGTAGAAGTACTGATACTCTCCATCCAGTAAATCCATGTCTCCCTGTCAGTTCTAGCCATAACTCGCTCTTGGTGGTACATCTTTCAGCAGCTTTGGGTTCATGGTAGAATTTTAATGAGTCTTTGAGCTCAGCCTTTGTCTTTGGGAGATGTACCAACCGTCAGGGGTTGGTTGGTTGGTTGGTTGGATGGATGGATGGTTAGTTGTCTGGCCGTTTGGTTGGTTGGTTGCTCGATAGTTATCCGTCTGTCCTCTCATAAAGCGATCCGCGGGAAATGATGAACATCCACAGTTGGACAACTACTCACCAAGTTTTCAATCAACTCAAATATAAGGGGAGAATATTTTTGGCCCTGCATGTGTAATGTATGGTGAGGTTTGTTGGACAATGCTTCGTCGTCCGATCCTCCTATGTCAAACGGAAGATCTCCCAAGTTGAAATTGGAGTCTTCAAAATGCAGTTCCAGCTCTTTCCATCGTCAACACGAGGCCGGAAGGTTAAATGTGGCCATGCTTGAAATCGGTCGACTCTCGAGACTTGCGACTTGCCAGCCAGAGAACCCAGCTAGCACACGAGCACACCAAGCAACTTGAAGCATAAGTCAGTTCGATGAGGTGTTCTCTTGAACGCAACAAACTTGGAAGAAAGAAGAGTAGCCCCTCTGTCAGTCTACGTGCTCCTGTCTATAATTGGGTGCTAAAATTACACCTCTTGGTGCAGTTCAGCTTGATTGAGCAGACGAGTGCTTTCGTGTTATGTCAATTCAACTTCCCTTCCTTCCGAGACAACAATAAGATCCAAGTTTTTTTATGGCAATTGTCAGCGCAAAAAGAATCCAACAGGAAAAGTTTTGTTTGATGTTGAAGCAACTTTGACCCAAGACAACCAAGGTCATCACCTCTTTTTTCACGTTGTCATACTTTTTTTCTTTCAAACACGCTTGGCAATGACATTTTGTTCATGTTATTGTAACGTTATCTTGCATTAGTGCAATTGATATTTTTTGTTGCTATTAAGATTGTATCATTAGTGTCATTTTCCCATTGCGCTTCCTGAGGAATGAGTATTTGGCACTGTCAAAAGAAATGACCGCAGATCAGAATTAATGAAACCTGTGGGTTTGGTTTTCGGAGCCCAAGAAACGGCCATCCTCCCAGTGTACTACGTACTGAACAGAGAACACCTACACAGATAGATTTGTTGCCTCCTAATCTAATTACCGCGGTTTCTGCTTTACAAAAGTCCGAACGCGAAAAGCTCTGGGAGAGAAAAGGGTATTCGCTTGTTGAAAAAGAGTCTTTACATTTCTATAGAGGTCTACTGCAAGAGAATCAAGCAAAGGGTTTGTTTCTCAATGTTTTGTCCACGATATTCCTATTTGCATTTGCCAAAGGATCCGAAAAAGTGGACGTAAATCGATTGAAGAAGTTGTGATGTTCCTCTAGTCAAAGTTTTCTATCCACACCACCAACTCCAACTCGAACGGAAGCCAATGGCCATGCTGGTTTGGTGTCTTTCATTTCCATTGGTAAAATGAATGCCTCTAGAGCATGGAGAGGACATTACCATAAAGTCCATTGAATTCACAACAGATGATATTAGCTGCGAGAGCATATTAGTCCAATTTCTCAGCGTTTACCCTGTTTAGATCTGCTTGCTCTGTCTCAGCTTGCTCTAAGGTGGCTTTTTTTAATGTGGCAGTATCGTCGAGAGCTATAATTATCTTCATTTTGGTTGTTAGGTGACTGAAAGGCTGACAGACAGGGGTGTTTTGCAGGTTACGTGGCAAGTCTGATGTGAAAAGGAAATTCTCGATAGAATTAATAGCCTCTGCCGCGGCCAGATCAACTCCGAATGAGATGGACGGTGATCAAGCTTTGAGCTTTAATTTCTTTCTGACAGTGAAAATTACATTCATTACCATTTATTCAGATTTATGGCTAATTTATCCTAGTACAGAGTGAGTTGCTCACGGATGTCACACTCGTGAGTCCATTAACCCAAAAATTGACCCACGTACATGCAGGATAAAAGTTCACTAGTATGTGCCGGATTTGGATATCGCGAGGAAATGCTCGCCAACTAATCTTGTCGGTTTTTAGTTGAAGTGTAAATGCTCCTAAGATAGGACAATGAGAAAAAGAGAGACTTCCTTTGCCTAGCTTTGAAAGGCCATTGGTTGGTTCTTTTTGTTTGCTTATTCAATAATCATTACGAGTTGGCCAAGCTGATATGCCAACATGGGACAGGATGGTTGTTGATGGTACCGACAGATCGCAGAAGCCTGCTTTGAATATTTGATTATCCTTGTGAATATGTTGAATAATGAACATGAGACGGGAGACTGAGAAGGCCAAGAGAAAATCAGCTGAATATTTAAGTTGTATGATCCAACCAATGGATCTCTCTCTTTTTCTGCCGCCCTCTCCTTATTCAAATGTATTCGACTAATATTCGAATAGTCTTGATGGAATGAGGGATCCGCCCTTTTGATCATGCCATTCACCAAGGAGAGACTTGCAAACGAGTTTGCGGGTTGCGGTCTCATTATGAAAAGCGGGGAGACCTTCGAGGGCTCTGAGTTTCTTTGGACGCCAATTTGTGTCATGAAATTAGGGCCCAAAACTTGACCAAATTTCATGCGGTATTGGAAGAGCAAAGTTAGTTAGGCAGCCTGGGAAAGCATTCATTTATCCAAGAGACTAATATCATTCATCATTGGTATCCTAGCGGAATATTGATAGCTCTCTCGCTCTTTCTTTCCTTCTGGTTGGTTTACTTTTGTTCAAGAGAGCCACTGATTGAGTCCAATGCATCATTTCCCCCCAATTAATTGTTTCCTGGGAAACGGGGTGTCCAGATTTCCAGGCATTCAGTGCTCCCGATTCCACTTCCCAACCGTAAATGCATCACTGACATCACGAGAGCTGCTCACTCAAAAATTGCCATTGTTGGGACTCTCATCCCCCTTGAGAGCAAACCCACTTCTATTTTGACGCCTCTTTTCCATTGCCTGGTTCATCCTGAATGTGCTTCTGGAATATCTGCAATGCTTCTCCAAGTTAAACCTGGAAATTGGCTTTCCCAGAATGAGCCGGACCTGAGTGTGTCTATGGAATCTTTGGCCCCTGTCACGCTAAAGAGTCATCACTCTGGGAAAGAGAGCAACTGCTTTTCCCCAGTCTCTGGTCTTTGGAACAAGCTCCATTTGGACCATTGGAACGCCCCTTTGGACGGACCCTTACCCGGATGGCCAAGCTCAAGACTGGGTAGACGGAAAGAGAACGAAGAAGGAGAGAAAAATACAAAGGAGAGGGGCTCACTCACTCTAGGTTATGGGAGACCCAAAAAGAAAGAACGACAGTGAAAGAGAGAGAGAGAGACGAGAAGAATAAGAAGAAGGAGGAGGAAGAACGCACATAAGAGAGAAGAGAGAAGGCCATGGGGAGAAAGATCCTTGAATGTGGCACTTACATTTCAGAGATGGTTGCTCGCAGCCCGCTGCCGAGGCCGCTACGGCTGCAGCAGCCGCAACACTGGCCACTGCCGCCGTTGAGGTTGGCGCAGATGATCGAGGGAGATTGAACAAGGCCTTCTGCAAAAGTTCCATGATTGACAGAGAGCTCTTTGGAACTTTGTGCCAACGATGAGAGAAAGCAAGCTGGAGCAACAACACCACCGTCGATCAGAGTTTCACTACATGACAAACTGATGGAGGCACTCCAGGTTCAGTTCTCTTCTCTGTCTTCAAAATAGGATCAGAATAGGAAGGATGGTAAATGGAGAAGCAGCAATGATAATAGTAGAAATATTAATAACAGCAGCAGAGAGCACACCTAGAGCTGCATGTAGTAACTTGTCACTTATACCATCTAACTCGAGCAGAATCTATCAATGCGAGTATTTTGTGGGGCACATATTGTCTCCAAAACACAGGCACACAATCACGAAAATTTCCCCCGTGTTTCGAGCGTGAAACAATGTCCTGTTCAGAACGAGTGACAAATGTGACTGCTTTTCTCTCTGCTCGCAACTTTGTCAAGGCGGGCGTCACCAACAAGAACAAGCGGACCAAACGAGAACAAGAAGAAAGAAGAAGAAATAGAGGCAGAAGAACAAGCAAAGAGGAACGAACGACCCACCGATCGAAGGAACGAAAGACCGCACGAACGACCAAACGAACGAACGAACGACCGATCGCGCCGAGGTGGTCACGATCACACACAGCTGGCACACCACGGCTGAAGAAGGCTCAATATTGTTCTATCCATCTAGAGGACTTGTCGCAGGCCCACGGACTACGTCTCATCACTTGGCTGGCAATGACGCTGTAGAGCACACATCCGAAGCAGAGGACAAGCAGGAAAAAGCAGTAAGCGTCGTCCCCGAGTGAAAACGGTGCTCAAGCCAGCGACATCCCGCTAAGGAATGCCGTCTGGGAGACAAAAAGCGCGGGTGACGGGAAATCAAACGACAACGGACGAGCAACAAGACATTTGCCCATGAACGACAACAGGAAAAGTGTCAACTCGATTAGTAATTTGTCACCGTCGGATATAACGGTGATTATGGCGGAGATTTTTGGCATCGATAACTGTGTTTGGTTTAAGGGACCGGGGGGGGGGACACTCGGGCAGATATGGTGAACCACCCGAAAGTCTGGGTTTAAAGGGTGGTTCGAACTTCGGTCATGGCTCATCGACTGTCATGGATGGGAATGGAAAGTTGATCACAATTTAATTGAGGATTGGGCAGTGCAAAACATTTAACGACAACTCTTCTCTCGCACTGTGACCTGGTAAAGTCGGTTTCTAAATGCAAGATCACATTTTCAGTTGCCACAAAACTTGTGCCTAAGATCCAGTGCTATTGAGTATATTTGAACACTTTTGTCGCCGTCACTTGGAATGTTTTGAGCACATTCGATTCGGTCACTCCTGGTTGTACTAGCTATTATCTTCCCAATAACCATCCCTCATCCTGGTGCGGCATTGTTGCGGTTAATGTTTTTCTGTGGTCTGCTGTCCTTTGTCACCTGTAATTTTCCATTGTTCTCGTCAATAAACAGTATTGTGTCCATTTCATCAGGCTTGGCCAATGATGAGAAGAGACTCCTCAGTCAGTCAGTAAGTCAATGAGCCACTTCGTCGTTTGTCCGTTCGTTCGTTCGTTCGTTGTCGGTGGTTGTTGGTTGGTTCTCTTTGCACATCTCATCTGCTCGCTCCTCTTTCCCTTCTGTTTCTTCTGTGACCAGGCCGATGAAAACCACCCTTAACCACTAACCCACCTCTCCAGAGGTGACCAATTCAAACGAAAGCCGACAAAGACGGGAAATTGGAAAATTATTCCAAAATGTCAAGTTTAAGCCAAACAGGCCAAGCCCGGATCCCGCAATGACAACGAAAGGAAATCAAATTAGATTTGAATGAACTCGGCGCACCGGGCACAAAGTAAAACGAGGCGATGGAACTCTGTTGAGTTGGATAATCTAATCCCGATGATGTAGGCTGCACAACCATTTGTCATCCTGTTTGAATCATTCGCCCGAAACTTGTGTCTCGAATATACCCAAACTTGGCTGGTCCTCAATTGTTCTTGGGAGCTCTTTGAGTGTCTGAGAAATGTCCCATAAGGCGAATGAATCTAATTTCAGCCCTCGAGACTACGTTTCGACTTTAGCCTACGTAAGTGATTCAAGTATGCCTTTCTTGGAAGCTGTGATCATCATCGTGCTCAAATATGTGTCCTCCTCCTCCTCCTCCTCCTCTTCTTCTTTTGCTCTTTCTTCTCGTTCTCGGTCTGACCTGGCTCAAAGTGGTCGGAAAATAGCCGAGATAATTGTCCCATTCTTCCTCCTCCAAAATGATCTTTCTTTGGCTGTCCCATTGGAAGTCTGAGCACATTTAGCCCCGAGTCCCCCCGAAATCCTGACCTTGGTGGCGACAATTTTAGATTGACTCGCAACTCAGTCAAAGCGCCGAAGAAAAAAACGAAAGAACGAACTAACGGAGAAAAAGGAAGAGATACTGTATATTAATTCAAAGTCTGGGGGATTCAAACTCAACACATACATCCACAAATATTTCAACCGACACTAGTTCAGCACTTGAGAGTGCTCTGACAAGGACATGTTGGTATCATGGCATCGCTGGGAACACGTTATGAAAATATTGTGATTTTCATTCACTTCGATCCAAGTAGGCAATGATCTTCTGAGTGAATCCTTCATCATAACTTCATAAGACAGCAAGGTAATTGTCTAAGTCTACTGAATTAGCACATTGATATCACTAGAAGTAGTACAACCTCTCAAAGCTCCTATCGCCATGGTTGGAGCGGGGCTTTGATTACTTTTCCCCATCTCAAGTCAAGTCATCATTCAGCAAGATTAGAGAAATATTGAACCTGAAAAATGACAAATCGCACCCAACCCTCGTTCTCATCAATTCCAATCCAAATCGCATTTTTCTCGTAAATGCCTGTACGCACACCGTCTGCCTACAGTTCAGAACATAGCGAATGAGCAGCGAGCCAGTGCCAATGGTATTATACAGTCAGTCTGAGGAGTAGCAGTAGTTTCAGTCGGTAAACCATTCCGAATCCGCGGCCCAAGCCATGAATGAAGAAAGGAGATATACGAGTTGTGAAAAGAGGCCTGAAGCCATTTGATTTTCAAAACGTTACCATTAGCTCTGTTTGGGAGAAAAAGAATTTAATTTATTTTCATGTCAGAGCCGTTTTTCGAATTATCGAAAACATTAGGATCATCATCATCATCATTCCCAAAAAAATTGACTCGAGACTCTTCGATTCCTTGCCCAGAGTGGTGTTCATAGCTAAGGGCCAAACTGGTCACAGAGAGTCCCAACCGAGCTTAGACATGTTTCTCCTTGTCTTGATCGGAGTTCTCAAGAGAGGGAAGCGTGGTATTGACTTTAGACTCGTGGTTGCTTTTTTGGGGGATGGTTGACTCATTGGCTTAAGTTTCATGATTACTCCATCCAAAGTTCGCGAACACCCCTTGAGCTGTTTACTCATTTGCTGGCTTCCTGCTTGAATTCATATCATCCTGAATCCTGAGTCCTTGGATAGTTTTCGTCGAGTTATTGTGCCCACAAACATGAAAAGCATATACATACGTACGTCGGATTGTGAATTAGCTATCCAGCCAAATGTGATTTCATCCCTGGACGAAGAAATATCTAGTGCGCTCTTTTGAGCAAGTCATACTGGTGGATTTACGTTCAGGGTTTGGTTGATCAACTAAGTAACTATCATCCACGTTCTTTGTCCTACATGCAGTGTGTCCATGGGGTCGCCATGATGGGGAGAGAGAAATCGGTTTAGATTGATAACAATCCAAAGCAAGAAGTTCGTCGAAGCCGTTTCAGAGCGATGGAAAGAGGAAGAAAAGAGGGTAGAATTAAAGCATCTGAATTCTTAATGGGTTGTGGTCGAGTAGTCCAGTTTTTTCCTCCATCATTATTGAAACTCAACGAACTGTCTGACTCGTCTAGAGTGCCAAATGAAGATCACTTCGGATTGGAGCAAATTAAACCAAATCATTAAACAACATGAATTGATGAATTGATCAGTAACGTTTGCATTTTTCGACCCATAGCAGCTATTACCTATGAACGGTGGTGTGGAAATTTTAGGATTTTAGGGGAAAGATTGCAACTAAAAAGTTTCGTTTTGATGTGAAAAGGTTCAAAGGACTTCAAAAATAGTTTTCGACGAAATAAGGGAAAACGAACTTGTACTCCTGAAAACCAGTGTTTTTGAAAATGATCAGTGTCCACTTACTTACTGTACTTCTTGGTCTCCCCGAGATGATGGGGGCTCTTCTCTCCCTCTCTCAATCTGTACCGTCAGTACCACTAAAGAAATGACAGACAGACGAGACCATAATTTTGGCGCAAATTTTTCGAGAATACGTAAGTACTGTCTCCTGTTCACCTCATGTTTCTCCAAGGCTTATTACGATCGTTCAAGTTGGCAAGTTGTAGTTGTTCGTACGTAGCAGTTCGTACCAAAGGTGGTTCGTGAGTTGGTGGGTGTCGCGGTTGTGACCAACCAACTGGTCGTCTAAGTGGCAGTTACTCTCCATTTGTCGTCAAATTTGCCCTCCAGCGGGCGTTTCAAACCAAAATAAAAAAGACCAGCTCGGGCAACCGCAATTGAAAATGGTCGCAAGAAATGCAAGCGACATAAGTTAGCCCACGAAAGGGTTGAAAATTAGGTCCCCTATCTCTGCGTCTCGTCTGTGTCTCTCACTCTATCCCATTGTGCCTCATTCGAGCAACATTTACACGAACGTTCATCCCATCCAGCGATTTTGCCACCCTAGTACCTTCATCCATCCATCTATCCATCCATCATGGCCAAAATGTCGACTTAGATCAATTATAAGATATTGGATTCTGTAACTTTATAGCTTTGGACGAGCAAATTTGGCAGGAGAGCTCCTGATCTCTTTGATACCTCACACGACACACCCTCACTCACTCGCATACTCTCGCACACACCTCGTGCAAAGTCGTTGCTTAATGCCTGTGGTACAGTGAGTGTGTTCGTATGTATTACATAGTTTGAGCACGCTGAAAAACCATGTGCTTCGTTGCTCGTCGAAAAAGTCAATTTGGGAGCTGACAGAAAAAGAGTAAAATGCTTTACGAGCCCCAATGGTTTTGGTAGGTTGGAAACATTGGAAATAGATGAACCTGAGGCACGCAAGGCAATCCTAGTGAATCATTTGGGAGGAATTGGTTTTTTCTTCACCCCCAGTCCACAAGGCAACTGTAACTACTACGACAGTAAATGTTCACCCGGGTTTTTAGCTGATCAGACTGACTGACTGACTGAATGCCTGCATACTATACGGATTATCACACGGGGTTGCTTTACTTTTCTACGTAGGGACAGTCTGTGAGCTCGATATACCATGTTCTGCGAGTAAAACTGACGTGTTTTGGGGGGTGGTCGATCATGGGACTAGTAATGCTATTTCTCGCGACAATCTGAAGAGCTCCTTCCAATCAAAGGACAAGGATGATAAATGAGAGAATAATGCGGCGAAGACACACTCATAATTGAGCGTGAAATTAGTCCACTCCAGGTGAAGATCAACTTAGCGCCTCGCCGACTCTTGCTGCTCCATTTTACTTGCGTTAATTGAAGATGGACGGTATTTTAAATTCTCACGTAAAACCAAGGGAGATTCGAGTGCGTGAGATGTGAGCAAGTTCAACTTTTGTGCGTGCTGCTGCTGAGCAAGTGAGTAAGTGAGTGAGTGAGTCGGACAGGTTTTGGTACCACCACAAACTGGGTATGAGATTACATATGGGTTTATGACTAAACAATCAAACACGGTGTTCAGGTTACAGGCAGAATTTCCAAAATAATGGGACCAATATTTCAGCATGTCAAAGCCCCACCACCCGACAGGGCGACAGGGGTGAACTTTTTCTCGCTCTCTTTCTCTCCCCTCTTAATTATTTGTCTCAAATTACGCCTTTATGCGCAGTACTGAATACTGTATATTGAACGGAGAAAGAGAGAGACCTAAAGAGGGGATATCCAAAGTTCTTGACAGAGTTGACACTGCGAGGGTCAAGTGTCAACTTAATTGTCGTTTGGTGGGCTTATTACACGCTCGAAAGCACCCACACATTGACACAACAATTAGCCACATCTACTACATGAGGCAAGCCAGCCAACCCAGACACGAGTAATTAAATGCGACGATCATTGACACCAACGGGAAAAACAAGGAGAACCGTCCAAGTTGTTTTCAGAGTAAAGTCATCCCTAAATGATATTTTGGTTTTGCATGACAGAATTGCCTTTCGTCATATTTCTCTGTTCACCCATTATTGAATCAGCTCTTGACTCTTGAATCATGAGCGATCCTGGTGGACGACTTGCCATTTCGTTGACGTTTCAAGTTTTGTCGCCCGCTGCCAATCTGATGCCGATTCCGCTCACCTGTGTGGGCAACATGGGCGAATGCCCACCTCTAGCAATTCAGTGCTCCACGAAGAAGTCTGTGGGACAGGGCTCAACAGTTACATTCATCTTGTTCTTTGACAGAAGCATGACAGTGACCAAATTACTTTTTGAATCAACTCTGGGGTCTTGGGGATGGATGGAGGATTGGAGGATACATAGGAGCCGAGCGAATGGAAGTCCGTAAACGTTGCTCTTCCACTCTTGTCGTACTAGTGTACATATGAGCCTACATAGTGCAGAGCAAAGAGACGCTAGCTCAGCTCTGATCCAATTAACCTTTAGCTGGCCAAATGTTCAGGGGCCACTTTTGACACATCTTGGTGTGGTGTTTTTTTCGGGTCGATTGGAAAGAAGTTTCGTTTCGTTCACTTCGTCACAGCTGAGATGTGAGTGTTCATTGTAAGGTGCCTGGAGATTCTCGGACGCGTTGTGAGGTTCGTTTACAATGATGTACGCACGTCGTGAACATTATTGGGGGGTTGATTTTTCTCCAGTTGCCCACCTGACAATGTTTGTGAGCTGTGATATCCAATCCACTTGGCTACTCTTTAATGTAACCCAGGCAAACTTTGGTGCTCAAAAATAGCTTCCAAATCACTTTGGTCGACCTCATCAGCTTCTATTCCCAACAGGAACCCAGTCATATTTCAGCACACTGAAACATCAGGACCAAACCTTAAGGCTAACGAATTTATCTCGAAAACGAGTTGTGAGAATGACATTGCTCGGGGCTCGAAAACGAAAGAATTCTTCGTTCTTTGGAAGTGGCCCTTTTGATTTAAAAACCAACTTTGGTCCTGTAAAGGTGCATGCCTGAGTGGACGAGTACGTTGAAGGGCTCAAACACACATCGTGTATGATATGAAGAGGTGAGATATCAAGAACACAATTGCGTTCGATGCTTCAAAAAGATTCGATGAGGTTTAGAACACCTGCAAATGCATAGAGAGCAGAAGCAAAACAGCCAGAAGAAGCTGAGACGATAAAAAGAAGACGATCCTTTGAATAGTAAGTGCTCAAACGTTCCATATTTTGGTCGTATTCGTCAAACTAATGCTCTTCCGATGCTAACGTAGAGAATTCCGTGAGGAGGAATGATAATCTCTCATAAAATTGAACCATCCAAACTACCTTTTTCATACTTCTTTGTATTTAGCTCTTTAGAATCATGCCACCCGAGAAGCTCGAGAGGAGGTAGTGCAGGTTGTTGCGCCAGGCAAGTAAGCAGCAATTAGGCCAAATCTTCCATTTTGAGCGATGGCCTCGTTATGAGCAAACATTTAGGTAGTTAAATCAGTGTCTATTGATTGCACCTGGTGAGACGTACGTATTTCGGATTAGGCATTTGATTGGGTCTGGAAAATTCCGATGCAGACGAACGTGTTAGAAAAATACTGCTGAAAGAAGAACTGGGAGTGGAGAAGGGCTATTCGGGCTTAGTTGTTAGGTCGCTTTGAATGGTGAAATGACTCGTTAGAAATCACTTGAAAGAGTACACTCGATCGTATCAGGGCGGAGTTTTAAGATTGGGAGGACCTCTGGCAAACATGTCTTGTCTAGTTTAAACATTGATCAATGTTTGACAAGTTGAAGTTGGAAATCTGGCCTGATAATCTATGATCGCCTTCACCATGATGAAATGCCAAGGAATTTCAAACCCTCCTCATAAACAAGAGCAGTAATGTTTTCTGGCCCGATCAAAGTGATCAATTGTGCGAGGTCTTCTCCCTCTGTCATTGTACTACCTCCAATCCTACACTCACCACGGACGACGGGGCTCGTGGAGGGGAAAAAATTATGCAGATTTGCTCCAAACCGTGTTTTCCAAATTCGTTTCACGCTGACTCTGTTGACATCTAGCACTCGTCTTAGCATTGACTTGAATCTATCAGCCCGACAGAGAGAACCACCGACCGACCGAGCGAACCACAACCAACAACCTACCCACTTGGTGGAAGTAGTAGTATCTTCGAAACGAAGGAGGTCGAAGAACCTAGTCACCATTCGCTTGTGGGCACTCAACTCTGGGTTCTCCAGATCAATCTCCTACCACGACCATCCGACCCAGTCTAACCGGGCCAATGTATGTACGGATGTATCTATCCATCTATCTATCTTTCCATACTCGAGTGCATGATGGCAATCACAGCTAGAACCACTTCAACTGTCTCCATCTAGGCACACACACACACATTCACTCACTCATTCGCTTACTCACCCGGGCTCAAAGAAGCTCGAAGGTTAATTTAACAATCCTACATAGAAGTGCCAATTACCATGTGTTTGATTTCATTGCTCAGTTGATGTCAAAAATAATTCATGAGCCCTCCCTCTTGTTTGATAGTACGTGATGCAGACAAAGCTCGCTACTGGCCAGAAAGTATCATGAAGATGTTTAAAGATTTGCTTTTCCTTATTTTTTCATCCAGGCACAATAAACCTATGAACCGGTCAGGCCTTTAACGAAAAGATTCATTTCAGATTTCCTCTTTTAAAATCTTCAACCCTAGCATATTCCTTCACTTCTGTCTTGGTTCGACTACTGTCATGGCTAGCTACCCCCAATGGAACTGTGTCGAAATGTCGGTGGGAGTCCTTTAGGGTGAATGGCAATCAGCAGAGTTGTCGCTGCTTGACGACATTTGAGGTCACTGATCGATTTAAAGCACGGCATGATCACGAATACTTCAAGCACACTCCAATGCCAAGCAAGCAACGAACGATCCTTACGTACACGCAGATTGGCTGTAGGGCTGGTTGGATGGATGGTTGGCGGTCTAGAAACCAATTCAAATGGAGTCCACTTGTCCTTGCCCTTCGAGACAGTAATCATGGGGCGACGAGTGGAAACTCGTTTCGGAGACAAACTGAGTTTTGATGACACCCCTGCTGTGAACTTGAAATGTGTTTTGGGCCAACGACGACGACCCAAAGAACGACCGAACGAATCACCACGGTCAGGCCATTCTCATCCCGCACGTGTCATTGGCAATGTATATAGGAGTCTAGTAGTACACTTCGTTGTACTACCGTAAAATAGAACAGAAACGGAGACTGAGCGTGGAAACGTCACACTGAGATTGTGAATTAATATGGTTCAATCTTTTCAACCACCAGCACCACCACCAATTTCTCTCCATTTCGTTTAGTGTGCGATTCTTTCGCTTTCTCCGTTTCTCTCCTTGAAGAGACACTAACAGCCTACCTAGCCTCTGGAAAACGCATTAGAATGTTCTTTGATCAAATCATCCAAGCCAACTCACAGCATTAGCTCTTCTTGGCTAATACCTCGCTGAGGAATGCTGGCTTGTCTGACCATCACCAAAGACGTGGCTGTCAACTCGATTCATTCGGTGTCTTCTCAAGAAGGAGATGCTTCATCTTCGTTGTCAAGTGATGTCATCTTACTCAAGCCTCCGGTTGATGGCGGGGGATTCAATGGGAGGACCCAAAACGAAGAGTGACCAGGCTGCCACTCAGTACGTAAGGTAGTTCGTTCGCCCAGTCGGACTTATCATGACATCTCATCTGGCAACAATGACAAAGCCAACACATGTTTTCACACCACTTTCAAAAGCCACACCGACTTTGACTTTGACACAGGGTCGCAAGCTCCGAAACCATTATCAGGAGGTTTTGGGAGGCATTTTGTCATTCATAATTCTTCAGTTGTCCATTTCTTGATTGAGAATCCTCGTCCACTCACGAGGGACAAATATCGAGATCAATGAATCGAAACTTGCTATTCTCATTACAACCACTGACCTTTGTAAGACTAATGGCGACCCTTGATGAACTTAAATCCACAAGAATCTGAGGTCTGAGAGAGGCCACTTAAATCATCATTTGTGAAGAATGACACAATTTCAAGGCACACAAATGAAAGTGAGAGAGCGACATTGTGGTCCTCATCCTCGAAAAGGAGCTTGTATGACAGACACTTTGGGCGCCTTTTTACAGGCTTTTGAGTCAAAGCTTTCGGTTTGACATGACTAGGCGCGTTTCCACTCAGCCATTCTTAAGAAAGAAACAGAGAAAGAGGGAAAAAACCGGCCAATCTTTTTTAAGCGAGGTGTCAACTCGAAATTTGGAGGTTTGATCCGGGACTAAATCTGCATGTTCCACATACCACAAGCACTCATGCTGACACACTTAGCGTGCGTACACACACACCCATCCGTCGTTTTTGGGACGTTAAGTTGGCAATTTTAAGCACGCTTTAATCGCTTGTTTGACATTTTCTAGCCATACCTCTCATCTTACAAACACACACTCACAGTACACGCTCAAATGTACATACAGCAATGAACGAGTTGGGAAGAAAGAGTTTTGGGCGTCAAAATGTTCGGCAGTCTCCGTCATAATAGAAAGCAATAAGTTCTCTCTAAAAGCACTGTTAGAATTTCAGAATTGGTCTCTCAGGGATCCCTCGTTTACTCGTGGCATCTTCAAAAGGTCCAACCGCCCTCTGACATTGTACAGTGGATAGAAACCGTTTCAGGCAAGGGGCTCGCTCACCTCTGAGGGCGAAAACGACGCTCTAATTCCAACTTATCTGACTTTAAAAACCCCCTCACGAAATGGTCGATCAAAGGCAAACCATGTTTACGAGAGTGTTTGAGCCTTGTGACAGCTCATAAGCAGACAGTTTAAAAGAAATTTCCAACCCTTTTAGGATCATAGCTTCACAGAAAAGCAACCAAAAGACAGAATAAAGACAAAAGACTTAAAGTAATCAAGTAATCTGTGCCCTTGGTTTACTTTCCATTGAATTTTGATTTCAATAATGTCTATCTATCTAAGAAGTCTCCAAGCATGACTAAGTACACGTTTATGTGTATTGAGGTACGTTGCACGACGTGATATTGTGAATCTGCGTACAAATTCCAAGCTACCTAAAATGAGCCACTGAGATAAGGAAGAGCCGCCGCAGTATTTGCGGTCTTTTTTCGAATTTGTTTTCACTTTCAACTCATGAGTTTGTCCACAGATTTGTTGGAATGCCATGAATGGGGCGTGTGGTATTCTTAACTTGACTCCCAAACGCGGTAGAATGTGCATAAATACGACCCCGACTTCGACTTGACTTCTACGTACATACATACAGTACACACGTACACTGAGGCAATGAAGGCGGACTATGAAGTAAGTCGTCGCGTGGCCTCTTTCTATTGTTCGCATATCAAAGAGTTCTGTGAACTAACTCTGCAGGGAGCTAAACGAGATAGAGCCTCTGGCGATCAAACACAAAAAGAGTCCTTCTCAGTCCTCTAACTCTCTCGTGCTATGCTCGCTCTATTATTCTATGAGACCGCCGGATCGGATCTACTGCGAAGTATGCCATTGCTGGACTAGATTAAGGCTGTGCATGATGAACTTCTTCCGTTTGGACACTCAAACATTCCAATCATGGTCGGCCATTGCCCAATCATTGCATCAATGGTGATTGGCGACACAAGCAGGGAGATGTTGAACCGGTCAATTCAATTAATGAAAACTGAATGCGCGAGGGTAGAAATGAATTTTTGATTACACTCAATGGGCTGGCCATCTGGTGGTCATTGGGAAATATGTCCAATTGAAATATCACAGCTTCGCTCGTTCTGCCTTTCCAACATTCACTCACTCACTCACTCATTCATTTATCCATCGAGTTGAGAGTTCAAAATTGATATGTTCTATGCGATGGTCAATGGTTTCAGGGGAGAATCGGGAAATGTCCGGTCGATCTCCAAAGTCCGACACGCAAGCCCAGGGAACCATCCAAGAGGGACAATTCTCATGGGGATGCCTGGATGTTCCTACAGGCGATCCAACAACCAACCCTCCCTTGAACGGGAAGGGGAAGAAAACGGGAAACGGGAGAGAAGGAACAACGACAACGATAACAACAAAGACCAAGAAGAAGAATGAGAAAATCCATACAATGAGTTCGGGTCAGTCAGTGTTACTTGCTGACCAAACCCTGCCATGATTTAGAAGATGGTGGTTCATGTTGTACATACCTGAAATAGAAAAGTGATGCTTACAATTGGCGGCAATCAATAATTGTTTGACATGTTTGGCAAACACTCGAGAGATGTGTTCTTTTTTCGGGTAGAGAAGAAATGATTTTTGAGAGACAAACAATTCCTCGAAATGACCATTCTGTAGCCTTAATAATAGATGAGGTCCGTTGTCGTAAAATTTGTGGGTTCGCAATAGGTTCTGTTTCCCTTTGATTTGCCTCAATGGATGGGTCTGACACCAGGATCCCCTCTGCTAAGGTTTAGATTTTTGTCTATCAAGAAAATTCATTGAACATTCATTTGAAAACCTCGAGCATATAAGGAAACGGTTGAGGAGAATAGCTTCGAAAAAAAATTGATGGTATTTATTTGGTAACCCTGGGTGCAGCGAGATCATCCAAACATTGAGAATTGAAGATGGAACAAAAACAACATGTTTTCCATTTGGCATCTTCGAGCAACAAAAGGATGAAGTGCTCTACTTGACATCTACGACCTATTAAATCCCGAACCTGCTGTACATTTTCCGGACAACAATACGTTAAGAGTGCTGACTGAATGCGGGTCCATTTCCATTATGAGAGTGAGGGTCAAAGAATGGGCTCAGCACACCACCAAAGGTATTTACAATGCGTTCCAAGTGCTACTGCTACTACTACAACAAGTGCAAATATCCGTACCCCCACTAGCTACGACAAAGAGGATCTCGTCTTGGCCCCTTACGCCATGTCTCTTTGGTAGGATATTCGACCAAAAATAACCACACGGCAATTTCGATTTGTTTGCAATTTGACTGATGGAAGCTTGTAAAAATGTGAAATCATTAAAGCTGAGAAACTGATCACGAAGACATGGAGGCGGCAGCTCGAGTGTTTTCACTCGTTTTGCTTATTGAGCCCAAACCACACTTTTCCCATCCAGTGTCTCAAGGAGTTTAGTGCCGAGGCATGATCGTCCGTCAAACCAACCACACCACCAAGTGTCGGCAAATCGAAAACCAACCATGCAGATTCAGCCAGTGTCACCCAAGTTCAACAAACACATCAAAATTCAATAAGACACCCTCGTTCGTCAAAACAAAGATATGAAACATTGACGGAGAAGCAAATTCTTGATCGAGGTACCGAGAGTAATAAAACTCCCTCGGCTTGCTTCATTCTTCTAGAATTCACAAGGAGTGACTCTTTTCAGACTTAGTTAGGCTCCAAATCAAGAACTTTTGCGCTATTTCACATCTGTGCTATCATGAACTACGAGCCTAAAGGAGTTTTCTTGGCTTGCCCTCTTGAACTCCAATTCCGTCAAAGTTTATTCGATCGATTGCACCAAGTCAGAAGAAAGAGAGGGAGAGAGAGAGACAATAATCTGATTTTATGACCTATATATTGAAATTTCCTGTTGTGCCATATCACTCTATCGAACACCATACGTGGACAAGAGGGAGACTTTTTTTCTGGGAAAGAGCGACCGAACGACAAACGATGACAGAAATGTTTCGCTGGAATTGGCTGATATTGCTAACTTCCATGCAAACGTTGAAGGAAAAATTAGTGCCAAGTCGTTCAACCAATGAATTCACGTTGAAATCGACTAAGGCTGTTGGGAAGGGGCAGTTTAGTAAAAACTAGACTCTAAAATATGGAATGGGCCATCTTCCATACGGCGACATCTTTCTCTCAAGTTTTAGATAAGGTTGTAAAGATATGACAAGAGGGTCTGTTTTTGTCCCCCTTCTCTCGTGCGTTCTTTCTCTTTTTCTGTTTGATTGCCGTGTTTCCCCAAAGCTCTGTCAAATACATTTCGAAACGATATGTGTTGTTTCAGTGTTTAACGTAAAGATCTTGACGCTTGTATGTGTATTTGTGTTTGTCAGTGTCTGTGTTGCCACCAAATTCAGAACTTTTTGGACTCTCGGATCCTGGCACCCAGGATTGATGATCATCATTTATACCCGGACCACCAACGACAAAAACCATTTTTGCCGGGAGAGAGGTCATTCTGTCTGAATGGGACGAGCGATCTCTAGCCGAGCGAACGGTTTAGATGGTTGGCATCCCAAGTTGGTCGAATGCTTGGTTGGTTGGCTGACTGACTGGTTGGAGGTGGTGGGCTGATGGGCTGGCTGCCGAATGGTGGGACGAATAGCTGACTCCAACTCAGACGGCCCAATGTGTTTGGGATGGTAAGTTGGTCCCAACTCTGACCCACCGGAAGGAAGGACGGAAGTTCAGCACTTTAGAGCAGAACCTGCGGAGTTTCGCATTGAGCAAATCAGGGAACAAATTTTTGGATCCAGACCCTGAGCTAGTTCCGCTTTCACCTCATCTGGCTTTCGTTCGCTTGCAATCAAACAAAAGTCCCTTCTGATAGATATCCACAGACAGATCAAGCAAGGTTTCTGAGAGTAAGCACGTTAGGCCGCCAAGACTAAGGATCAATGATAACGAGTGAGAGAAAGAAAGAAAGAAAGAAGGAAAGAAAGACAGAGAAAAAGAAAGAGAAAGAACCGGAGAAAAGGCAGAGGGAAAACGAGAGGAACCAAGGAAACGATGAGGACGACAACAAAAAGCGAAATGAGCCACAACGACCCCCTGAGTGTCCAAAACGGCGATGAGACCTTCTTCACCATGCTCGTCAATAACAGGACGGTCTTTGGCCAAATCTAAAGGACAGCAGGAGATGAACTCGCACAACGAGTCGAGGGGCCACGGTACCAACAAACCGAAACAACAAACCAACCAACGGACCTATGAAGAAGCCAACCATCAGCATGGTGTGATTGTCCTCCTCCTCGTCGTCGCACTTGGCAGCAATCGTCATGATGACCAGATACGGAATCAAGCGTGACAATGAGCACGTCGTCGTCCAGGTCATATTCATTAAGATCAGGAAATCTGGACCATAGCACCTCCTCCATGGAATGGCTTTGTCGCCTTGTGTTGCAAAGTGCTGGAATGACTCAATATCGCCATGGATGAAGCTCCTTCCCGGAGGGCAAAGCCCTCTTTGAACGAGCCATTGAGGAGTCCTTCAAACACATTCCATCTCGTTCTTTCCAAATAACAGGGTTGTCTTAATCATGATTCTTCCCCCTTTGTAACCCATTGTCAGGAGAAGGAAACTAAGAGATCAATACTGATCCTACCATTAGGGGTTTGTGGTATAAGAAAAGGGTCTCGAACACATACAACTTGTACGTACCAAAAATTGTGCATACATACTCATCCATGTAGCATGTACATGGGTATCCTAGTGAACGGACTAGCCGACTAGCTAGCGGTGCTTCTACCACTTAAGCACCCTGAGACATCGGCTGTTGTTGGCAGCACCCTTTATCAAAAAACTATGAAAATGCAAGTCATCCTGTCATCACGAAAAGTAACGAATACAGAACACCACTAGCCGACTGACTGACTGCTACTACTACCACCACCACCACCACCGCCAGCAACAACAACAACAACAACAATAACCACTTTGAGCAAGATCTCCCATCTCTCCCTCGCTACCAACCATCATCGTCTATTGAATTTGGAAAAAAGAACCAATAAAAACGAAAAACACAGCTCCTTCGAAACACATGGCAAGGCATGCATGCACGCACGGTGGGTGCACATTGTAGGGCAGGCTAATGGATGCGACGAACGCGGTGGAACGCCCACCCAGCCAACGACTCAATGAATTCAAAAGACATCATGACTGAGGTTTAAAATGACGCGGAAGAGTACAGGACAAGTCGCGTCTCGATATCACTTTGAGAAAGTCCCCGAGGCAGGGAATGAGTCTTGCCTCGATCAAGTCACCAATCATGCATTAAACTATGAAACTGCTCCTCAGTCCCAACTCAGCCATGCATCATGACGAGGCATTTTGATTAAGAAATCTCTTTCTAAAGCATAATTGAGAGAATCTCGGCCGACGACCAGCCAAGCAAGCAAAGCAACCAGTTGCCTCCGTCATCATTCTATCTCCGTAGTTATGAATGTGCTGCTGTCTTTAGAGAGTAAGTCAAGGTCCTAATCAAACTGAGCTAAAAACAATTTCCTTTGTCAACCTTGGATCTCGCGTTTGAATAGCCAGTCATGAATGGGATGATTAAGCCATATGAAAATTCACTTACTCTCTTAGGGCCAGCCTTCGTGGGTACGAAGATATGCAGGTAGGCAGTTTACGTGTACGTACTGTGCAGCACATTCATCTGTGCGATATTGTATAGCCCTTTCAAAAAGTTCCAACTAGTTACATACATAGTGAGTGAAGACTCGAAAGTTTGAAAGGATTTTTGTCTTGTCCGATCTGCCATCAGACACTTGTTTTCTGTTTTCCCTCCCACTTGATCATGGCCAGTCCCACTTGTTCGTATTCTTCGCACTTTCTCGAAACTTTTTTCATGAATAACTAATGGCTTTTGCCTTTCGTAGTCTCCTGGCCAACCACCAACCACCACCATCACCAATGTGACTAACTAACTGACCGCCTGCCTGACCCGTGACCAGATGTGTCAACGAGGCCAACCGAACAACCCCGAATGAACAACAACATCATGTAGATAGCTCTACATTTGAGGCCCCCAAGGTGAAGTCATCAGAGCACTGAGATCACACAAAAAGGTCCCCTCAAGTGTATTTCAACCTTGGCTCGACAAAGAGCGGCTCTTTCAAAGTGACGAGTGTGACCAAGGCAATTATCTGGTCAAGAAAGTGGCTGACACAAACAAATTTTTCGAAACCCCTTGCCAAGTCACTCTCAAGTCCCCGCTTTGTTATGAGAACTTATGACACATCAAAAGTGACATCCAAGTGTCCAACCGATCAAGTCAACCTTGTGGGCATTGCTTACTATACCTACTACATTATCTACTACATACATTTGCTGGTTCGTTCAAAGTTGCTGGCACGTTGTGTTTATTAGAGAGAAACTGAAGAGCAAGTGGTCCCTCGGCTTTCGAGATCGAGTGGAGTCGTTCCGCAGGATCCATCCTTACTTCTGTATATCCGATGGCTAAATTTGGATTTACAGCCTCATCTTGTGGCCGTTATTCCCATTTGTGTGAATGGCTAAAGGATCGACGAGACCCAATCACTTCGTCCTCCAACGAACGAGAGAGCTCCCCCCCCCTTTCCTTCTCTTTTTCTTCAATTTGGATGGTAGTTGTTGTATTCCAGGTACCAAGATCCGGGGTTTATGGTCATTTGGAACTCGCTGGCCCTCTTGACTAGTTCCCAAGCTCAAGAGAGTATAGCTATGACGAAAAATCCCACCTCTCCTTCTTTTTCGGTTGTGTAACTTCTCTTCCATTCCTTCTTCTCCTCTCTCTCTCTTTCTCTCCCTTTCAATGGAATCCCGGAACGAGACCACATACACCCAAGAGAGTAGAACATCAATGAGAAAGAGATTCAAAGACCTCTTCTGCGTCTTCGTCTTGTTCGCTAGGAGACTCTTGAGAATTATTCATGACTCTCCACAACTCCAGGGAAAAGCTTGACCAACCTTAGAGTAGTCCAAGATACAAAGATACGTACGTACCTATCTACTGGATGAACACACAGGAAGATCCCCACCCAAATGTATAACTTTGAGGTTATCTGACGTGACACTCTTAGTTACCAACATACCTGACAATATGCCATGTATAATCTGTCTCGAACACCCCTTTTGGGGCCAAGTTAAAAAACGGCTCCCTTTGATAGACGCGCGAGGGACAAATGAAAGGAAGATGAGAGACAAGCGTTGCGCAACATTTGCACATGGCTCTTGCTTGCTCTGTGTCTGTGTCTCTGTTTCTGTCTTTCCCGAGCACTTGATCTTGGCTCCAGACCCCCAAATGTCCAACAAACCATGACAGAACAAGGTGGGATGCGTGCGTGCAGAAATAAAATGACACTTCAGACTTGAGCCACTGAGAGGCAGAAAGAGCAACCAAAAACCCAACCAACCAGCCTCAGTCGCAACGTAGGTTCTCCACTTTTTGCTCATGTACTATTCATTCTTTCCTATTCTTAACCGCATACTCGAACTACTCGTAATACAATTCCGTCGTCAGTACCCTTCCACTTCTACAAGTACTACCAACGACGACGATGACGATGACGACGACGACGACAATGATGATAGTGATGAGAATGGTGACGTTGACTTCGAGAAGACCCGTGAAAAGATCATGTCTAACGCTCATCAAGAGGATTACCCTTTCAGAGACGAGAAAAAGGATTCTTCAAATGCAGCGATCAGGACCTATTCGTGAACTTCAATGTGGACCTAACTATTGTGAGCTAGTTTTGTTCTATTAGAAATGAGGTTAACATTTCTTCTGTAAAGACAAGAGAATCATGTTTCCCACACCCAAAATTTGTTGCATTTGTTACCTAAATGCTACTAAGGTGCAACAACATTTTTTGAAAATAAATGGAAAGTTCTTTTATTTGAGCCTCTTCTTCGGGTTCTGCCAAACCACTTTCTATCTCCAGAGCATCAAATGACTTTTTCAATAGAGTTTTGCCCAGATGATTTATAGGGCTGTTGACCAGACCTTTTGTCATGGAAATCCGTCTTGTGTTGTCTCAAAAAGGAATGCTGTCCCATAATGGGAACCTTTGAGAAGGAAGTGGATCCATAATCTGGAAAGCCAGTTTGGAACACAAAGGAGAAGACCCTTGGCAACGATAACATTCAAAAGGACCCCTCACTTAACAACTAACAAAGCAATGAGCTGCAAACCGGAGGCATCCGATATGCTTTGAACTAAATCAATTTTCCCTTGCTAGGGCCCTGCTTCAACACAATTGCGCCCATCTTTAAACTTGTCCTGCTTTGCTTCAAACAAATAAGGTTTGTAAATTTTATTGCTCGATGAAATTCAAAGATGCTCTTTTGACTGAACTCTTGTCTATTTCCCGTTTGGTTCACTGTGTGTGTGTCATTTAGTAATGGATCTGTTTGACTTTTTTGAAAACGAACATGGACCAAGAGATGATGGATCATTGGAGGTGATGCCCCCAAACTGCTCGGTCAGAATGATCCAGATTGCCATCTCTTATCCGAGGGTGGTCTTTGTGGAACCGTTTCTGTCGTCTCTTGGTGGCTTAAAATCATCATTTGCCACACATAATGGCCCATCATAGGGGACCTTTTTAGCATTCACGACCTCTTTCTCCCCCATGAGAGAGAAGGTGGATCATATTCTCGAGGGCAAGTGAACATGGGATGACCTCCTGAGGCTCTAGTGAATGTATGTCCTTTGAACTATTATGGCTGGCGTGTAAACATTTTGCTATTGCTCGCCCTAGGTGGTCCATACCATTTTCCAATGCAACAAAACGTCAAATTAGAGGAATCAAGGGGACAAGTTACAGGGTCATTTCATCAAATGTTCAAAAATTTTATGAATTCAACAAACTCATGAAAAAATCCAATTCACCAGTTGGAAAAGAGGAGCTGGTTTATTGTTCCCATGTCACTTCTCTTACACTTTGCCTTCTAACGAAATCGCATTTGGAATTTTGGTACATATGCAATGGTTTGTTTCTTGGTTGGCTCATACGGCTGGTTGGTTCCCTTTCCCCCTGCCAGAATCTCGTTGATCTTCCGAGTTTGGATAGGGTGTTCCATTCAAGTTCATTTCAACGACGCCACCATCTTGCAAATACGAAAGCAGCCATGAAATGGTCTCGAAGAACAATAAAATTGTTGACATAGAACAGCGCTCAAGCAAGCTTATGAATAAAACACCAGGCTGCCTTAGCTTTCACGGTTGAATTGTTGAAGGAAGCGAAAGATGTCGACAAAACCTCCTTGGGGACCTAACCGACCAAGCACAGGGAACTACGGGTGAGATTTTTTTCGCTGAAACTTCATAAACTTGTGTAATTGAAGCGGAGCTTCCAATCTTTTTGTTCTTTGCTTTCCTCCTCGAAAGTTTCGTATAAAAAATGACAACCCTTCATCTCGATAAATTGAAAACAAGAAAACAACTGGTTCAAAATGGAAACGGTACGTGAGCCACAGCCAAAATACTCGTAAACATCAATGGAGCTTCACTGGCACATAAGACAAAGAGGGTAGTAAGTAATATTCCAGTAATGATGCCGCCTTAAAAGCAGGGCTGTCCTAAGTTTTTCGATCTCATTAGGATCTCACGACTTTAGAATAAGAATGTTCATTTGCGTTCAAAAATTCGTCGTCGTCACTTGAGAGGCCGTCCATCAATTGCCATTAGTTAGATGCGCCTACCTCAAACTAACCCTTTTCGTTTCTTTACACAAACATCGCTACAAGGGATCATAACTTGCTCATTGAGCTTGAGTGTTGTGCCTCTTGATAAATGAGCAGCTGACTTGAAATTCCTCAATGAACTTGGGCACGTGTAATTAAGTCTTGAATGTTTGAGTTCGTCCGAAAAAATGAAAGAGAAAAGAGTTCTTTGTTTAGTGGTAAATTCGAATGATACGCTCAATTACGGCGTCATCTTTGAAGAACGCCAAAGCCTTTTAAGTTGTTCTATGCCACTGACGGCAGAAGCCTCCATTGAGGACCAGTGGATGATATGCAAAAAGTGCTCGAAAAGACGAAGTACTTGCTTGGGTTAGGCTATTCTAGTTTATCCTTGATTGTAGTCCATTTTCCGTTTCTGTATGTGTGTCAATAAGAGCCACGGAACAGTGACCAATAGAATTTATATTTGATACAAAGATTCGAAACGATTCTACATCCTAGTTTGCCAATTGGTCGTATGAACACGTCAAGTTGTCATTTTTGCCATTTGTGTGTCGCGATTGGAGAACTAAAAAGACTTTGTGAAATCCCACTAATGCGATCAAAATGGATCTGTTTATCAGGTAGGGTTAAAAAGGCAAAAAACTTTGTTTGCGTGCTCTATTGACCGGAACAATTCGAAGATTAGAGTAAATTATATGGGTACGAAATGGGTGTAAATGAGGAAGCTTTCGGAGCACTTATTCCGCTGACTTCCTGAGAGTGCTGAATCTTTTCAGCTATCAAGCAATGAAACACATCTCTCCGTTGATTCGAGTGTCATGTGCTTGTGTGTATAACTTTTCGATTTTGTAGCTTTCATGAGCACCCTCATAGTACTACCGTTCGTCATTGTCTGCTATGCTGTGAGTATTGCACTACTACAGAGGAGAAGGATCGAGTGTGAAGTCAAGCTTGAAGGGCCCTAAACGTCATTTTTTTTTCTTTCCCGAGAGCTCGAGCTATCAAAGCGACATTTTGATATCAACTCACGAGTGAGTGAGGAAGGAGAGTCTCATTTGTAGTAGTACAGAACACCATACGATGTAGAAACAACGACGAACTTGGTGCAGGTAGTGTGCGGAGATATACGTACAGCAGCATATCACATGCATTTGGTTAATTTGTCACTCAGAATTTGACGTCATAATCACTTGTATGAGGGACGTGAAATAATTCGAACACTGTCTGTCCATCAAAAGCACGGTGAAAAAACTTGGCCAAATGGATCAAATCAATGGATGTACAACACTAGGAGGTTCCATTCCATATTTCTTCTCAAGTTAGAATGACTCGATTGGAATTCAATGTGTCCAAGGCGTTAAATGACATTAGAAACCAAGTTGGAGATCTGCCAGAGTGAGAAAAGATTCCCAGGCCTTGTTTTTATTTTTCAAGGTGGCAATTTTGGCGAGAGTGACGCTCTTCCGATTCAATTTTCTCGGCTTCTTAATGGTTATATTGCCTGAATCCAATTGATTTCCAACCATTAAGACAAGACAATACGTACGTACCCTAGATTACTGAGTAAAGAAATGCCAATAACATGCACACTTTCAGCAAAAAAATGGTCCTCAAGAATAGTGATCTTCATTGTCTTGGCTCAAGTTAGCTATTGAGTCACCATCTTAAACTTGATTGGTCCGATTGGCCCGAGGCATTTATTCTAATGGTTTGTTACCAACAACTACTTGTGTCTACTAAGCAACAACCAACCAACCTGCCTACCTAGTGTCTGCTCATCTATCTCTACCCACTGCCAACATATCCATGTGGCAACTTAACCAAATGAAATACAAGAGAGGGTATCCAGATTAGACATCATGAGACAAAGAAACGTCTCCAAGATGGGGTTGGTTGAAGAGAGCATCTTGAGACCAAAGTCAACCTCAAGAACGACTCGCAGGAGCTCGAGAATGTGTAATTAACTTTATGACAAAACGCCCGTCGTCTGATGCTAAGACGGCCAAATTTTCGGAGAACAAAAATACGGGGCCCAGAGTGAGTTGGGAGAACGTACACTTGGTAGCAGCAGGACTCGCAGTGTTGACCAAACTTGGCGAATGATCTCCGCAAATTTTGGACAAAGTGCAATTTCTGACATGACACTTGCTGTTCAGGGTTGCCGATTGTGAGGAACCCACCTAATCCAATGTTTGGGCAAAATGAGAGGCATGACTGTTTTGTGTTTTGGATCTCAAGGCGCCGGGACAGAATTCGTCTAGGGACCCTACATGATGGTCCACATAGTACCACTTAGCTCGATGAGACAAGTAAGTGTTTTGAGGCCAAACGCACACGCACGCACGCACACCCATCTCGGTACAGAGATGGTACACGCAAAACCAGAATGAGCGGTGTGTGAGTACGTCAATTCACATTCAAAAGCAACCCAACAGTCAGTCATATCGAGATGAGCGCCGAAATGTCAAAACGGTTCTTGACCCTAATCTTGACCTCTTCCTCCTCCTCCTTTTTCTTCTCGTTCTTACTACTCTTTCTTGGTCCAGCCTCGCCTTCTTTGCCATCTTGTGACGGATGGTGGGACCCGAACGGAAAATGGGGAGTTAAGAATTTCAATTTCATGTATGAAACTACCACCTTCCCTGAAAAAATCAAGCCAGCCAGATCCGCACAGAAATTAATCCACTCGGAGAGCCGGCCAGGCCAGTTGCTGAACGAAATAACCCGTTGGGCAATGATGGGACGTTGTTCAACGGAACGGCGGTTGGTTGGTTAGCGATGACACCGAGGTCATAAACGGGGACAGAACGGCCGACCAATTTTCCACAGTGGTTGACAACAACATGTGCACGACACACCGAGTTCGAGACGGACCAAGATGGCCCTTTTTGTGTCTGAATGCCAATTGAGATGAGGCTTTTTTCTTGAGCTTTTATGACACTCATTTTGTGGTGTGTCGTTTCCACATTGTGGTAGAGGCAGTCAGGTGATCTAGTGGGTATGAGAGGAACTCAACCCTGAAAATTCAGAGAGGAGCACCCATTCCATGAGTCAAGCCAACCCTTTGATATATGCCTAGGAGTCCAAAAAGGCTATCCCTTGGATAGTGGGGTTTCAATATACACTGTATGATTGAGTCCAATAATAAAAGATTATTTATTTATAATTATGTGACGTGTTCTTAAAGGCCTGCTCTGGGAGCTTGGATTTTGCCATCGTTTCGAGAGTGTCTTTCTCTCTCTCTGCTGTTTTCGAAGCTCAAATTGTTATTGAGCCCAAAGTCCTCCGAAAAGGGGAATGGAAGGGTGACAAAAAGCCCGAACCAAGTTTATGGTGGGCCCGGCCATAATGCCAGTGGTACCGGTTGCTATAAAATGCCTCACTCAGCTCCTTTTTGGCTTCTCGCTCAAAGATCTTGGGAAAACGACTTTTTCTTGTCACAACAATCTAAGCTCCTTTTTTACTCGACTGAATTACACTTGGGTTTGACAGCCATTTAAAGACAGCTGACAAACGCGATCGAAATTGGATCTCACTCCAAGATTTGATATTTGGACGATCCCGTTGGCCTGAAATCAATCACAACGATAAGCAACTCAAGATTACGACTCGATCCACCCCCCTTCCCCAGTTCCCTGAAATCATTGCTAATGATAATAGTGAAATGCTACACAAAATTATTGTTTTGACACTCGGTGAGGTGTATAAATAGCCTGAATTCGAGCTCATCTGTATCTGTCTCAGATCTGAAACTGAATGTCGCACAATCTGTCAAGATTCCTCGTTGTCATAAAACTCTTTCGTCAGTTTTTGTCTCCAAATTCATTGCCCTTCTCATCGTTCGTATCACTCACTCACACACACATACACACACATAGTACATTGCTACATGCTCACTGTTGTCTCATCCTAGCTTGCTTCCGAAGTCATCGTCAAAAGATTGAAAGAAAAACTGTGTCCAACTCAAGCTTGTCACCAGATTGGGCACTTATTTTTCTTCAGATATTACAGAAGTCTTTTAGTGTATAGTTAAGAGTGAGTTCACGTAGATTAAGCTAAATGGTCTTCAATTAGGAATATATGTGCAATATACAGTATGTAGAAATTCGATGTCATATGAATGAATGAACCTTTTAGCTCGATGAGCTTAAGAGTCCCAGAACTGGATCGAGCCGGGGTTTATTTCAGCTCTCTGGTTGGGATTTGACTCTTGAAACGACCTTCTGAAGAGGTGTAATAAAGGCACATTCGGATGACAACGACGATTCTGATTGTGTCTTCCCAAGTCTACACCAGCTATGGAAGACTAGTTGTGGCCCACAACCAACGATAGCACAACAAAGACAATGGAAATGCAGAAGAGACAACAGACACAAGGAGAACAACGTGAGAGGAGGAGAGCCACGCACCTAGCTCTTCATTTCCACGAAGACAGACTTAATCGCCTGTCATGAGTTCAAGGGAAGCGAGAAAAAAAGTTGGAAAGAGACTAAGTTTTCATTTCATTTTCCAGTCTCCCACCACCCACCCTCTTTTTGGACTGTCTCTGTAGGCACACAATCGCTTCATCCTTGATTCACTTGGCGACCAACTAAGAGCTAGCAAATACCGTGATTGTTTTCTTGAAATGTCACGAAATTTATTCACGCCAAAAGAGGGCTGCTCGACGCCAAAGGAAAACAGGGATTGTGCTGGTGCTGGTGCACAGAAACGCAGAAACGAATCCCGCCCACAATGAGCACGCGATATCATCACAAATTTTGTTTGTCTTGCTTGATCTTTGGCGGCGGTGACATTCAAAGTGAGACCCGGGGAAGAAAGCCAGCCATTGACTTTCTGCATGCATCATGCACCACCTGGAACATCGTCGCAGAAATGTGCTCAATTGATTTCATTTGGAATGGATCTCACTCGGCAGGGTGCCGATGGTAGACGGAGTCGATTTGAAAGACATGCATGAACGTACTCACGTATGTATGTATGTATCGAACATGCTAGTGTCTTTGAATGAAAGCTAGCAAATTTCATCCGGACTTGACAGCTCAAGGGTTCAAAACGATCATTGAGTGAGTCAAGGCAAATTTCACGCTATATCCATAGACCAAGCCAGTTTGAGTCGAATTAGACTAACGAGAAACGATCAACTGACTTTTTCTTCTTCTTTACCAGCCACTATTTACATGAACTGTGGCTCAGAAAGGCAAGGATCAAGTAAATTCATTCGAGGGGGAGAATGTAGGTAGTACGTGCGCGTGTACTTGTCTTCTTCGAAAAGGGCAAATGGCCCACCAACAGAACAAAAAGTTTGCGACAGTCACACATTTTTTGCCACCTCAAAGCTTTCGTTGAATGCATACATATTAGGTATCAAGGATCATCATCAACAACAATAATAATGACAACATCACGCCTTTCAAAGTTTCGTTTACCTCGCCTAATATGTTCTTACAATGTATGAACACGGCATGTCATGACGAGAAATAACCAATACCTACATTTTATGATCAAATTTTTGTAACGACTTTTTCATTCCTGGCCAATGCCGCCAACTCAGGGCCCTCAGTTCACATTGACGTGATCCTTGATTTGGTTTCTCACCATTAGCGGAAATAGAAATCAGAGCTGAACAATGCCAAAGATCCTACCAATATTTGTGGCGGATTGTGGTGTTCCCGCCGTTGGCAGCAAGTCTCGGGAAAGTATGTACCGATGTAACATTCGAAGAGGGAGGCTGCCAAAGGCAAAATTTGGAATCGAAGAATATTCAAATATTCGTCTAACTAAACTGAGGGTTCAACCTAACCTCTAACTCCAATGATTGGACAAGCCCAGGAAGGCTTTTTTGGCTAGGGACAATGGTTTTTGGTGGTGGAGCTTGCCTCTTGAATGACACCGATGACGTCCGTGATTAGTTTGGCTAAAAGTTTTTCCTTCCTCTGAGAACACCATATATATTTCTTTCTGGCGAGTTCTTGAGAACTTCTCTACTTTTGTGTCTCCTCTTTCGGAAATCAAAACACGTCTCCGCTCTCAAGAAAAGTTGAAGACCAAAACTAATATTGAAAGTTTCCTTTCCTTTGTGTGTATAAATGTGTGTGTGTATGTGTTCGGTCGACTTCGTTGCTCCCAAAGTGGGTTCACACTTCACACTCGGGGAAATTCGGATCTTACAATAAGAACAAGAAGAAGAAGGCGAAGGCGAAGAGGACGGAAACTACTACGCCATGGAAAATCTTTTACTCTCTTTGCCCCCTCCAACCACATTGGAGTCAAGTGCATCGATCCAGAACAACTTTGACAGCAACAACAGCCAAAGAGATAAACTCTAGCTGTTGTCCATTTTCCAAATTTGAAAATTGAACTTTGATTGTCACAATGTTCTAGGGGTATTCCATGTCGATTGTACTAGTGGTAGTGGTTCTAGTGGTAATCCGTATTGTGTCGAATGTACTCTAAGGAACAGTATCCCATGACTGGTTGGTCATACAGTAAGGATTTCCTGGATGGACGTTTCTCTGCCATATGTGTCAACTGTCAAATTTAACGTCAAGACTGAGAGAGGCTCCAAGTTTCGTACTTGACACATTCTAAAATCCTCGTCTGTTCCATTCTTGTGGTTGTCCTCCTCCAACTAAATTCATACGGAGGCATCCTGGCACAGTTTTTTTCTAGTAATAAGGCCCTAATTGATGGATGGTTGTTGGTCGGTACTCCTGAAACACCGAAAGTCCAAGATTCTGGTGACGTCGTAGTCACCAGAATTCCAGTTCGAGCATCCTCCCAGTTGCTTTTGGTTGGCTCATTATTGCCATTGCGAGTGAACATGAGAGCAAGAGGTACGATGTGAGGATCGAGCGAGTTCTCTGCCGAACAACTACGTACAGTTGCAGTTGTTGTTGCATGTACTCCTACTTTTCCTTCAACTATTACGTACAAGTCCCTCAGTGCAGCTTCGAGCCTTCTCGAGGAGAGGAGCCATGGGCTGGGAGGTGACTTCAGCCATTGAAAATTAAATTCGATCCCAGCCCCACGTATCAAATTATGTTCCTGTCCTCTGAGCCGAGCGGACGTCCCATGGTACCCACCCAACCCGAGTCCAATGGCGAAAAACGTCATTCCAATTTCTTGCTGGCGTTAATAGGATACCGCGGATGGTGGATAATCACTGATCTTGATGATCGTATGGCAGAAATGCATAAAGCAAAGGAGGGAGGAATGGATGGATCGATGTTGGTGGTGTCGATCAAGCCAATGAAGTCTCCATTCCTGGATTGGCGCATTTCACATGTCATTGTTTTCAAAGCTAACCTCGATTCATTTACTAAGAGAAGTGCTATATTGATAGTCTGGATACGATTGACAGAACGTGTTGGTAGTGCGGTAGTATCTTAATACGTACAGAAGGTACGATTTCGCTCGGAACTCGAACGTCGAGCCGATGTTGTTGTTGATGACGACGACGACGACGGCGTCAATTGCTTCCTCGATTCTTCATGGAAATAAATAATGCGAGATTTGATGCCGAAAAACACAGCCTCCCACGTCAAAGAAGATCGAATTGCAATTTGGCCCCATTTCACTGCCAGGGATAAATCAAGTCAATGAAGTCGTACGATTAGGAAAATGTTGAATGGTGGCTTTAGTTGCTCAGAAGGAACTTTTCCCCTTGTTGTTCATGATTGCTCTTATCGCAGGGGCATTCACATTAAACGTTTGTTTCTCAATTAAAGATTCACTATGCCATAAAAAAGGCGAAGTGATTTGACAATGCAATGGCATTGATTTCGGTGATTAAAAGACGAAGACAGGTGTATCGGAAATGCTCATTGAAAAATCTCGCGACCAAGAGACCGTGATGACATGCAAATATCATCGAAAGCGAAAAAAATCGACGGATTTTTCAAGCGTCTCACAATTAGGCCTGTTTTTGTGTTGGATAGTTTTAATTGCATGGCGTCAATAAAGTGTTTAGACATGGTCAATGCCTCAATGGTCACATAGGCATGGCCATTTTCACGTCGTGGGTCGTCTTGAACTCAGATTGGAAAGACGGACGGAAGAAATCAATTCGTCGCTTCTCGACCAGAACTCTCGAAAACTTGAGAATCCAAGATCTGGAACGAAACGTCGAAATGTTGGTTGATATCGGCCTTTCTCTCCGTTTCCGACTCTCTTCCCTTTACGTATTTTCGTTTTCCCCTCGTTTGCTCGATGGCTCTCTTCTACAGTACATACAAATGGAGTGTGGATTTTTTTGGGTCTTTGTCCACATTAGAGACTCAGTGAGCTGTGAGATTATTGGCACTTTAATGGCAAACGCCTAGAGTTTTCTTCACACGTAGCTCAAATAAATCTTTCGTTGTTTTGTGTCCTGCTCATTTCTAATTGACACTTGGAGCGAGGGAGACTTGAGACTTTAGAAAAGGTCCGACCAGACAATCTCAACCCCAAACTTACTCGCAATGTCTGACATCGACGGTAGAAATGTCTTGTTTTCTCATCTGAGACAAAAGATCCAAAGTCATGTTAGTCTTAGGCTCGTAGCAGCAACGAATCATTCGACGTCAAGCGTCATTGGGGAAAAACGGAGAGCGAGATTGAATCAGAAAAAAAACGTCGCATAAACACCAAAAGGGAATGCAAAGAAAACCAAGAAAGAGTGAGGGAAATTGGACCAAGGAAGCGCTAAGTACGTGTGTGCTCGGGATTGCTCATTAGGAGCCACACCCTTGGACCTTGTGCTGCACACAGACCACCATACGGGTAAAGTTCGTCTAAAGCAATGAAGCCATCAGGACTAGGGTGCCAAAAGCGCCTGGACCCCCTTGGTTCCCCTACCGAGAGGATGAGAGAAGAAATCTCAATGAGATAATGACCGGAGAAGTAGCAAATATCCGATACACTTCATCGGACGTGGGGGATGGTCCTTTTTTGGAATTAGCATGAAAATGGAGCGTGGGTCGAGATCGTTCTCATCAGCATCACTTCTGCTTCTTCTGCTACCACTGCCATCGCCATTGCCATCCACATCATCATTCTCATCATCTTAGATCAACTCGGAGTGTATCAAGAGTGCGGTAATGCCGTCTCCTGGGGATCCCCCGCGGTCTCATCGGTCATCCCAGTGTTTGAGCTCACAGTATCATCAACATCATCATACTCATCGGGGCCAAGTCCAAACAAGGAGTTTCAACTTTTGATATTGACGTCTACCTACTCCTACTACTTTGTGCTCGTTCGTTTTGAGCCTCCTCCACCCTAAATCAGGGTTGCATTTCAAACTCGGGCAAACGCTTTGCAGATCTGGGATGAACATGTGTGGAGGAGAGGGCCTCCTGCCGTAGATGCTCATTGGTCGGGGGGAGGGGGAAAGCATTGGAGGCAATGCAAAACTCGGGGAGTTGCCATGAGCATTGGTGATGATGGGCGACCCTGTTGACTTGCCATCTCAAGCATTGCAGGGATGGATGAACGGACGAACGGATGGATGGATGGATGACTGAAACGAACCGAGAACGAGAGAGAAGTGTTCGGAAAACCAAGAAGCCAAAAATCCACCACAACTTGGCCATATCACTCACCTCTCTTCGCTTTTTAGAGATTCCCGCTGGGTTTGAAATCCATGTCAGTTGGTTCGAGGAAAAGACTTTTCCGAGGCCTTGGCCCGGTTGGACGATGAGGAGTCGCTCGACAACAGCGGGAGGCATGTCGACCGAAGCGATGTCATGAATACTAGTATACGGTCACAGAAGGAGACTGTGAAGATGACGACCACTACAAGAACTGCGGCTACTGTCGAGAGGACTGCTTCAACAACCACCACCACCCATCCTTGAATTGGTGCATGGGGCACGGAGAGTAATGGGTGTGTGTGTGTCTCTCTCCCTCGTTGTGTCTCCCTACTCATCCATACAAGGGTAAGGGTACTTGGCTACTCTATGAGGTGTGTTGAGGGAGCCACAGAGACTCCGACACAGAACCAGTAGTAGATAATGACATCGGGGAAGCTGTCTCTGGCCATGACTGGATGGAGTGAGCCCAGAGAAGAAAAAAATGCACATCTCTTTAATCCCATGCTGATAGGTTCATAATCACAAAAATGCTATACCCTGGCGAGTCCACACAGCCATGACAGCGAGGTCCCAGTCATCGCCCGTCCCCAAATGCCATTTCACAAAAATCATATTCCGGACAACTTGAAGGGGTGCTTGCTCGAACGGCTGAACGATGTGATGTGGCCGGATTATTTCGAAGCCAAGGAGAAATTTCTCCCCTCCTCTTCACTCGCTCGTGCAGTTGATGCAACAAGCATTCGGAAAGGCGATGATCGTCCACTTCTTGAAGTTCATAATTTGTCAGTCAGGTGCAGTATTTCTGTCATCAACCCACAGTTTAGTCAAATGTGACGAATGCTCATCAACCCATCCCCTCTACTCAAGTGTACGAGTTCCGAAGAAGAAGACTACCGAATGTGCGTATATCGTATGCATCGGGAAACTTGCACCGAACAAGAGGTGGAAAAACTTGGGGAAGAGGGGAAGAAGACGAAGAGGAAGAAGAAGAAGGACTATGATGACGATGAAGGCGACAATGAGAGAGAGGATAAGGCATTGAAGGGAAAACCTCAGACCTACTTTCCTTCATACTGCATCTCACCATCGTCGCCTTCGTCTTTCTCCTTCTCTTTCTTCTCCTTCTTCAACATCATCTTCTTCTCCTTCCGTCTTCACAAGACAAATCATCAGGCCATAATACTAGGGTGAGATCCCAGGAACCTTGTTTGGATTCCAAACAAATTGTGCCGAAGAAATTGTGAGGTACGATGAAACATTGGTGGGAGCTCCCGCCACCGCTCTGCCCTAATCAAAACTTCTCATATTTTACGCTTAATGGGTAGAAAATGACTTCATTATGGCCTGAAACTCGCTTCATTCCCGATATGACAGTTCCAAAAGAAGGCCAAGCAAACAGCATCTGTTTATTGACAGGGTGACCATGGACTTGGGCAGACTTGCGCACATTGCACTAATGCTTTAGCACTGATGAGGAGTGTGAAAAGGCCAGATCAGGCGCGATTCTTTCCAGATTTCTTCAAAATTCTGCCCAAGACTGTCCCAATTTCAAAGTCTCTGGGGATGAAAGACAGGTGACAGAGTGTGATGCATAGCCATGCAAGGGCTTTCCACACTTTGGACCGACGATGAATACATATTGTACACATTGAAGAGCTCGGGGAACTTCCAGCATCTGTGCCTTTCTTGGACGCATGTCACCTTTGAAAATTACGACACACTCGCCCTTTTCGGCTTCAGCCGTGGATGGTGCCATGTTATGAAAACATGCAGGAGGAACTCATTTAAATTTTGGAAATACCACACGGCTGGATGGTTTTCACATTGCCCTCTAGCTTCTTGCGTACAAGCACGAAAGAGGCGAAGAGAGATACATGTTACTTTTGGTTAGAGAGATAGACGGATAGAGGGCAAATGAGGAGGGAGAGAGGACCCTTTTCCCCCATATTTGAAGCAGCAATAATTGCTCCTTGTGTCCACTGACCAGTCTTTGAGATGTTCATTAGCTGCATTAGTTCCCCTCCCTCGAGCTTGAACTCTCACACACTCCCATACGGACATCCATCCACCGAGGACTACTACTTCTTTTCCTACAACTCCTACACCCGTTCAAGTCAGGAGGACTACAAAGAACAACATCAATGTCGGCTCCGCACGAAAATTTGCCATGTGTCTCAAATGGTGAACACTACAAATCAGCCAACAGATTCATTAGCGACACCCACAAGACGTTTTCTTTGAGTGATGCAACAAGAGATGGTCCACAACGACCCACATTCTCGTCAATGGTCGGTATGATGAGCTCATATTTCAAAAGAACTCGATTCGGAATCTGAGTTGTATGTGCCATGGTTCGGCAAAGGGGCTCCAGAGAGCTTTGATTTGATATTGATCCTTGGCATATAATTTGGGATCATCTTCCTGAAGTAGAATTTTGAGCAACGAAGGGGGTGGTTTCCACCCTAGTCTATCCCAGTGGGGGACGTTTCCGCACTTTGACATCACTTCCTCAAGACCTGACCACAACATTTAGCAGCTGTGGTCAGGAGATCCAGCTGTCCCATGTCCAAGCAAGCAATACGAGTAACAACTAGGGATACCCATGACTCGACTTGACCATGTCGGCTTATCTCTATTGGCGTTACAGCATTAACAGTTTTGATTGTCACGAAGTCAAAGGTTTCCCGAGAGGGAAAGCAAAACGGCAGGAATCAGGACGAAACATAGAAGCAATATGTTATTGAATTAAAGACCGGCAATAAGGATCAAAGTTCTAGGAAAAATACTAACTCCAGTCCATATTTTACTTTTGTCTCCCTTCATTTCCTTTTACTATGCTGATTTGTCTTCTATTGGTGGCACGTGTCCACAAGCCAACTTTAAAGGTCAGGTCTGCCAAATTGACTCCGCCGGAGAGGAGAGGCGTAAGGCTTTCCATTCCATGGATTATGAATGACGTTTCAGGCGGACAGGAGAGGCTTGTCTCTTCTGCGAAAGATTCGAATTTGCAAATGACAGGAAGCAACTGAAAATGTCGCTGAATGACATTCTGGAGACAAGAATATTTCTTGGTGGCGGCCCTGAGAACAAAATTTGGACCATGTCAAGAGGTCAAAAGACATTTCAAAGCCGCATGAAAATGTCTTGCTGTGCGCGAGTGTGTGCTGCACTCCTACTTAGTGAGTTATGTCCACAAAATGAACATTTCATTGTTAGCGGTGACAGCTCCCCTAGTCCAGATGGAGAACTTAGCGCCACTCAAACGCCGATTGTGGCAAGACAGAAATGAACAACGTCGTCCATCCATCCATACGTCCTTTCTTTCTTACGTCTGTAATTGCATTACTTTGTCCCACTACGTGTAGCTCGCAGAAAGTCCGAAAAATGATCGTGTCTAGTCATTTGGTGCAAGTAAGAACCTCCTCCTCCTCCTTAATTTGGACTCAGAAGTCAAGATTGAATTCGAAACCGGCAAAAAACTTATTTAGATAGCTGTTCGTTGCCCTCAATCCATCGCGATATGATAGCCTGTATTTCGGTGGAGTTTGTTGTGTCTTTTGCTTTGAGAGAGATTGATTTTCCAATGCTTCCAAAAGCGAACGCAGCTATGGCAGAAAAAAAGCTTCTGGACAGGCTACCTCCCGATTTTCGTGTTTCTCCACGGTGTGTACATATGTACGTGTATGTGTGTGTCTAACTTCCAAACCCAAAGTAGTAAGCTGGCTTGTCGCCATCCTCGAGTGATTCGAATCTACCACATCTCATGCCTCCTCCCCGACGTTGTTGTCGACGACGACGACGTCGACTTTATCATCGTCATCGAATGCCGAGGCAACAACGATGACTCCGAATGCTTCTTTTTACGTCTCTCCTTGGCCTGTCTACGAACTTAGTTCGAACTACAAATGGTGGAAGGCCATGGGCCATAGAACTATCAACATAAGAAATTATCTCCCTTAAATTGGCCATCATAATGTTTCGGGAGGTTGTATTGGGAATGGCCATTATCCATCCAAGTCATGGCTATGATACTTCTTCCAAACAGGGTGACTACTTTAGGGTCACTGAAGGGAGGGGTGCTATTTTGCATGCAAGTTGAACAAAGCCCAACGACCTATGGATAGGGCGTTCGATTCGTAGATCAATTATACGCATATTTTACACCTTACAACACCAATGATTCGAGCAATGATTTTATATGATAATGTTCTAGGAAAGCCATTACAGGTCACCCTGGTAGACACATGGAACGGATAGTTGTGGCCATCATGGACAACTCTAAATGCGAGATAGGCGAGCATATTGAAATGCATAAATTGAGGTACAGCTCTCCCTCCTCAATAGCAATACTCCTCCCTCTCCCCAAGTCCTTACCAACGAACGATTGTCGGACCACATCCACATAGTCAGCCGCTACCAGAGACTATCATCCCAAGAAAATCCTAGATTAGTTCGGTCACGGTCAAATGGTCATAAATTAGCCTGGGTGGCAATACAATGAACCGCAATGTCCAGGCTAGCCGCTTCGACTTCATCAAAAAAATCTTAACACAGGTATTCTGCCTTTGTACAAAGTTGTAAAACTATAATGATGTTGTTGTTGCCGGAGCGGTGGGGGTTGACGAGGATGGCCACTAACTATGAAAGGGTGGAAAACAACGAATTGGCTCACGCAATCAAGGTCGGTCCAAAGCTCTGCTTCGAATGAGAATCATAAATTGTCGACAAATTTAACGCCAACCGACTGGGGTCTCATGCTTGTCCTTGAAACGCCGGAGAGCTTCAAAATAGGATCCTGGTCTGCGTCAATGTGTGTGTACAATATTTAATTCCCTCCTAGGGCTGTGTGTATCCACTTGAAATCAATGGCATGAAGACGGAGACTTAAACTTGATGGAATTTATTTTGCCGATTATTGAGCTTCCCATTTGGGGTGGATAAGAGAAGGAAGAGCCTAAGAGAAGTGGGTGAAGACGAAGCTAATTGTATCTGGTTGGGGTTAGGGTGAGGGGTTAAACAGGCACGAGTGTGCAATCCCAAGGGAAATCTAAAGTGTTATGGTCCCAAAGTGACCCTGAACGATGATAAACACCTCGACAACAAAGACATTCAATGTCTCGCTTGGGTTCGAGGAAAAAACAGCACATTTAACGTGGCAATGGTGGCCGCCAAAGTAGGCAAACTAGGGTTCCTGAGCTCGCTTCGTTCTTGGCGATTGTCAATGAGCCATATGCTCATCACTTCCAGGCCTGAAAACAATGCTATGCCTGCTCTCTCAATGTGAATGTTCATTCGTAATGGCCAAGCCACAACATTTGGGATACTAATTGGCTGGTTGTCACTCTGGGAGAAAAAAAAACTGCACATCCAATGAAACGGGAACTCTGGGAGCAATGCCAAAATGATGATGGAAAATGGCCTCATTATTCCAAAACTAGAGAAGGGTTGAGGAATAAACGGAACAATCATTCGTTCCTTCCTTCCATGGCAGACTTAGTCCGCAGGGTGACTTTTCTGTCTTCAAGTTTGGAGCTGAGCTTTGCACGGAGTGGCACACAGAACCCGACCAAACGAACCTCGTTACGACCTCTTGTAATACCAGAGCTCAATTCTTTCCGTTAACTCTACAAATACCACTATACTTCTACGAACAGCGAACGTATGCGAGTGCGGGTATGTGGTATTGTAGGTTGTGGAGGTGCTCTACATTGGTGCTAGTTAGGGGAGGAAAAACCTTTTAAAGAAATTGAAAGGACCTGCCTGACGACGCTATTGGAAAGCAAATTTGGTATTCCATGACACCAGGACTAGGAGACAAGGCGAGAATACATTACCCCATCGCCCAGGCTGGTCGATAAAATCTCATGTCTTGAATGTTGAGCACCTTCTCGGTCCGGTCGAGCCTCGTTGTCGGGGTCGCCCTCAACTAGTCTACCTTCCCCTTTATTTCTGTCAAGAATTGCCATTCGCCTTCTTGGCACATAGGTGCAAAATTTATTTTCATTGCCCTTTATTGCGGTTCAGACGAAAGCGATGAACACGAAGTCGCAGCAGCAGCAGCCAGAGTAGCCCAGCCATCACTACCCATTGGACCAATATCAGAAAAACACATTGACTAAATTAGAGTCAAGCCTTTCTTATGGAGTCTCCCTTTTCGGACTTTACATCCTCCAGAATTATTCCATCATGGTGGAGGCATGCCTTTTCTTTTTGCACCTCATCAAAATCATCGTAACAACATTCGGCCTAGCCACTCGTGGACTCTTGAAATTCAGTCGGTGGATTGGTGGTATTTCGAAGTTTGAGATTTGCTCGTTTCAGGGAGGATAGTTTTCAATGAATTTGCCGTTTTCGACCATTGGCTAGATCGATAGCCATGGTTGATTTGGGGTGGCTCTTAAGAGCCTAGCGAAGGCTCTAGAGTGAAAGAGAGAATCCGAGATGCCGATATACAAGTTTTTCTCCCCGGTCTGAGCTCGATTTCATGCGTCATGAACTCAATTTTAGAGTGTGATTTGTTATAATCAGTGACTTCCACACACTACTGACTCGTGGCATCAGACTGGCACACACATCAGCCGGACTCGAAGTTCTGGGCTTTCAGATTGACTGCCACAGGCACTCGGGGGCAGGCAATGATAAGTGTGGCAGTCGTGGTCATTGATGGTCAGATGCGGAGAGAGCGCCGCCTTTTGTGCAATTTGGGACCCAAACGAGAACATATGAATAAATGATGACTGGACAGAAAATGCTTCGGGAATTGGGAGTCGTAGAAACAAATGATAGCAATGAATATATTTTGACCAAAAGGATTCAGACGTTTTCGTCTTTCCAAGTGGCATGAAGCAGACACACGCACACGAAAATGAATCCGAAACTAGTAACATCAGTCCAGTCAGCTAGGACTTCATAGAGCACTTTGGTTGTGGTCCATGGCCATGGCAGAGTCCATGAATAACAATGACTCCTATCACCCACTTCCCGACTCAATTTTGGGGGGCGTTGTTCATCTTTTTTGGTATTTCAAGATGGTTCAAAGACACCCGTACGTGTTGTAGACTTGGCTTAAAGTTATTGAGAGCTTTTGATGGCCATGTACTCACCATGAGCGGTCCATCCATGGCCACAACGGTCGCAACACCGAGGTCCCTTCTCCTTGGGTTGAAAGCGATCACATGGGCACGGAATCACCGAGCATCGAAACAACTGAAATGAGAAACAAATCAAATTAGGCACCGCCATTATCGCCCGAGTCCTGGAAAGTGTGAACATTCGATGGCTACTGTTTGATTATTCCGATTCATCGGATATTTCCTTTACTAATAGAGAAAGCGCCACGGAATTGTTGGTAATGTGTCTTTCATTTTTTGGGGACGTCATGATGATGGTCCCCCAATGGTGTTGTTTGTTGGCTGACTTGCTTGCATGCATGCTTGTTTAGTTGTGGTACTGGATGAAGTAAGCCAGTCCCAGAGCAGAGCAGAGCAGAGCAGAGCTGGGTTGTTGTTGTTGTTCGTTCGTTCTCGTTCGACTCTTCTTCGCCTGCTCCCTGTCTCTCTCATCCATCACACACTATATCCAATCGTTGAGAGTGGTTGACTTATGACTGCTTAGACTACAAATGACATAACCCATTGGTTCTTACCACTGTCATTAATCACTCATCAGCGTGCATCGAGGCCGCCTTTTTTGTCGAGGGAGGCCATATTGGAATATTGTGGTGGCTAAATGAAGCGTGTCCTTCCAGAGGCGCAGACTTTCGTAAAGTCACTTTGTCGAACGGTCGGACTAGGGTGTTCGACCCCTCTTGCTCGGCTGACGAGTTCACCCTGGTCACACAGCACCAATACGTAGACTGGCAAAGGCTTTTAATGAAATGAGCATCCAGCTTCCAATGGAATCGCTCTTGACCAAGGTTTACAATCGCAAACAGAATTTTCATGGGCAGTCGTCGTCCCTTCAGACTTCCAACTTCCCTGGACTAGATAAATGATTTTTCACCCAAAGAAATCCATTCTCTTTCCTTTTCTTTTCTCTCTTTTCTCTGTCTCGTCGTTCTTTCCCTCAAAACGACCTAGTTCCGGCTCTCCTTTTCCACCTCAGTCTCTCCTCCAAGAAGTCCTTCCAATAGATTGAAGAAGTGAGCGGTATTTGGAAGATGCCTTTTTCTCTCTTGTTAAAGCCTACAAGGCATATGATTTGAAACGTTAGTATTTGTGCCTGATTTCACGGGATAAATTTGATTTTATGAAGGGGAGATACCGTTTGACCAGATTTCATTTTTTTGACCTTGATTGAAATTTTCTACATGTGAAGGATAATTTTCTCATGCTTAATCTAAAGTTGCAGAAATGCTTGCAAGGAGATCTGAGAAAAGTCGTCTAAAGGAACGAACACGCTCAACTTAGATTGATCTTACATTTTTGCGGCTCTTGTGCTTTCTCGATTCGGCAGAACACGTACAGTGCAATGCACAATCGGGTACTCAGCAGTACAGTCTACTCTTAATGTGTGTACTAGTTTGTCCATCCATGATGAGTCTATGGCGATGGATGGAGAATGACGAATGTCTCCTTGGGCTCTGCTATCGAGTCGTGACTGGCACCAAAAGACCCCCGTATCATGGATGAGTGACTTTTTTAGCAGATTCCTCTTTTTAAGTGCAAGGAAATAATATCCGATTATGCTAATGGTTGGTTCGCCACGAGCTGCCTCCGATCGAGTCATCAGAATGCGATCAGCCACTCCAATTCTACGCAAACCACTTTTCTGTGTATGGTGTGCATATTCTAATGGACAAGCAACCAAACTAGCTCTTCAGTCAGTCAGTCATCCATTCATTCATCCATCCATCCATCTATCCCTATATCTATTGGTTGGCCCATCGGCCGAGAATTACGACGTCAACTAGTACTATACAGGGTGTTGCTCGAAACGACTGTCCTGATAAGTTCGTTGAGATACGTCAACAGACCCTCGATGGAGAACCCTGTTTCCAAAGCAAACAAAAATGACGGTACATTTTTTCGGCAAACCCTAGAAAATCATCCTCCTGGTAGAGCGAACGGACCTCAGCCAAGCAATGAGACAATTTCGTGCAAAATTAATCGTATGGAAAATCGATTGGACTTCCTCGAACCGAAACAAGCTAACAATTAAGACAGATGGATAACTCAAATATGGTAGCAATGTCCTGAAATGCAAGTCTACTTTTTTCAATACCGCGTATATGCAGAGTGGTCGGAACATACATGATTACATTGAGAATCAAGGACAATCCAAGTGCATGGTAATTTTATTTCCTTTCTTTTTTTTAGTCAGTGTGTGTGTTATCAAAGGTTAAATGCTGAAATTCTGTCAAGGTAGTCAAATTCATTTCCGAGAATGAACCTAAATATTTTGTGTGATAGACGTCTCCTAAATGAGAAAATCTGGCCAATTTGACATTTCTCATGGAGAAGTCGAAGACAGATTAAAAAAGAGACTGACTGGTTGGTTGGTAGGTTTCTTTATTATTGCACTCGGTTCGAAAAGGATGGATATTATCGGACAGAATGAATCATTGAATCGGATTCCCGATTCTTTTGGCAGGGGAAGAAACCGCGGGGTGTTTCACGGAAAATGACATCACATCGATTCTATTTGATAATGGGCTTCCTTCATTAGGTCTAATTGCGATATCGCATGATTTTGAGACCAAAAACCAAAATCCTCATCCCATCTGCCGCCAGCGTATTTCCACACTAAACCTTGATCAATGTAGCCCTAACCTTTGAAGTCGCCGGGGTTTGTCCTCGAATCATCCCACGCAACCGGGCTACGTTCGTAGTTGATTCTCAAGCATTTGGTCAACTCTTTGACTACATTGGGCAGGAAATGGCGACTTGGGAGTGGAAATACCATTGGAGAGAGTGCAAGGAGGAGGAAAACAGTCTGAGACTAGTAGTGGCTTTTACCACTGACATGTCTTCTTCCAATTTTTGCGCCGTCATATTTGATATGGTCGGCGGTGGTTGTGGAAGTAATGGTAGCGGCAGTGGGGGGGGGGTCCTTTACAGCTACTGCTGCCTGGCCTGAGCTTGGGAGTGCTCGACAGTGTTCATTGACGATGGTTGTTGGCTCATTGTCTTCTAGTCTCTCTGTCACAAGCTATTGTAGTTGCAAATGAACACATCATGCTCACATCAAGCCACAGAGAAATCCATCCATACATAGTCGCACCATTTGATTAACGTGAGGACTGTTCATTAATCGATCTACGGGTCACGTATGCTATTGGAGTCATATTTTCCCAGAGTGTAACCAATTCCTCTCGCCAATCGTTGTTTGCATTTACCACAATGAGCAGAACAATCAGATTCCAAATGACGAAAGAGAGCTTATGCTGACGATTGATTGATAAACGATCCGGTTTTGAATGAACGACGTACAAAGAGTCAGATTCAAAAAGGTCCCACTTAGAACACATGAATAAGTTCGGAGCGTGGCCTGATTGGATTGACGGCGAGATGGGTGGAACAAAAACGATGGTTTCACAGAAACCATTGCAACTATAACATCAACAACAACAGCTATAAGAGCAGTAGCATTAATAACGACCACCATACGTATAACCCAGCAGCCCAAGCGAGTCCAGTCCATACGTTCATAAATTGAAAATCCATCGAATCTGGATGGAAAGTCGTATTCTTGCCGTTTGGATCTTGTGGTGGGTGATATGGTCTCGCTCACGGCACCCACAAGCTAGTCAGTGGCACATATGTGTACAAAGTCGCTCATATCGTGATCGCATCGCCCCATGTCCATGTTTTGGAAAGGTTCTTCCAGATATCATTCATCATCAACCACAATCACAAGCGATGACTACCGAGCTTAATTCAGAGCGGATCCAAGTCAGCCAATAGATTTTCTCTTTCATCAACCATTGAAGACTTGACACAGAACCAACATCATCCAACAAGCACAGTTGAAGGATGATGATGATGATCATCATCACCACTCGAGCATGGGTCTCGGTTTTTTTTTAAATTCGGTTATTGAAAGCAAACCAAAAGAAGCCCGTCATCTAAATGAAGACCAGTCATTAATGTACTGTACATGTCGAAAATCAGCGAGTGTCTTTTCTTCCTGATCCAATTGAATGAGATCATTAGCGTCCTTGGTCAGGAAGAGCCAAAGATGATCTGACGGTATTCATTTCACTTGCAAAGTGATATAGTCCCTCTCCCAAGGGGGATTATCTTGTGATCCCAAAATGTGGAATGGCGGGAGGGGGAACTTTTCCACGAATGCCAGCCAGCCTTTTTCAAATGCTAATATTGTCTACGATCCACTGAAATTCAAAGACGATAGGGACAGGCTCGGTGTTGAGAGGGGTAGTTGGACACGTTACTACACCACACCACCATGACGAGGACCAATTCGCGCGAAAGATCCTCTGTGGACGAAGCGGACAAGTAGGTTGGCAGACAGGCAGGGCACCGATCAACATTGCGAGTACGTAAGTCGAGGGGACCGAGGATCGAGCCTTTTCAGGGGAAAGAGAGCTAAGGAATCAATTTTTCAGAAGTCGCATTTGTGGTCCAAAACCGTCTTCAAAAAGCAAGAGAGAGAGAAAGAAAGAGGGTATCTATCTATTCTCAGTCACTCAAGGAAAAAAAGGAAGCGAGAGAGAGTAGCAGTATAATATCCAAACTATTGAGATGTCTAAATATGAATGATGGGCTTCGAATTCCATGGGGAAAATGCCCAAAGGTCTCTGCGATCTGCCACTGGGAAAGACAACATCCCCATGATACCTTGGATCGAGATAGCAATCGAGTGGCTGTCACAGAGGCCGGAAAGTTTCCTGTTTTGGCCTTCTTTCGAGATCTTTGTTGTGGAGTTAGTTCCTAGCCACTTTTGAGGGAAGGGAACGGTTGGGTTGAGTTGTGTCGAGGACTCGAAACGATCGAGGCTTTTTTTGCCAAAATAATGGTTGCGAAGACGAGTGTTGGTGCTTCTTTATTGTTGTTTTCGGTGGTTCTTTTGTGCACGAGGCAAAGAAGTGAGAGATGGAGCAAGGCGCCTTCAATATGTCCAAATATGACAGATGTGGATTTGAATATTTTACAAAGCCATGCCCAAATAAGCGAACACTTGTCATGAATTGAAATGCCTGTTCTCTTTTCACGATTGAGTTCGGTTGTCAAAAATGACCAGATCCATTGATAGGTTGTTCGCTTATGGAACGACGAGCAGAGATCCAACTCCACCCACTACCTCTTTTACACAGAGTACTGTCTATAACAAAAAAAGCCTTCTCTTTTTTTGTTCATTATGTTCAAACGAAGAGATGGTTGGTTGGTCTGCAAAAGATGTGGCACATAAAAATCTATCAAAAAGTCATCGAGACACGAGAAGGTGCTCTTGAATGTATTCGATGCCCGAAACGAGAACGAACTGTGTTCCACGTGCGAGGACAAAAGTAACAGAACGAGAAGATGGAACATGATCCATTTCCAAGGGGCAGGGCAGATCCTCAAGTTAGTTGGGGAACCGAGTCCCATGAGGACCAAACACCGGGAAAAGGGGCCACAAAGGCATTTACAACTGTTGGGATCGGACCTGGACCCCATTGTCCGTCTCCGTCTTCTTGCTCTTCTTCCTGCTGATCCTCCTCAAGTCCCTCGCACACAATCTAGGTAGGTGGGCCTCTAGAGACCCTCAAGAACTAACTCAGTCAAGGCGAGCACATGTCATTACAGACATGACGTCCATCAGGGCATTTACTCATACGCACAGGAGACGTGACCAGATGATATGCGCCTCATTTCCACGAGCATAGTGGACCAGATTTGAGATGAGCAAGACGGGTGGAATTATGAACATGTTTTCTTATCATAAGAGTGAGGGTCTTCCTGGGAGGAAAGGAGTCCGATTTGAGAAGACCGTTCCATTCTTCAATGCAATCCCACTATTCTCTGTCAATGTGCGTCCCGTCAGTTCCTCCGATTGCTTGCTTAACTAGCCAAAGGAATTAAGCGACCGAGACTGGTCATCAACCGCCACCTTTGGGACCTAGGGGCATCTCCCACTTGAACCTTACTTTTCAGAGTGACAGGCTAAGACCAATTTTATTCATTAGTCTTTACTTACATTTATCCTTACTCTTTGATGAAGGAAGCTAACTTCGCAATAACGATAGCATAAAGAAGCAATTCTAAATAACTTTGATCGTGTGTGGTGGTGTTGATGGAATGTAATCCCGTTTGCTCATGAACAGTCACCCTGAAGCTCTGGGATATGCAAATCCCAAGGGTCTTTGTTCGACAAAGACGAAACGAGAAGAAGTGGACGCGAGAAAGAGAAACAGTAAGGAGATGAAGAGGAACAAGACCTGTGAGAGCGGTCATTCCTTTTCTCCTTTTCTTTTCTCCTCGCTACGTTGGTCATCCCAACCTTCACAATGACTATTGATTAGTGTTTCACATCTCCAACTCCCATATGTGTATGAGAGTGAGTGCGTGAGTGAGTGTGCTTGTGTGCAATATGGAACATGGGTCCCACAAAAGGAGAAATGCTCGGATGCGAGAGTCAAAAGAAAAAAGGGAATTGACATTGGGATGACGGAGGCGATGGCAGATAATGTGAATACGCTCACTCACGCACTCAGGCACTGACCATGGGGTTCGTCACTTGTGCACTACATACGGCTAGTGCATTGCAGTTAGAACATAAGCTTGTATAGAGCACGAGGTCCGTTCATTCGCATGGCACATCAGTCTTGAAGAAATCATCATCCCATTCATCAAATGACCGTGCGCCACAAGTTTGTGCCATGCTTCTGGATCAGATCCGTAGTCAAAAGAAATGAATGTTTTGTATCAGATCCGGGGACGATTCAATCTTCAGATTGCGTGGGGGTATGTAAACGGTGGATAGAACAATCTTGCTTATCTTGATTTTGGTCAAAATACAAAAGTTGTCTTTTTTTTCTTTCCCACTGCCATTTCCTCTGCTACTTTTAACAAAAATATGTCCTTATCAACGGCAAAGATCCCCAAACATCGACCTGAAAAATCGCCAGGAAGAGCTCGCTCTTATTCTTCTTACTACATACACTACCTTTCTTGGCTAAGGTTGGGGGAACAAGTTTTGTCCAGAAGAGTTTTTGGACTTCGATCACAAAGTTTTTGAGGGGAGCAGAAATCCCGAGAAGCACAGTAACTTACTTGCTCCTAGATTTTTTCCAGCCACGAATCAGTGGAGGCTTCGGAAGGAATTGGTATTTTTAGCTACAATGCAGTATTTCTGCTAGTAACATCCACGTGCTGACGGGTTAATATGACTTTAAAGATCAAATTGGTCTTGGGATAGTAAGTTTGTTTCAAGTCGTCACCGACGACGTTGTTTTCCAAATAGTGAACCATCCATCTATCCATCCATCCACCCATTCTCCATCCATCCACCGTATCCGTTTTTCTCCCAACCTGGTCGAGTAAGTTGTTCCAAGATATCTGTGGTGATACGAGCAAAAACGAGGCGAACCAGTCTTCAGTGGAAGGACCATCCTTCAACGCCTGGCAGAAGGGAACCAAGAAAAGATTCTCGAGCTCTCGAATTGAGCCATCCCTAAACAATGGATTCATTGTCAAAAAAGAAGAGGAGGAAGAAGAAGAAGGAAGAAAACGGCGATGGGAAGATTTTCTTTTGCCTGTGTTCGCCGTTGGAACGAGTAAAAAGCCTGTTCCATCTTGGCCAACTTGGGTCCACCCACACGCACCAGACAGATATTGACAAAGCAGAGAAAGAGAAGGAGAAGGAAACCCACCCAGAGAACAGAGTGGACTCTAATGTGGAAATGTGCCGAAACTTCTTTTTTCTTGGCCAATTTTGGGACCCACACATCCTTCCAGGGTTGCCATTTGGTCTTTGGTTTGCAACAATCCAAGAGGTCATCTGAGCTGTTTGAAGACGCCTCATTAGAGGATATCTAATCCAATATGTACATTTTGAACATAAATTTCCAATAAATCAAGGTCCGAACCCTGCACGAGATGCTGGAAGTCCCAAAATTGCCGCAGTCTCTTGAAGGACTCTTTCCTCTCTCTTTCTCTCTATCTGAGGACCATTCGTTACGCCCCGAAACTGTTAATACTTTCTGTACACACGCCATGCATTCACGACCAGAACCAGGGTGAACGCAGCTAGAAAGCAAGCCAAGTCCCACTGTGGACCGCTTCATAAACCATGATGGTCGTTGAAGCACTTGCTCTTATTTGGTTTGGTTTAGGCTCGTCTCTCAGGGACCTGCAGATATATACCATGGATTGGTTCCCGGAAACAATGCGGTCAAATTTGTTCCCAAAGGTCGAATTACCCGAACTCCTTGGCCAAAATACTGCGTGCAACCTGTGTCCAACTATGATGGCAATCAGGATGGTCTGATGGGAAAACAAAGGGAGAAATGTCAAATTAAGCCCTCTGAACACCGAGTGCCATTTCTGACCCCAAATGTCTGAGCTGTCTCTTGTCCATTTGGGCATTTCGCTCTAAATGACCGTGGAAGACTCAACCATTTGGAGCCAACTCCAAATGGTTTACTCTTCAGTTTTCCTCATGCTCAGTTAGCTTTTAAAACGCCAATTCTCCAGTTTTAAGAAATATGGTCTTCAGTCAGAAGAACAAAAAACTACCGAGAAACTCGATGATCAGGGTCCAGGTTTTTGGTTATCTGTCCTCCGATGAGAACAATCAACATTGGGGGTTATGGCATTGACGGGTTGTGTGTTTGGCGTAAGGAGGGCAATCGGAGAGGACGGGTGTCATGGAAAAGAAGGCTGTCATGTTGGAACAAGGGGATTAAATGTCGCAAATGTGTATGGATATATCGGCATCCAGATCCAATTCCTGTCATCTTCGAATGTGACGAGCTGGAACCGACAAATATTGCATGGAACCTGAATAAGAAAAGGCTGGCTGGCCTTAAGAACTGTCTTTAGGATGGTTTCGTTTCTGAAAACGCACGTTCTGCTCCATGGAGCCCGTGTGAAAGCTCCCAAACGTTGACCACCCACACTATTTATGTTTGACATTTTTGACCATTAGCGAGTGACCCTTCCTTTGGTGCAACGGCACGAAGGAATAACGGACGAGAGGCGAATGTTCCAAATGATGGTCCATGTATTCTGGGGATGTGTTCCTTTATATCTCACCCGTTGAGGCTCGTTTGTCTCCTGAAGTGGTCTTATTAGGAGACATAAATTAAGAAAGACAGGACCTCTGATCGACCCGAGAACCAAAGTGGCAACCAGTCCGGGCACCACCATAACGACGAGGTGGGGAGACCTGAATCCGTCAGGGGTGAGTAAGAAGGAGAGAGAGAGAGAGACAGACAGAGAGAACATTGCGCCATAAATGGGTTCACTGGTTTCATCTCAATCATGGACCAGGCTATTTCATCCGCCTTGTCTGCTGTCTAGATACATAAACAGTTCCGTGTTTTTTAACACGTATACTCCTACGTATGGAAAAAGGGTCGAGACCAAATGAAACAACCCAAGGGGTCAAATTAGATTCATTTGTGGTGGAAACTATCGTGCTTTAGAGACGTGGGCACACCTTCAGATTTAATTAAATATGCGTGTTGGAACCAGGGAACGGCTTAATTTCCTGTGTGTCTTATCCCAACACCGCCGAATCCCAAACAATAAAAGTCTCTTGGTGAGGTTCCAAGGTGTCTGTCCATTATTCCGTATTCACCCGTTGGCTCCTTCCTACTCTCTCATCGTCGTCGTCGTCGTCAAGGTTTGTGGATTGAAATGACTGCAATTCGTGACACGTAGCACACTTCTCGAGTAACACGGGAACAACCAACGCAATGAAGCACCTCTCGTCGCTTCTTCGATCCAGGGCACATATCACTGTGATATATGGACCACTTGCCTCTCCCAAGACTCAAATGAATCAATTCAAAAACATTGGTCAATAGCTTTGACAAGGTGTTTTAATGTAGAATCAGGATCCTAAATAGCTATCCTAAACAATCGGCATGATGGCACGTAAAAGATGGTTGCATTTTGCCAGTGTTGCCTGACTCCGCCTTTTATCACCCGTCAACTCTGAGCAAACTTCATTTGGGTTCATTGGAACAAGATTTCTTTTTGTTAAGAGTCTCTTGCGACAAGTTTTGTCAACTATCGATCACACACACCTCGGGATGGTTCTCCTAATAATTTTTGCCTTTTTTCTCTCCCAAGTTGGTATTGATAACCTCTCAATTGCTTCCATTCTCAAGGTCTCTATCGTCCGACCGTCAAACCCTCAATCTTGTAATAACCCTTTCAATCTCTTGTCATGTCCTCAGTATATGTTCTCATACGCGAGAATCGACCGCAACACGCCTGCTTGTCTGGCATGATCACAAGAACCTCTGAGACGCTGGCTGATTGACTGAACCAGTCGACTCTCCTCCAACGCCTGGGGGCGTAACACCGCTCTATGGTCGTATCCACAATGTACCCACCACCTCCTCCTCCACCACCACCACTATCACTATCACCACCCCATGAGGAACAAAGTGCGTGTTTGAACTGGGCCGAGAGGAAATTATTGTCGTTAGTCTGAGGAGGAGAGTCATGCATGATTTGAACTAATTTTCTTGGTGATAAAAGCCACAAAAAGAGTGAGTGAGTGAGTGAGAGAGACGAGGACGCGATGATCTGGGACGAATAATCACCATTTGCCCGATCCAAGATAACTCAGAGTTGAGATCGTGACATGGATGGGCCATTCTCCATCTAACATAACTCATGACAATCAGAATTGACCAACTATTGACTTTAAAATCCTTGCGTTTGTGCCACAATTGCAAAAAAGGTCAGAAAATGGCGAAAGAGTGTTGACTTGTTTGTGGCTCTGAATTTTGTTTCTGGCATGTTATCCCTGATCAGCACCAGGTAAAGTGGGCCTAGCTTGTAAACTACGCATACTCCATTTACGAGAACTCTGTGTTAATTGAGGATTCCGAGGTTGCACTATAGTGGGCTAATCCCGTAACCACGAATGCTTGGCCGTGTTGTATAAAAGGTCGTTTTTGAGCAACTTGTCAAAACATATGTGACGTTCTACCGATGAGTATGTAAGAGAGTCGTTGATAAGGGGCATTAAAATCCTTTGAGACGTTGGCGTTATCAAGCTCAATCAGGATTTTGTATGTGACCTTTTCTCCTTATGTGATAATGGGTTGAACATGACTACTTTGTGACAGTAATCCTCCGTCTCGAGATTGCTGAAGAAAAGAACGACCCTTTACTTGAATACGTAGTGCGTACGTAGTACGTACCCTACATGGTCTGAACACATTGGATTGTAATAAGAATTGTCTCCCTCCGTTCTTTCCCTGTGGAAAGAGCCCATCGAGTCACATTGCGTACTGTACAACGTACAAGTTGATAGTGGATGGGGTGTAATAGAGCAAACAGAAGAGGCCAGGAAAAGACTCTTGGAGCCAGTGATTTGTCCATGATATGTCTTCTCACGTAGGTTTTTATGGCAGACTCTTGATTTAGGGGACGACTGACTCCCAGACACTTTGGGCGACATTTTCGCGAAAGAATTGTCAATAAAACTTGAATGCTTTTTTAGAGGCAAGTGCAGATATACGTACAGTATGTAACGATTATGTGATTGGAAGTGATTGAGTTTTGGAGCGTTTTAGACATATTTTTGGATTGAAAATAGTGACGAGATTGTGCCTTTTGATGATCTTAAGCGCACTAATCATTGACATCATAAAAGGGGACAGAAAAATGGAAGAAGTGGGATGGGAGACTCGGAGGACATTTGTTAGGTCATCATGACACACACGCAAATCGAGTTGTCAACTGGCTTTGAAGATACACTTTGATTGCCGCTCTACAATAGTATGTAGTTCAAGTTCTTTTGCTTCCAAAGTTGAATTCGATTGAAGAGACATTTCAAGTGAATGATATTCCCGCGACCAAATGGTGTGACGTGCTCGAAAAAAATATCGATGAACGAGACAAAGATGACGGTGGGATTCGCTTTTGTGCCCATTATTATATTATGGGAGCGGCAGTTCAATAATCTCCTGATTGCAAAGGAACACGGATGGACATCATCACCACCGCCGCTCTTGGGCACTGCGGAGATCGAGCCCAAGACATTCGACGAGATGGGAGGCTGGTTGGTTGGTTGGTTGGTGTGTAATTGTGCTCTATTCAAGGCGTCCGAGTCCAAGCGAGAGAAACTCTACCACGTCACAATCGAGGCGATTACGGGAGATATTGAAAATTGCCCTGTCATGGATGTCTCTTTTCGATCTATTGATGAATATATCAATAGACGGGTAATGTTTGCACGTCTTGGACATTGAGAAGCACACAACTCTAGAAATGAGCGGACGGCCTTCTTCGTCTTCATCTTCTCGGGTGAGACAGTTTTCGTCTCGGAACCCCACTGACTATTCGTCCTCACTTTTACGTACAATAGGGTACATAATATACCGGGAATTATTTGATAGAGATAGAAGTTTTGACCCCCTTCGTCTCTCTCTCTCTCTCTGTGTCTTATTCTTTCTTTCACACGCACACACCATGACACACTCACGGCCAAAGAGGAAAGTTTGGTGTGCGTGTGTGTCTACTTAAGGTTGATTGCAAGTGCTCTTGAGGAAGTGGGCGATGGAGCTTGCTGTCCACTACTCCCTTCTTAGATCGTTGGACTGACCCATAGGATCTTTCCACCCTTCTGTTCCAGGCTTTTTCCCGATCCTTCTGGTCAAGTACAGAGCCTTAGACAAACGAGAATCAGGAGGAGTCCGGCAAACAAAGGCGCGTGTCAAATGCACGTTATGCTAAGACTTAATGTGTCCGAGGTCTTACTTCATCCAAGTATGTACGCAGTATCATGGTGAGCAGCATCCATTTGACCACCATCTCTGGAGGAACGTGCCTCTATACAGAAAGAGCACCACCAGGATGAAGATGACGAACGCATGTACGGTCAGACATCCAATGCCATTATCCTTCTCCTTGAGTGAATGGGATGAAGAGTACCCGATATATTGGGACACTTGATGACCATTGACAGAAAATGGTTCCCGACATCTTGTTCTGCTTCCTCTTTTCTGGTCACTCCCACTCATCTCATTCCACCCGATTGTAGTGGATGATGCTGTAGGACAATGGTTATGAGGAAATCTACCACTTGCTCCTCCAACACCGGTCAAATCTGTTTTTTTGACTCAACCAAATAGTGTTGGTTTGTGCTCAGTCAGAACAAAAGTGGAACCAACTGGATAAAAAGGAAAGGAGACTCAATACTTTTTACAGAAACTGTTCCATTCCTGATTAAAAATGGAAGTGGAATGTGAGATTGAATGAAATTCGACCAAAGTGGTAAACCTAAAAAATGAAAACTAAGTGGCTGTAGGATAGTCAAATTTGGTCTTGAAATAATTGTTGCATTCACATGGTAAATGTTTATGGCAACTACTCGCATTCGTGTCGTGTTGGCATGTTTGAAATCCTTTATTTGGCCACGATGTCAAAGTCCAAGTTGGGCACAAACCATTCAAAAAGAACGGACGGGTTTTCAATGTTGCAATGCCATACTGGTTTTTGTTCAACAAACAAGTAAACAGAGAATTATCCAAATGAGGACAATGGTCGCCCAGTCTAAATATGTAGTACATATGACAAGATGAAGGCGCCCTTTCGAAGAGCAAGGGACCATTGCCCAACGAACGATAGACCAACAATCCATGGGGCTTAAGTCACACTGAGTAAATTCAATAGCGGCCTTTAGTGCACTTGCATCCTACCATTACTCACAATACTGTCGCAAGTTTTAGTCAGTGCACCCCATCCCGGGTCCAAGCCGAGCCAAGCTGTATACATAAGAAGACAGTGGATGGGAATCTATTGGTCCATTCATAGGAGATCTGTGTACATTTGTACTGATCGTAGAAGACGCTTGGACAGCAAACAAGACGAGATCACGAAAAGAATGGCAGCAATGAAAAGTGACAATCACTCCTTTCTCCGCCTTACAGTCTCCCCCATCACCCTATCCCTGCACACCCGCACACACACACACACAGCACATACGTACTAAAGTACTGTAGATTCATACTAGTGCACACTAAGTATGCACTTACGAGGGAAGAGAAGGATTGGAAACTGAAAAGCAAGTGCTGGACCAACCATAAACGGGGACCCTTTAGCTGGAGAAAAGATTTGAGTCGTATTTTCACTTCTCGGCCAGAGGAGCCCAACTGAAATCACCTTAAGGGCGGGATGAGCAAAACAAACAGGGTCAGATTATGATAAAAACAAATGGATTTTTGATTCAAATATGTGCTCCCTCGGCCTTGCAGTGTCTGTGGAAAGCGCTGAGTTGTGGAAATATGGCTAGTACTAGGTGTCCAGTCTGTCTTTTACAAGTTTGGGTCCGATGGAACAACAAAGGATAAATGGCAGCCAATCTTTTCCCTTTCATTGCTACTGTCATCATTGTTTCCTCAAAGCACACACATCGATTGGATGTGATTGGTCTCATTTCGGACGAGAAGGGAGAAGCAAAAGAAAGAAGGAGAAGCTTCCTTCATTACGACAAACCTCCATGAATGAACATCCACGATACAATAGTTCTGCATGTTCTACAACTCTACTCTTTTAGGTGCATTTTCTATGTAGTTCAAACTCTGTGGCATCCACTCGAGCAAATGAATTGAAAATTCGATTTAAGACGAATGGCAGCAATTGTTCACTTATTCTTGAGTATACAAATACGATGTCAAGAAAACTAATTCCTGTTTATTTTCCACCCCCTTTCTCCCTCACCACAACACGTGAATCACCCTTTGAAGTTGAATCTGAACTCATTTCTCCAAGCTTGTTGTCACGGGTGTGTGCGTGTGTATATATTCAGCATTGCTCGCGTACATGCCAGCACTAGAACATAGGTTCATGGGTTTGTAGTATTTACACACATACACACACACGGACACTAACTAGCGCACATCAGCACAAAGCAGAGGTATCGACCACAATTTAAATGGATGTAACAAGCCTGCATCATTAATCTCAGGACCCCTGAGTCAGTCAGCTACACTGTGCTGAACACCGTAGTATGTGTATTAGCTGTGCATGTGGCTAGTTGGTGGCTTGTCTCAGTGTTCAGATGAGATGATGGTGTGGGTCCCCTTTTGCCTCAGCTCCTTCGAATCAAACAGATGCTACTGAAGTGAGGTTGAGCTTGAGGTTGTTGTTATGGTTGTTGCAGGACTAGTAATAACACCCACGCGTCACGAACAGCTGAACAGTCGCTCATTTATCGCCTCAAGCAAGCAACCATGTTTTTTGCAACATGGGGAAGGTAACATTTGTTGGGAAATCCAAAGGAATGGGGGGGGGGGCGACAACCATAATGGAGGCAACGAGGGAAAGAACGAGGTGGTTGTAGTTTTGAAGGGGTCCTGGATCACAACTAGGGTCAGTAAAATCTGCTGGATCCATTTCCAGTCTCCACCACAAGTTGATTCATTCCCAGAGAGGCGTTCCACACTCACTCATGATTTGAAGTCTTCTTTACGACATTGCGGGTGTAAGTTGGCTGACTGGAGGCAAAGTGTCCCATTCCCAGGATGAAAGCGAAGGGGAGAAAATGGGGCCAGTGCGTGTCGCATCGTTGCTTATCTACAACTATTTATAAACATTAATATGTCTTGATATGCCGTGTCAAGGGTTGAGAAAAACGAGCCAAAAGATTCTCGTCATTTTTCACATTTTGTGAAGTGAACTACCACACACGCACTTAGTCCATTCCGAACAAAACGCATTAGATGATATGAATGGTGTGCCATCCCAATCCTCTGTTATGTGTCAACTTTTGATACAGCCCAGTCCCAAAGTTTGTGGCCCGACTATTCTCAGGAGAAGATTCAACAGGACGAGTTTTACGAGAATGCATTTCGGGGGGTGGGTGGTAAGATTGGGTTGATAAACTCTGGGGTTCAAATTGGAGGGAGGAATGAATCAAGGTGCCATTGCAATAGATTTTTCTATTCATTTCCCTCTTCACGAAGAGGACGTCTTTCTGGCAAGGATGCAGAGAAATTGAGTAAACACATCTCAATCCATCAATCTTGGCTTTTTGCACACACTCACACGGACTCTGGTTCAACTCTTTATGATGGGAGCTCATGCTCGTAACAATTTCCGCTCTCCCTGAACTTCTGTCGACAAGTTTTTCTTCCATATAATGTACCTTTCTTAAGACCTGCTACCATTTTGCCTTTGAGGTTGGTTAGGGAGTCGAATGAACCAAGTCAGAAAGTGATCCCCCCATGTGTATCTGCACATACGTTCCAAGGTACCACAAATGCTATACGAGGGCGGTGAGTGGAGGAGGGAGTGAAAAATGCCCGCTCGAAGAGATCCATCCATTAGGGCATCCGGTATGACATCATTATGTCACACAGTGTGATCGTCATGGCCGTGCAAGATAGCATATGTACACAGACACAAAAAGACCTCAAAGAGTCGTGACCTCAGTTCTTCGACAATTGTCTTGCGTTTTGCAGGCGACTAATTTCCCAGAGTCACCAAGATTATAATAACTCTTTTGGTCGTCCCGGATACCCGTCGAGCGAGTGCTTTATCGGTCTCGTTGTCGTTGGGAAAGGGAAGTTTCAGACGACTTGCTCAATTGCTTCCAACTGATTTTGACTTTGGGATTTGACTTCACTACGATGTTGACGATCATGATAGCGATGGTGTGAGTAACTCCGACGGATGCGGCATGTGCATCATGAGTTTTCAGAGTTGATGGTCCCGAGACAATTGAAGATGATTCGCGGACCCCTCAGAATAATGACGTTCTTGTTTATGGAACCTTTTGATCTCCGGTCGCGATATCAACCATTACAGATGCAAAAGCCTGATAGATGCACACCACCCCTTGTGTCGATTTGATGGTTGTTTGGTAAGTACGCGTGAAACACACCCTCCAAACGGCCCTAAGAGGACACATTTTGTTTATCCGTAAAACCACTATCACGGCCCTGCAAATGCATCCCGAGTGGGCCAATAAGTTACACAAGCAGTTTCCCTTGATTGGCACCCTTTGGCTGTTCATTAGTGAATGACATCATCATCAACGTTACTCTTTGTGAATGCCTTTCACGGCTTGAGCTGTTATGTACAATCATATTGGATTATGGGAAACGTGGAATAAGGAATTGAGGAATACATACATACGCAAAGGACGCCTCCTCACTCAATGTATACTGTGAGTCTAGGATTCGACGTCTGCTTTTGGCCGTTCCTGGTCCATTCGTTGGAGTTCGTTTGTCAGATCCCTGGGGAAAATTGTGACCAAAGGGGTGAATTCCCGGAGGCCAATTCGCCAAAACTCAGGAGCAACTCTTGGGGAAGCCAGAAGAAGCACCAGACGAAGCATGCACAGCCGCGATACACAGTGGAGCATGAGGAAGAGGATGATGATGATGATGATAGTGGCCACTTGCCTGCTAGGCAATACATTCAATAGGGGGCAATAATGAAATCAGACCACAAAAGCGGACAGAGAGAAAAGAAGATATTTGCAAAAGAAGAAAGAGCGCAAACGTCATAACAAGATCATTTATGTCGTGAGAAATGGAAAAGGGTCAATCTCCTTGGAGACCTAAAGGGTACTCCTATCGACTCAGTCGTGATCGAAACAACGAACAACCCCAACAGTCGACGTTCGACGCTTGCTCACTATGACTACATACTACATACGATACGCTTACCTCCATATAACCAACATAGAGCAAATCAAGAAAAGAGGTGGAGGAGGGGGGTTTTGCCACTTGCCGAGGAAGGCACATTAAGCCATCATCCAATTGATGGCAAAACGAATAAAACAAACACGGCCATATTTGGCTCAATAATACTCAGAGGAACTAGATGGGGATTAGTGGAAATGACAATATGCCAACAGACTAAAGAAGCCGCCCTAAAGGGAGCCACGATTTGGGAGATTATTGGCCTTCTATTCACGCCAGGCTTGAATTCTTCATTTTTGACCACAAACCTCGACTCTTTTCATTTCACAATTCAAGGGTGTGGTGGAAGGA